>SJYV01037995.1:384416-434457 GCA_006410875.1 Neotragus pygmaeus | reverse complement strand
AATTCTATTATGCTTATTGGGGTATGACCACAGGCCTATTGATAATTGTCCACTGTTAACTACCTAGGCCTAAGGCATATGAATCATGGGTTATCTTTGACTGTATCTTTCTTTTCCTTTGTTCAGACTAGTTTCAGGGAATTTGGAGAGGTGGGTTTGGGCACTTACACTTAGGGTATATAAGGTTTTCACAAAAACTGATCGGGGTCCTTGAGACTCTGCCTTGGGCCTGCCAGTGTAATAAACTTCACTCCAATATCAGCATTGTCCTTCTGAGTGAGTTTGTTTCCCAGAACATGTGGCCACAACAGTCCCATTACTTCGTGGCAAATAGATAGGGAAACAGCAGCTGACTTTATTTTGGGGGGCTTCAAAATCAGATGGTGATTGCAGCCATGAAAATAAAAGACACTTACTCCTTGGAAGTAAGTTATGACCAACCTAGACAGCATATTGAAAAGCAGAGACATTACTTTATCAACAAAGGTCTGTCTAGTCAAGGCTATGGTTTTTCCAGTGGTCACGTATGGATGTGAGAGTTGGACTNAATAAAAGACACTTACTCCTTGGAAGTAAGTTATGACCAACCTAGACAGCATATTGAAAAGCAGAGACATTACTTTATCAACAAAGGTCTGTCTAGTCAAGGCTATGGTTTTTCCAGTGGTCACGTATGGATGTGAGAGTTGGACTATAAAGAAAGCTGAGCACAAAAGAATTGATGCTTTTGGGCTGTGATGTTGGAGAAAACTCTTGAGAGTCCTTTGGACTGCAAGGAGATCCAAACAGTCCATCCTAAAGGAGATCAGTCCTGGGTATTCATTGGTAGGACTGATGTTGAAGCTGAAACTCCAATACTTTGGCCACCTGATGTAAAAAAGACTCTGATGCTGGGAAAGATTGAAGGCAGGAGGAGAAGGGGATGACAAAGGATGAGATGGTTGAATGGCATCACCGACTCAGTGGACATGGGTTTGGGTGGACTCTGGGAGTTGGTGATGGACAGCGAGGCCTGGTGTTCACGGGGTCGCAAAGAGTCAGACACGACTGAGTGACTGAACTGAATTGATGGTAACTGTATGTTTTACTTTTTGAGGAATTTCCCAACTGTTTTCTATCAATGTGTGAGGGTTCCAACTTTTCCTTATCCTTAAGAACACTTGTTATTGACCATCTTAAAAAAAAAAAATTATAGCCACTCCAGTGGGACTAAAAGGCTACTATTTCTTCTCTGTCATTCTTTGCAGTATCATCTTTTTAAAAAAGTTAATTTTATTGGAGTATAGTTACTTTACAATGTTGTGTTGGTTTCTACTGTATAGTAAAGTGAATCAGCTATATGCATTTACTTGAATCTTGTCAATTTCATTTTCAATTAAAAAAAAAATTTTGTGTTTTGTTGTAGATGAATTCCTCATTGTTAACATTCTGTTATATAAAGCAATCTTTAATTGTATCTGGTCTAGTATCTATCCTGTTTAATTAGTTTTTTCCTAATAACAATATGCCTCATTTATTGCTAACATATTTTGATTTCAAAATTTCTTGCTCTTTTTTTATGGAAGACTTTCCTGTCTTTATCTCTTTGAAAATCTTGAAATGCTTGTAAAATTTCTTTTTAGGTGGTCTTAATATTTGCTTTTCATTGAGAGTGAAGTGATAGTAGTTGCATTTCTTGGCTTTCTTTTTCTTCTTAAAAAACGTTTATTTTTAATTGGAGGATAATTGCTTTACAATATTGTGTTGGTTTCTGCTATATACCAACATGAATCACCTCTTGGTATATGCATGTTCATTTTCTTAATGTTATTTTCTTTATATGTTGTAGAATTTTGTAGTGCTACTCATGTTAAACCAAAGTATTTGTTTCACTCTCGTTCCTTATTCTTACTTGTTTAACAGTTTTGCTTCAGAAAGAGAATTTACATTGGAGGTTTGAACCACTTCTCCACCATAAAGTCAATCTTATTTCAACAAATAGGTGGCTTCCCTGGTGGCTCAGAGGTTAAAACGTCTGCCTCCAATGTGGGAGACCCAGGTTTGATCCCTGGGTTGGGAAGATTCCCTGGAGAAGGAAATTGCAACCCACTCCAGTATTCTTGCCTGGAGAATCTCATGGATGGAGGCAAAGTAGCCTGGCAGGCTACAGTCCACCGGGTTGCAAAGAGTCAGACACGACTAAGTGACTTCACTTCACCTTGCCCAGATACTGGTTCTTCCACTGCATCTACTGGCCCTTCCCACCTCAACTATCCAGGAGTCCTGTCAGCAGTCTTGGTTTTTTTTTTTTGGCCATCTTCAATAGATGGGCCAGACCTGCCCCTACTGAGGTCATTGCAATGGGCCTGGCTCTCACACTCTCCTCCTAGCTCCAGTTATTATGAGATAAAGAGGAGGCTGCCTTCACCAGACTCCAGACTCAGAGCCTGGGAGCTCAGTTTGCAGCTCCCACTTCATGCAGTGTCTCTAATATGTTTCTAAGTTACATACAGGTTCATTATTTTCTGAGCATAATTATGTATTTACATTAAAATGATTTACACATCTTTGCAATGAGTTTGGGCTTCCCAGGTGGCGCAACTGGTTAAAAACTCACTTGCCAACACAGGAGACTTAAGAGACATGGGTTTGATCCCTAGGTCGGGAAGATCTCCTGCAGGAGAGCACAGCAACCCACTCCAGTATTCTTGCCTGGAGAATCCCAGGGAAAGAGGAGCCTGGCGGGCTACAGTCCATGGGATCGAAAACAGTAGGACACAACTGCAGCGACTTAGCATGCAAGCATACACTCAATGTGTTTAGATGGGAGCACAGACTCATATTAATTTTTTGTGAATGCCTCTGACAAGAAAAACAGAAACAGTTTCCACTTTCCTAGGGATAACTGTCTCCTTGTTGAGACAAAAATCAACCACACAAATTAACAAATAGTTATAAAATGAAACAACCTAGGGGTCGAACCCATGTCTCCTGCACTGCAGGTGGATTCAAGAGAGCAGGCAGAAGTTTCAAACCTTGCCCTGGAGCAGTAGGGTGCTATATTAGACAGTTACCACTACTTGCACACATGTATACATGATTTTTATATAGTATAAGGCAGACAGTGCATGAATATAAGAGTGTTAACTGCAGCATTTGTTCCAATGTGAAAAATTAAACTTCTAGTAGAGTTGTTAAAAGAGAGCAAAATGTACATGTTATATAATATTATATAGTAAAGAAAGATTTACATGTTGATATAGAAATACTGTCAAATATAGTAAGTGAAAAAAAGGTGGTGGAATACATAATGAATTATTTTGTTAATACTAACAGTTAAAAAAAAACACAACTGTGTATGTCCTTGCATGTGTGTGTGTATACTCATTAATGAAAAAAAATGTTTACTTAGGACAAATGTAGGTCTTTTAATAACAGTTAAAAGTTATGCAAGTTATAGGAGGTGAAAGAAAAACTTCACTTTTAATATTGTACAGTTCTACATTTGCTTGAATTTTCTTACAAAGGACGTTCCACACTTAGAACTACCTGAAATTTCCCCTTTTCTTTTTTTGTGGTTGATTGTCTCACTCTACACATTAGAATATAAGTTTTGAGAAAGCAGAGAAGTAGATGACCTCTTACTTTCTATAGCTCCTGGGCCTAGAATACTGTATACGCTGTAGAATATGCTCCATAAATGCTTAATGAATGAATAACTTGAGCAATGAAAAGGAAAAAAAAAAATGTCTTGCTGTGTAGATTCTCTATTTCCCACCCAAATTCACCTAAGCTCCTGCCATCCAGCAATTCTTTAGCCAGAGTTGAATCTCTATCATCTTAATGCTGATTTTTTTCTTTTTCTTTTTTTTTTTTTTGGCTGTGCCCACACAGGCATGTGGGATCCTACTTCCCCAACCAAGTATCGAACTAGTGCCCCGTGCGTGGAGTCCTAACTAATGGACCACCGGGTAAGTCCTTTAATGCTGATTTCAAAGTGTGAATTTCTTCATGGCCTCTCCCCTAGTCTTAGCACTTTTTCTGTCCATAAAAGATCTAACCTTTTACAAGAATGAGAAATTGAAAGGGGACTTGCAGAAGGTTGGCTCTTTTGGTTCCTGTCCGCAACCCCCTGTTCTGATTTCTTTTGTAGATCATTCCCCCGACATGGGGAGACAGAGACCCTTGAGGTTGTCTGGGGTTTTCCAGGGAAGACAGCAGTGGAGTCTCATGTCACTCAGCCTGGGTGAGAGGCAAGCACCCAGTGATGATGGGAGATGATGGCTCTGTAATCTGTCACCTCCACTGTATAATTGTAAGAGATTTGATTTAGGCCGTAGCTGGGTGAAATATCAATAACCTCAGATATGCAGACGACACCACCCTATAGCAGAAAGTGAAGAGGAACTAAAAAGCCTCTTGATGAAAGTGAAAGAGGAGAGTGAAAAAATTGGCTTAAAGTTCAACACTCAGAAAACTAAGATCATGGCATCTGGTCCCATCACTTCAGGGGAAATAGATGGGGAAACAGTGGAAACAGTGTCAGACTTTATTTTTCTGCTCCAAAATCACTGTAGATGGTGATTGCAGCCGTGAAATTAAAAGACGCTTACTCCTTGGAAGGAAAGTTATGACCAACTTAGATAGCATATTAAAAAGCAGACATTACTTTGCCAACAAAGGTCCATCTAGTCAAGGCTATGGTTTTTCCAGTAGTCATGTATGGATGTGAGAGTTGAACTGTGAAGAAAGCTGAGCACAGAAGAATTGATGCTTTTGAAGTGTGGTGTTGGAGAAGACTCTTGAGAGTCCCTTGGACTCCATTCTAAAGGAGTGTTCTTTGGAAGGAATGATGCTAAAGCTGAAACTCCAGTACTTTGGCTACCTGATGCGAAGAGTTGACTCATTGGAAGAGACTCTGATGCTGGGAGGGACTGGGGGCAGGAGGAGAAGGGGACAACAGAGGACGAGATGGCTGGATGGCATCACCAACTCAATGGACATGCGTTTGAGGGAACTCCGGGAGTTGGTGATGGACAGGGAGGCCTGGTTAGCTGCGATTCATGGGGTTGCAAAGAGTCAGACAGGACTGAGTAACTGAACTGAACTGAACTGAACTGATACCTGAGTTGCCTAGTGGTTTTCCCTACTTTCTTCCATTTAAGTCTGAATCTTGCAAAAAGGAGGCTCATAAGCTGAGCCACAGTCAGCTCCCAGTCTAGTTTTTGCTGACTATATAGAATTTCTCCATGTTCAGTTGCAAAGAATAAAATCAATCTCATTTTGGTCCTGACTGACCATTGGGTGATGTCCATGTGTAGAGCCATCTCTTGTGTTGTTGGAAGAGGGTGTGCCTGTCCCTTCAATAAGGGGCTCCTTGACACAGCTCTCCCATCCAAACCGGTGACTCCCCTACAAAGTGGTCTGTCCTCCTCATCTGGCTGAGGACCTTCTACTAATGGCAGGGAGCCTGTGGGGAAGCAGCAGAGACCGGCAGGCACCTAGTAGGGAGGGCACTATTGTAGCAGACACTCCACCTTGTGTTCCAAACAGGGAAGAACACATCGGGTTCAGCTTGAGACATCGAGTATACTGCCAGTGATGCCCTGGAGTCTGTCTACAGGCAGGGTTATGAGCATACAGTGGAGATTGAAACAGGGAGATAAAAACTGTCCCTTGAGGAGTCATTTACATTTAAAATATATCTATTTATTTATTTGGCTGTTCCTGGTCTTAATTGTGACATGTGGGATCCAGTTCCCAGACCAGGGATGGAACTCAGGCCCCCTGCATTGGAAGCTTGGAGTCTTAGCCACTGGACCCCCAGGGAAGTCTCCTAAAGGCATTTTATAGTTTTTAAAAAATTCCTGCATTTATTTCATGGTGTAAGGCCATTCACCACAGAGCAGAAAACAGGATGCTTCACTTGAAAAATAAATCCATTTGAAAAGCAAAAGCATAACTTAGAATACTTAGAAGGCTTTAAAAGGCAGTAGCTGATCCTGCCCGGGCTGCCTCTGTGGTGGCGAGGCTGAAGCAGCTTATGTTAACCTGTCCCCACCACCTAATGAGGCTCAGATGAGGATAGTGTGGCGGGAGGGCTTCCCATTACACCACTAGCTGGGATTTCTACTCAGGCAGCCTGACCCCAGAGGTCACAGTTTACCACCTCCTAGGAGGAACCCAGTGGCCTGCATGCTTAGTTACTCAGTCATGTCCGACTCTCTGTGACCCAATGGACTGTATGCAGCCCACCAGGCTCCTCTGTCCATGGGATTCTCCAGGCAAGAATGCTGGAGTGGGTTTCCATTCCCTTCTCCAGGGGGTCTTCCCGACGCAGGGATCGAACCTGCCTCTCTCGTGTCTCCTGCGTTGGCAGGTGGATTCTTTATCNTGATTCATGGGGTTGCAAAGAGTCAGACAGGACTGAGTAACTGAACTGAACTGAACTGAACTGATACCTGAGTTGCCTAGTGGTTTTCCCTACTTTCTTCCATTTAAGTCTGAATCTTGCAAAAAGGAGGCTCATAAGCTGAGCCACAGTCAGCTCCCAGTCTAGTTTTTGCTGACTATATAGAATTTCTCCATGTTCAGTTGCAAAGAATAAAATCAATCTCATTTTGGTCCTGACTGACCATTGGGTGATGTCCATGTGTAGAGCCATCTCTTGTGTTGTTGGAAGAGGGTGTGCCTGTCCCTTCAATAAGGGGCTCCTTGACACAGCTCTCCCATCCAAACCGGTGACTCCCCTACAAAGTGGTCTGTCCTCCTCATCTGGCTGAGGACCTTCTACTAATGGCAGGGAGCCTGTGGGGAAGCAGCAGAGACCGGCAGGCACCTAGTAGGGAGGGCACTATTGTAGCAGACACTCCACCTTGTGTTCCAAACAGGGAAGAACACATCGGGTTCAGCTTGAGACATCGAGTATACTGCCAGTGATGCCCTGGAGTCTGTCTACAGGCAGGGTTATGAGCATACAGTGGAGATTGAAACAGGGAGATAAAAACTGTCCCTTGAGGAGTCATTTACATTTAAAATATATCTATTTATTTATTTGGCTGTTCCTGGTCTTAATTGTGACATGTGGGATCCAGTTCCCAGACCAGGGATGGAACTCAGGCCCCCTGCATTGGAAGCTTGGAGTCTTAGCCACTGGACCCCCAGGGAAGTCTCCTAAAGGCATTTTATAGTTTTTAAAAAATTCCTGCATTTATTTCATGGTGTAAGGCCATTCACCACAGAGCAGAAAACAGGATGCTTCACTTGAAAAATAAATCCATTTGAAAAGCAAAAGCATAACTTAGAATACTTAGAAGGCTTTAAAAGGCAGTAGCTGATCCTGCCCGGGCTGCCTCTGTGGTGGCGAGGCTGAAGCAGCTTATGTTAACCTGTCCCCACCACCTAATGAGGCTCAGATGAGGATAGTGTGGCGGGAGGGCTTCCCATTACACCACTAGCTGGGATTTCTACTCAGGCAGCCTGACCCCAGAGGTCACAGTTTACCACCTCCTAGGAGGAACCCAGTGGCCTGCATGCTTAGTTACTCAGTCATGTCCGACTCTCTGTGACCCAATGGACTGTATGCAGCCCACCAGGCTCCTCTGTCCATGGGATTCTCCAGGCAAGAATGCTGGAGTGGGTTTCCATTCCCTTCTCCAGGGGGTCTTCCCGACGCAGGGATCGAACCTGCCTCTCTCGTGTCTCCTGCGTTGGCAGGTGGATTCTTTATCATCTGGGCCACCTGGGAAACCCAGGAGGAACCCAGATCAGGACTCGGGCTTGGAGGTGGAACTGGGGAAGGGAAGGGAGGTGAAGGGGAAAACAGGGCCAGGACAGGGACGGGGTGGAGCAGCAGCACCCTCTGCAGTACGTGGGGGTCATTCTCAAACGCACAGAGTTTTCCCGGAGACTCAGTGAGCCACGAGTTTGAGCTCATCTTACCCTGGACTCTAGCCCATCAACCCTAAGTCCTTTTCTGGGCTTGTCCTCGCCCTAGGTTGAGGTTATGGGACCCAGAGCACCTGTGCTGAGCGCAAGCTGAGCACCATGGCCAGGGCACAGTGATCTGTTTTAAAAGAGCATCCCAGGGGTCTCTTAGGCAAGCACCCCAGTGCATTTAAATAGGAGTCTTGAAAATTCAAACTTTTAAGAGATAAAGCTGCAAAATTCTGATTGCAGAAGCTCAGCCTGTCAATCAGGTAGGACAGCTCAGGGGTATCTGGGGACATGGGAGCCCCTGGGGCACATGAGTCCTATTTTGTGTAAAGTCGCCCTTGTTCACTGGTTAAGGTCAGCCTGGGTGGGTTTCTTGCTTTCTGTGATGTTCTGAGAGGAGCTGGCGGCCCCATGTTCACTTAAAGGGAAGGAGTTATCTCATCCCATGATCTTTCCCTTCTCTTCTCTCGCCTCAGTTCCTTCCCTGATAAATGTTTGTGGCATGCCCTCTAGGTCCTCAACTCACCAGCGGGTGTGAGGGGTGAGCAAATAAGAAAGCTGGCTACACTATTACTGGGCCCTTGGCAGAGACACCAAATGGTGAAGCAGAGGCCAGGCATTGGTTTGTTAACCACTCTGAATGTATTGGTTTGTTAACCACTCTGAATGTTTGAGCTCTGACTACACAGCTACCCCAAGCAGAAATAAAAGGGCTCCTCATAAAGATTGGTGGTTGGTTTGAAAAAAGTGTATCCATTTGATTACATTTTCTCAAACATCTTGGGTGAGATACGTATGTACACATATTGCTTTATTGTAACATAATAATTAGGCTATTATCAGGAAGGGAAGAGGCATGCTACTCTTATCCTTGGGTGTAGGCCGGATTTCTGTTTCTCAGATTTGGCAATCCTTACTTCCTGGGGAGAGAATTAAATGACTTCTTTATTCCTCAAAGGACTAGCCCCATGTCTCTCAAATCTGACCTACAGATGGGTTTTATTTGGGCCACACGGGTTTAAATGGAATCAATGGCTGAAATGAAAAACTTGAGATGATGTCGTGAAGATGGAGGTTTTGATTTCTTTGGAAAAGTCTGGCAATACTGGCTGGCGGTTCCCAGGGAAGAAATTGACTCAGGCTGAATAGAGACACAGGATCTCTGATGTGCTTCGGCCCTATTATGTCTGACTGCTCCAGGCGTGGATTTCCAGGGGCCTACTGCTGTTTGCCAGCTCCTTCCCAGTCTGCTTCACACACTTACATAATCTGCATCTCTAGCTCAGAAGGAGGGGGGCGCTGGCCTGGAAGAAGTTAGTCTGTCAAGGATGAGGGAGATAGATAGTGGGGGCAGGGGTGGGGGCCCTCGGTGAGTGGCAGGAACCTGTGACCCTTTGCACTGGCTGGGAGATCAATGCATGGCTGTGGGGATGTCATGGGAAGCCGGTGGGGCTGGATGCAGAGCGCGACAGCCCTGCTGGATTGGAGACTGCGGTCTTGCACAGCACTGCGTTACAGAGCAGAGGCTGCTCCTCTGTGGCTCACCTCTGATCTTGGGGGGAAGAACTCACAGGAATGGATGAGTGAGGGTCCTGGGAAAATGACTCAGTGGACAGGACTTTAGCTGCAGGTGGTTTCAATTAGAAACAAAAAGACCTGTTACATTTTTTGGTACCTGAATGTTGTCCCAAATGGTTTAATTAATGAAGTAGTCATAAACCCCTTATGTGATGAGAATTTGCCTTCCAAAACATTCATAGTACCTTGCCCAGGGATCTAGTCACCAAATCACTCCCTCCATTCACTCATCTATCCATTCATCAGATATCGGAAGACCCACAATGGTTGTGATGTAGGAGTGGACAACATTGAGCAAGACAGCATCTCCAGTCTTGTGGTGAGTCTTGTGGCGATCTGAATGAGAGATAAGGAACTGGGGTGGAGACGACACTGCTTGGGAGCAAGAAATTTGGGGTCTTAATTCCATTTCTGTCCTTCAACTCCTGGGTAATATTGGGCCAATGACTAGATCTTTCTGGGCTCCACTTTTCTTGTTTGTAAAATGGGGCTAAATTATCTATGATGTTTTTAACTAACTTCTAAAATACTTTGCTGAAGAAAAGAGACATACACATCTGAATGTAAAATGTAGATTTTCTTATATGTAAGGGCATAGTTGGTTAGGCTTTTGTTTTCGTTATGGATGTGAATTCGAAATGAGAGTCACAATACATTGTGTTTTGCTTCAGTGTGTTCACTCATCTTTGATTTCATATTGTTGTTGCTGTTTCAGTTGCTAAGTTGTGTCCGACTCTTTGTGACCCCAAGGACTATAGCCCACCAGGCCCCTCTTGCCTGGATTTCCCAGGCAAGAATACTGAGTGGGTTGCCATTTCCTCTTGCAGGGGATCTTCCCAACCCAGGGATTGAACCCACATCTCCTGCACTGGAAGGTGGATTCTTTACTGCTGAGCCACCAGGTAAGCCCAACATTTCATATATAAGGAATCAAATGAAAAATGTTTTTACAGGTTTAGCTGTAGGAAGAGGAGGGGACCAGTAATGCTTCTGTCAAAATCAGATGGTTTCACTGTCTCTGAGTTTGCGATTTGCTGCAGAAACTGAAGGGCAAATGAGACCTCTGAAGGAGAAGAAACTTAAGAATGTTATGCAGTTGGGGTAATGGGTTTATTATATCTACATACAAGTAGGCATTTATTGACATTGTGTCAAAAAGAAAGGACAAAGTGGTAACAAAAACTGAGCATGAAAACAAGACAGTTGCAACAGACCAATCTTTAGAAGCTTAAAGATTCACAGAACACAGAACCTGGAATCACAGCTTTCAGGTTGTATAGTTAATTATCTGGACTCTCAAGTCAAATATATAATGCAAGCGACACGAGACGATACAACACACCAGTGCAGCAGTCTCTCACTGGGGGTGGAGGAAGGCTTGCTGGGGCTTCGGGTCACTGATGGGAAAGGGGCTTAAAATCTCATAAATCCTCCATATCTTTTCTCCATCTCAGGAACTTCCTTGGAGTAACTTTCGCCTTCTTCCTCAGAGGGGAGGGGCTCGGCGAAGCGCTTGAGGAAGCCACCGTACCTTTTCTGGTAGTCCATCCACCACTCCGGACGACCCACTCTTCTCATGAAACCCCCGTATCGCTTCTGCAGCTCTTTGGTTTCATCTTCCAGGTGGGGGCTTCTCTTTAAGCCTCCCATGAAGCCCCCGTATCTCTTGCTCACGTCTTCAGCATCACTGCCCTCCTGCTGGAGGCTCCCCTCTCGCTGCTCCCCGGCTCCCAGCAGCTCCTTGAGCAGGTTGGAGGAGTTGCCCAGGCCGTCATCTTCCTCTGCATCCTTTTTCATGAAGCCCCCATATCTCTTGCCAAGGACCTCACCTCCATTTGCCTCTTCCTCCGGTTCTAGGGGGTACAGCTCATCCATTTTCTTCATGAAGCCCCCATACCGCTTCATGAAGCCCCCGTACTTCTTGGCAAGCAGGTGGCTCTCCTCCTGTTTGCTGAGGGCACTGGTGGCATCCGGAGGAAGCTCTAGTTTGGTCAGCTGCAGAAGCTCCTTGCAGGTTTCCCAGGTCTTGAGAGAAGGCAGTTTACCCTCACATTCCAGAGTGCAAGCCTGGGGAAATAATCTGATTTAATGACAGAAGAGGCTTTTCTGATTTCACTCAGTAAACACATTTTTACTCCCCACTGCTGGCCCTACTGGGCCACTCTATGCTTGCTTTGATGAAGAAACTCCCACTTAATAATCTCATTTTTCTTACAAATTTTAGTTGTACTGAACAGGCAGATCGAAGGAAAATCAGAAAGGGAGATTGTGGAGAACTAACCGAATCAAATTAGAATTTGTCTTTGAATTTTAACAGATTGTACTATGCTGTACTATTGCAATATTGTAACGATATTTTCCCACCCAATTTTAACCTATATTTTTTTTAGCATTTCAGTTTTTTTATGGTTCTACTTATAGAACTCAGTTACTAACTCTTGATTTAGACATAAAAACTAGGCCCTTTCTTGAGATTTAAAATATATTGGTATATTACTTAATATGAAATATATGCATATTATTTTTCACAAAGAAAAGCATTTTATTAGTGCAACAAAATTCTGGTATATAGTTAATCAGCTCTTACTAATTATTTAAGTTTTGTGTCTAAGAAAATTAAATACATGCACAAATAAAAATCTACAGATCTAATAAAAATAATGGTCCTGTTTTATTTTTGATCTCTGATTAAGAAAGCTCATCATTATTAAAAATTTAAGATGTTCAGATTTCAAGACTATATCCATCCTAAAGTGAAATTTAAACACTCCATTTGCCAAAAATTTATGTTGAATATTTTGTATACTATTACCAAAGGCTATTTTAATATTGGCATTCCTTAAAACAAATAATGGCAAATAACTAGAATAACAGTCATTAGTACAGAAGTGATATTAATTTATATCTTACAGCCTCTCTCTCTCGTGCTCAGTCATGTTGGACTCTTTGCAACCCCATGAACTGTAACCCGCCAGGCTCCTCAGTCCATGAGATTTCCCAGGCAAGAATACTGGAGTAGGCTGCCATTTCCTCCTCCAGGGCATCTTCCTGACCCAGGGATTGAAACTGCATCTCCTGCATTGGCAGGCGATTTATCTGCCACTGGGAAGGTAATATCCACCTGGGAAACTGATATTCCTACAGCCATCTATACATTTTTTTGTATTATTTATCATACTTTGTGTTGGCGAGTAAATTCAGTTTGGATATCAGTCATGGCAGGGCTGCTCATTTTTTTAAATCCATCATAGAATGAAATGTAAGTGTCTTTCACATGGTGCAAACTCCACAATTATTTGTTACTTGATTTTACTACATAGTTCTAGCTAGGCAAGCTTATTTCTCATGTATCTTTTTCTTTCTTTTTTTTTTTTTAATTTGTCTTTTTCATCCAAGCTAAAATTCCAGAGCTGCTGTAATTCTAACAATATAGTGGTTAACAAGCTATTTGTCACAGACAAAATAACTATCCTATATGCAAATCCCAAGAGAAAACCAATCAGTAAAACACAAATAAGAAAGAAAAATATGGATGCAGGGAATTGTCACCTCTACTACAGATGCAACAGTTTTTCTCAGAGTTTAAATATAAAGACCTATTTGTCAAGTGGAGAGGATGGCGCAATCCAAATGGAATAAACAAACATTTAACCTGAAACATACTGTCTTGGGTTCTGTAGAATCCTTCCCTTAGTGATTGTCCCTGTTTTGTGTATCTAGGTAAGAGAATTGCTTCAGAAGGTCTGGAGAGGCACTTGTCTCTTTGGATTAATGCATATGCTCTGCCCAACTTTTTAAGTCATCACAGAATCTCAACAAATTGAGAAGACAGTGCAAATGAACCCTTGGGGGAGCTAGTTAAAAATGAAGCTTCCTGGGCCCCCACTTCAACAATTCTGAGTCATTGGGGGCAGCAAGAGTGATTTAGGAGCATCGGATTACCATTAGAATGACAGTTCTTTTGAACTTAGATTCCTTTCCAACAACACCAAGCCCCTGTATAATTTAGCTTTGGATCATAGGCCACCTCTTTGGACTCTGCCACCTCTACTGTGCCCCTTTCACAGCCAAATTAAACTGTTGTCTTACTAGTTTAATTAATAAAATGTACTATCAACGATAGTACCTTCTAGGCAGGACAGAAGTTGAATTCCAGGGGGACTCACCTGCAGAACAGTCGCCGACCCATCTCTCCTGTCCACTGCATTCTCCCTGCCTCCTCTCCCTTTATCCACACCGTCCCATCCCCGCGCCTCCCCCCAAACCCCTCCCCACAAGTGAGGGTCACGGTCTCAGAGACCTGAGGTTAAAAGGGCTAGAGAAATGAAATTGAAGAAAGACGGCGAGATTATAAATCACTGTTATTTGCGGGAAGGATGGGTAGATGCTTGTGTGCGGAAGGGCCCCTAGGTGGGCTATGTGAGCAGGTGGGTGACTGAGCATCTTCCCTGGGGCAGGTGAGGGGACAGCCGGTGCTCTCCGAGGTCCTGAAGAGAGAGAGCGCACCAGCGGGGCGCCCACCTCTCCGGGGTGAAAACGAACAAGGTTTGCGCTGCGACACCGCCGCCCTTTCGGTCCCTAGCTAGTCGCGGGGACCCGAAACTCAGAACCAAAGCGGGACCTTGGTCAGCGTTCGGGGAGCAGTCGGAATACCTGGGTCACCTGGGGTCGGCGCCGATTCTGAGCACGGCGGGCCCGGGCGCGCAGCGTCCGGGTTAGCTGCTCCCGCACCGCGCGGAACACTCACCAGCGGGTTGAGGTCGGTCGGGTGCGCCAGGCGGTAGCTGCACGTGGCGCAGTCCTGGCTGCATTCTGCCCTCACGGTCGCCAGGAGCCCAGGGCCGAGCGCCAGCAGCCAAGTGCAGAGTCCCAGGAACCGCGCCATGGGCTGCGGGGAGAGCGCACAGAGCTCCGAGCCTGTCCGCGCGCCCAGCGGGGCCCTGGGAAGGGCTCCGAGCCGGGCAGTCGCAAATGGGGTGAGGGTGCTTCATCGAACCCGATCTCACGGAACCCTCTCTCTGCCCTCCCCCGCCCGCCCGGGGGACCGCTCCGATCTCCTCTCGGTTCCCGAGTGGTCCCTGTGGCCCGGAGCCCGGGGCGGCCCCAGGCACTGGCTCTCTGCAGGGCAGGATTCTGGAGGGGACTACGGAGACCAAATTCGAGAGCCTAGGAGCCCGGGGAGGGGCGACACTGGCCCGGGTCACATACAAGGAGCGGAAGAAAGTTGGGGGCCCCCATGCAAGGCAACGAGGAATAAAACGGCAGCTGGCGGAGAGCCCCACACCCACGCAGCAAGGTGGGCTTCAGCCGAGTTCACTCACGTTGCCGCTGTTCGGGGCACGCAGGTCGGTCGGGGAAACCGGGTCCAGGGCGACTTGGTCGGGGCAGAGCCACGAAAGCGGGCGGGCCTCACCCTCGCGGTCCTCGGCGTCGCCGCGGCTGCAGCGCAGAGACGGGTCTCCGGCCTCGCCAGCCTCCCTCGCCGTCCAGGCTGCGGCGGCAGGAGCCACTTTATAATTCGTCCCGGAGCGCAGGAGGCGAGCGCGCCCCAATCGCCGGCGGGCTGCCGCTGACGCAGGCCCTACGCCGGCCGCGCACCGCCCCCGCCGGAAGAGGGGTCTGGGCCCGGGCGGGGGGACCAGCGTGGCGGCGCACCCCTCGGCCGGGTGACACACCGAGGCAGTTAGGAAAGTTGAGGAAAGGGTGCAAAGAGATCAAGTCCCCCTCGTAAAGTCACCGCAATTGCCCTCCCCGGGGAGCGCGCTTAGCATCAGAGCCCAGGTGGGGGTTAGCGGGTAGACAGATTGATTTAGATTCTGGAATGTGCTGGAGACCCTAGGAGTAAGTGCTGGGATTACCCACCCCGCCTTCTCCTGGAGCGCCCCCGCCGTCCGGATGGGCCTCCGGCACAGCCATCCGGAATGTCGTCACTTGTCCACCCACCTGTCCCCCCAACGCACTAGACTTCTTGCTAACAGCAAGGCGCGTAGTAGGCGCTCAGTTAATGGTTAAGGGAATGACTGAAACTTTCCGGGAATCTTAACATCTCCGGAGGGCGCTTTCCCTTTTTGCGTTACTGAGACCCCCTTGCCAAGCGCGCACGCGGTTGGCAAGTTCCCACGCTTCGGGAACGACTTTCTGTCCGACCAGAGTATGCTGGGAGATTTAGGCTAGTGAGAGGGAGTACGGGGTTGGGATGGTCTCAGGACCATCCACTTCAGGAACTGGTAGCTTTTTGCAGTTATCTTCTGGGGAAAAGCTGGGACTGCGATGGCGAGAGAGCGAGGTGGGAGGACCCGGTGCCCAGGGCATCCGGCGCTTAGGGCGCGTACCTCGGCTTGGCTGGGAGGGGGCAGAGCGCCGATGGCGGAGGCGCGGGCTGTCTCTCAACTGAGGCCCGCTAGCCACCTTGGCTCTGCGGAAGATTACCAAGATGCAACCATTTACCTTGCCAGTGTCCCCATTTGGAAAATTGGTACAGAGGTAATGGGACAAAATAGGGCAGAAGGCTATCCATAGGGTTCCGGAGAGACACAAATGAAATAATGGACCAAAACACTTAGCCTTAGCAAACCTTAAGAACGTGCTTCTAATCCTGCCATCCATATGCCTTTAGGTTGTCGATCATTAACGTATCTTTCGTTTATTGTTTACTTATCCATCCATACATCCTTCCATCCATCCATGTACCTATCTTATCAATTCTGGTCCTAGAGGGAAATCACAGAGTCCCAAAGCTGGCAGACGGAGGAAGAATCCCAGTGCTTTCCCAGCCAAACCGCCTTCTGCCCTTAGACCTTTGCGTGGACCAGCCGCCACAGGGCTCCTCCGAGCTCGGGCGGCGTTGCGTCTTCCACTCTGGTCACTAGAGGGCAGCGCTCTCCTGCGTAGGTCTGGGCACTGGGGAAGAGTAGTGCGCCAGTAGCGGACACGCAGACGAGAGCCCGCGGAGCAGCCTTGCGCCCCGCACCCGGCGGGGAAGCGGAGCGCGGGGCTGTGGCGACAGAACGCCCCAGACAGCCCAAAGGAGCCAGACTGACATCTAGCCAGAAAAGCAGGACGCTTCCCCGTTGACGTTTTAGGCTTTTCACAGGGAATCTGGTGGAGAGCTGATGTCTCCAGCCACTCACCCAATAGGAACGAGGGTTCCCCCTGCTGCCTGGGGTTTGGAAAGGCAGCAACTACACAGCAGTGCTCAGCGCGAAAGGACGATCCGGGCTTAAGGGGAGAGAATACTTGCTGTATCTTAACACAGGCATACCTAGGATTACTCCGGAACAGACTTGAAACTCGTTTAAGGGAGACTGGATGCTGAGACCCTGGTGTGAATGACTGCACCATGGGGTGCATTCCCCCAAAGGCCCCTTGGAATCTTGGAAAATTAGCAGCTGAAGACTGAAAGGGGACTTGGGGATAAGTTATTTCTATCCTTATTCTGAAGATGGGAAACCGAGGCTCAGAGAGTCCAAATGACCACCCAGACATAACCAGGCAGAACCAGATCATCTCACACGTCTCTAGGGGGAATCCCGCCACCCTATCAGGCTCGGTTTGTTTCAGTTGGAACAATTACTGTTTGCTCTGAGTTAGTTTCTCTTGTTGCATCTGCATATTTATGTATAGTTTTATGTACTTTTGGTTGCCCTGGCTTTCTCTAGTTGCAGCAAGCCGGGACTCCTTTTGTTGCAGAGCAAGGGCTATAGATACTATAGTATTGTGGCTCAGTAGTTGTTTCGAGGCATGTGGGATCTTCTGGAACCAGGGATTGAACCTCCTAAACTGGCAGGTGGATTCTTAACCACTGTGCAACCAGGGAAGTCCTCTCTGAGGCTTTTTAAATGTCAGGAGAGAGAGGAAAGGAAACCGAGGCCATTCCCTAGGAATAGGGCAGGGTATTGAGTGCCCCAGCACCTGCCTGGGTACTTGGGGTGCAGATGGTGCTGAATGAAATGTGTGTTGATCGATTGACTGAAGGAATGAGGTGGGGACAGGTGGGTCTATTTTTGTGTCCCAATCAGCCAGGATCTCTTCCTATCACCTTCTCCTTGTCTATCCTGGGGCTACAGGTCATACATTTTTGTGTTCATTTCTTTGTATTTGAACAGTTGCTAGCGGGTTGCAAAGGATTCATCTTTTCATGATCCTTTAAATATTTCAGGAACTAGTAGAATTTTGCAGTTATTTTCTGGAGAAAAGCTGCGCTTGTAATCAGACTCAAAAAAAGAGAAGAGAACCTTCTCTGAAAGCAGCTAATCCAGAGAATTCGGATTCCCAGGTTAGGATCAAGACCTTGCCTTCTAATCCTAAAGTCCTTGACATCAGACAGAAGAGAGTCATTCTAGAGACCAACAAATGTGGCTTGTAAAGCCCTGATGATGAGTAGTATTTAACTCAGTTCTTATGTAATCTGGGAGCCCAAAGGAGGGATTTTTAAAATGTCCTCTCAGTGTCCTGTCATTTCCAGGATGGAAGATGCTTAAGTTGAACCGTATCATTTCAGGTGCCCGTTCTTTTTCTTGCTTCCCCTTCCCACCATCCAAACACACATACTTTACTATGAAAACTGGTTTCTCTGCTCTTCTCTTCTGTAGCAATAAAATAGCAGCAGGGGGTAGAAGGCACTTCCTCGTTCTGGGGGACTGAGTAATGTTTCAGAGTAAAAGCACCATATTCTCACACTTCTGATGTTTGGAGTCACGGCAGAGCACGGCAGAGCTGCCCCTCTTCAGTTACAGTGTAAAGCGCGGGCTTTGCGAGAGGATTCTGTGAGCTGGTCATGTTGCCGTGAAGGACCACTACTAAAGCATTTTCTTCAGACTGGAGCAGAAAAAGCATCCTGGCAGAGAGGCAGTAAGCGAAGTTCCTGGGAAGATGATTTGTGATGTAATAAATCCACATTCTAAGGAGCATGAATGCTGGCACATTGTCATCCTCAAACAGTCAGGAAACAAAATAAACCCCTTGGAAGAAAAAGGAACCTGGTACAGAGTTGCCTGAAATTGAGTTTAAATAATAGAAACTGTATCACAGAGAGAGAGAGAGAAAGTGAGCAAGAGAGAGAAAGACAATGAGGAAAAATTAAAAGAGCCAGGAAGGGAAATATACATTTTAGTATTGGGATTTTCCAGGCAAGAATACTGGAATGGGTTGCTGTTTCCCCCTCCAAGGGATCTTCCCAATCCAGAGATCAAACCACGGTCTTCTGGATCTCTTGCATTCCAGGCGGATTCTTTACATACTGAGCCATTGGGGAAGCCACATTCTAGTGTTAAGCACAGGTAATTAGACCATGAATAAAACAAGTCACATTACAACTCAGATTGAAAGCTCTGTCTTAGAGCTACAGACCCTTTGGCTGTTTCATTTTTGAAATGATTTTGGAATGGAATTGCCATTGGAGGAATTTAACAGCCACTCCAGAGAACCAGTCATATTAAAAAGTTGTATTGCCTCTTTGAACCTAAACTGTATTTAATCACTTGACTTTGATTTGTTTTGGGTGGTTTCCAAAATCAAATTCTAGATCCCACCTGCAGGACCGGAAGAAAGGGTGATCAAAGGTATTAATTGAATGAATGAAGACATCCACCAAGGAGGCGGTTTCCACCACTGAGGCAATGCTAGAAGAGGAAATCAAAACGGGTTTTGGGTAACAAGAAATCACTGACATGAAATCTATGGCTCCAGGTGCCCCACTTCTGGAGGGGACCCACTGCACACACCCCACAGCACAAGCTTTACACATGATAGGTCCTCAGGAAAGCTGTTTTTGTAAAACATGTTCCTCTTGTGGCTACATCACCCATAGCTCATGTGCTCGTGGGGTGGACATCAGAAGCCAAACTGTTGTCATAAAATTTTATAGAGAAAGAGCTAAACCCTGCAGATGCTCACTTCTAACATGTTACTCTCTTGGTATCTACTTTGTTGTATATAGACATGTCAACTTAAAAAATAGTCACAAGCTGAAAGTTGAGAGTTATGTTTTATTCACTGGGAGTTTTTAAGACTTTAGGTCCGAGACACAGCATCTCATGTGACCCTGAGAGAACTGCTCAGAGGAGGCAATGGAAAGAGTCAGGTTACAGAGATGTTTTACAACAATATTGTGAATTAAAGGAAACCAGATACTCCAAGTTAAGGAATTGAACAATTTTCTATGTATAGGAAGATGCAAGAGTCTGGGCTCACTGAAATCATTCCTTTCATATGCATCTCAGCTCTCTGGAGCCAGTATCCTGTATATTTTCACATCCTGAGCTCCCTTGGGTTCACCATAGGAAGTAGCTGTAATCTGATGGCTGTTAGATCCCTGGTATTTTTCTCCTTCCTGAGTGCCCTGAAAGGTTGGAATTGCTGATGACTGTAACATCCTTATTTACAGATATGGCAGGAAATACTCCATTTCTCAGATGTTAGAGCTTAGACAGAAATGTTATTTTTATGTGTGTGAACCTCGTCAAAATCAGTCTAGGAGAAGTGATCTTGTGTGGCACAAAATGGAATTGAAGGAGAACAGTAAAGTCAAATTATATGTCTTTTTTCCTACTCTAGGATTGTCATCTGATTGTACATTTAGTGGAAGAGCAATGCCAAGAAATACCTCAGTGGAAATCCTAGAACCTAACAAGATACACAATTTCATGCAGGAGAACAATTATTGTGCTGTTAAGACTTTAGGATCACAAAATACTAATTTTAATTTCCATTTTGTTATCGAGGGTGTAAACTTGGGAAAGTCAGTCTCTAAACCTTATTTTTCTCATCTGCACAATGGGGAAAACAAAACGAACCACAGTAGCTTGTTGCATGGATTAAACGAAAAACAAATATGTGTGTACACACTTACTGTATAGGGATTCAATTTTTATTAATGGCCTTTTTGTGTGTGTTGTTGTTGTGCTGTGTTAAATTGCATTTCTGAGGTAGAATTTATTTTTCTTCTCAGTTTCTGGATTGTCATGTTCTTGGCTTCTTATTTTTGGAGCTATAATTTGGTTGCCTTAATGGAGTGTTCAGATAAAGGAAATAAGTGAACATTTGATAATGGTTGAAGGAAATGGGCTATTTATCTACCTGGATTTAGTGCTCCAAATTAAAAATCACAGAGGTAGAGCAATTTATAATAACTGCAGATAACAAGGTGCTTCATAATGTTATAAGATATTGCTAGAAAAGAGGACTTGGGCATGATGTGCACAGTCATCAATTGTTGTTTTATTTGGGATAGATTTTGTAGATTAATCTTCAACACTTCTGTGTGTGGCAGAGCCAATTAGAGGAGGTAAGATGTAGATGTGTTTGGATTGGGACACTCACAGGCTACCCAGGAGGGCAGGGTTCCTCAAATAAGTGGAATAGGCTGGAGAGAGAGTCAGAGGACAAGGCAGAGAGGGAGGAAGGAGGCTGTGGATGGAAACAGCTGTCAGAGTGCCCTGCAGTGTGAATGGGGAATTGACTTGCTTTGGAAGCCTTGATGGAGTAGGCTGAGGGATAGGAGTGAAGCAGGAAGGAAGGGGGAAGCACTCTTGGAGGGGACTGAGGGAAGCAGCTGGTCACCCAGATGTGCCTGATGGCTCGAGTATTGGCTCCCGTGAGCCCACCACGTTCTCTGCCATGCCCACTCCCACAGTGAGCTCCTTAAGGAGTTAGATCATCCCAGGAGATCTGCTTAGAGATGGGGTAAGAAGAAATTATTTCGTCCCTTGTGTAGAATATGTTTGTGTTTTTAACTTCATACTCCCTAGAGAAGATGTGGGAATAAGACAGAGTGGGAGCTGCTGGGATCATCTCTTATCATTAGCCCAGTCCATCATCCACTTAGAGGACCACACAGGCTTCATTAATAGACATTCTCCAAGACAAGTTCTCCTTTAGCTTCTTGCCATGTGTCTTCCAAATGTACTTGCCTCTTTTATGTAGATTGTCTCTGATTTTGCACGGAGCATCCCCCTAACCCTCAGGAAGCCTGTGTCTTTGACCGCTGCTTTCTTTCTTGTATTGTTAGTTTCAGTTGTTACTTCTTAGTCCTCATATACTCTCATAAAGCATTAAAACTTGCTTATTTTTCTTGTTTTGTAAATAAGCTCTTTCTTAGTACATTGGTAGATGCCAAGGACTGGCAGGGGGAGGAGGTGGGGAGGGTGAACGAAAAGTTAGTGTTTAACAGGGACAGAGTTTCAGTTTAGGAAGGTGAAAAATTTGAGAGATGGATATGGTGAGAGTGGCGCAGTCATGAGAATGTACTTAGTGCCACTAAACTGTATAGTTGAATATTGTTAAAATAGTATGCTTTATATTATGTGACTTTTACCATATTAAAGAAGTGCTAAAAAGAACATTTTCTTAAATCTGTAGTCATTTTCCTCCCTGCTCAATTTCTATCTAACTATCTTGGCAGTGAAGATTGTTAAAGAATGGTCCGACTCCTTTATGACCCTTCCTCATCTCTATGAATTTCTTATTCCACAGCTGTTTTACTGTTGCTCTTCCCACTCCCGTGAAATCATATCTGTTAAGGTGAGTAATAACTTTTAGATGAAAATCCAAGAAACTCTTCAGCTCTCATATTATGTGTTGTGTCTACAGTATTAGATTCTGTTGTCCATTCCCTCTAAGATTTCCCCCTAAAACTTTCTCTTCCTGTTTTGCTCAAGCATTTGTACTCTATCTCCTGGACTTNAGTGAGTAATAACTTTTAGATGAAAATCCAAGAAACTCTTCAGCTCTCATATTATGTGTTGTGTCTACAGTATTAGATTCTGTTGTCCATTCCCTCTAAGATTTCCCCCTAAAACTTTCTCTTCCTGTTTTGCTCAAGCATTTGTACTCTATCTCCTGGACTTTTCTTTCTCCATCTGTCCCTTACGTGGTGATGTTTCCTATGGTTTTGTTCTGGGTTTCATCTCATCTGTTTTCAAGATACATGCTCTGCTTGGGAAAACTTATTCAACTGCAGGACTTTGTCTCTCATCTGTGTATCAGTTATTCCTGAGTTTCTGTCTCCAGTTCTGAGTCCTTCTCTCTTTTACATGTGAATACCTCAATGTTTGTGTGCTCCAGGAGTGTCAAACTTATCATGTGATCAGTTGCTTTAGTTATCTCTTTTTTTAAAAATGTGCCATTGCAGATTTTAAAAAATATTTTGTTTTAAATTAAAAAAATTAAACTTTTGAGTTTAAATTTTAAAAAAGTCTGTGTTCACTCTCAGTGACTGGCAGACAGTTAAAATCATTCTTTTTTATTTTAAAATTTATCCATTTATTTAAATTTATCCATTCTAATGGATATTGAACTGTGGTATTGGAGAAGACTCTTAAGAGTCCCTTGGACTGCAAGGAGATCCAACCAGTCTATTCTAAAGGAGATCAGTCCTGGGTGTTCATTGGAAAGACTGCTGTTGAAGCTGAAACTCCAATCCTTTGGCCACCTAATGCAAAGAGCTGACTCATTGGAAAAGACCCTGATGCTGGGAAAGATTGAAGGCGGGAGGAGAAGGGGATGACAGAGAATGAGATGGTTGGATGGCATCACTGACTCAATGGACACGAGTTTGGGTAAACTCCGGGAGTTGGTGATGGACAGGGGAGGCCTGGCATGCTGCAGTCCATGGGGTCGCAAAGAGTCGGACATGACTGAGCAACTGAACTGAACTGAACTGATGATAAGGTTTAAAATAAAATGTTTTTCAAACTATATATCCAGTGTTCCAGCACTATTTATTGAAAAGACTATTCTTTTCCCATTGAATTATTCTGGAAACTTAGTTAAAAATCAATTGACATAAAATTGTGGCTCTATTTCTGAATTCTGTGTTCTATTCTTTGTTCCACTGGTCAGTATGGTGTTAACATTCCACACTGCCTTGACTACTGTAGCTTTATATTAAATCTTGAAATAAAACAAATTCTCCAACTTTTCTTTAGCTTTTTTCTAACTGTTTTATCCTTTACAGTTCTCATTTCCATGTACATTTTAGAATCAGTTCATCAATTCCTACAGAAAAGCGTGTTGGGATTTTGATTGGACTGATTAAATCTGTAGATTAGTTTTGGGAGAAGTGACATCTTAACAATTCTGTCTCCCAGTCCATGAGCTTGGCATATCTTTCCATTTATTTCATACATTTTGATCTCTTTCAAATGGTGTTATTTTATAGTCTATTTTCGGAGAAGGCAATGGCACCCCACTCCGGTACTCTTGCCTGGAAAATCCCATGGACTGAGGAGCCTTGGTGGGCTGCAGTCCGTGGGGTCGCTAAGAGTCAGACACGACTGAGCGACTTCACTTTCACTTTTCACTTTCATGCATTGGAGAAGGAAATGGCATCCTACTCCGGTGTTCTTGCCTGGAGAATCCCAGGGATGGGGGAGCCTGGTGGGCTGCCGTCTATGGGGTCGCACAGAGTCAGACATGACTGAAATGACTTAGCAGCATAGTCTATTTTCCAGTTGTTTGATTTTTCTTCAAAAGGAACAAACTTTTTATTTTCTACTTTTATTGGAGTATGGTTGATTTAAAATGTTGTGCTAATTTTAAGTCTACAGTGTAGTGAATCAGTTCTATATCCACTCTTTTTAAGATCCTTTTTCCACAGAGGAACAAGCTTTTTCGGGTTCTGTGCTTCTTAGTTGCTCAGTAGTGTCTGACTCTTTGCAGCACTGTGGACTGTAGCCCCCCAGGCTCCTCTGTCCATGGAATTTTTCAGGCAAGAATAGTGGAGTGGTTGCTACTTCCTACTCCAGGGGATTGAACCTGTGTCTTCTGCACTGGCAGGCAGATTCTTTACCACTGAGCCACCTGGGAAGCCCCTTACAGGTTCTAACCTGATGTTATTCTACCTTAGATTATAATTGATAGTGCATTTCTTGGCTCCTAGCTTGTAGGTGATTTCACACTGTTCAATTCCTATGTGTAGGCACAGGGACTTACCTTTAATAGGCCACAATAAAAGTTTTTTGAATAAGAGTATCACTTTCAAGATCAAGTTCATTTTGGTTTAGTTTTCAAAAGGCCATTAAAAAGCACTCAGAATTTAAAACTCTGGGGATTCTCATAGCTTGAACTATATCTGAAAAGTAGAATGAAGTGATTTGACAGTTACTTGACTGATTTGAAAAATGTGGACTTTTTCTACACTTGATTGGCATCCAAATTATTCATTGTTCATCTTAACAAGATAAATGTCAAATCACATCCTAGATTATGTTATCTCAGGAGAGAAGTCTAATAAGAAGAGAAAAAAGGGAGGGAATGGCTCATCCTAAAGCACCAGAATTGCACACAGATGTAGAGTCTAAGGAGCTAAATCACGGAGTAGTAAGATTTCAAGCTTGCAAGGAGTCTTAGAGGCAGAAGAGAAGAATTAGAGGTATCTAGGACCCATCATTTACAGAGAGAAAGCTTTCTTGTCCTGGTGGGTTGCAGCACCATCTATTGTGGAGGCTCAAAATTGGAAACCCTGAGGTATATCTAGACATCTCCTCACCTAGATTTTATTTTATTGGTATGGTATTTCTAAATTAAAAAAAAAATCCACATTTTAAAATAAAAATGAACAACTTATTAAAAATTAATTTTCCTGATTTTAAATTCAGACTTTTTGTAGGAAAACTAAGATTTTTGGGGTTGTCTTGAAAACTGGAAGGTATAGAAGGCATTGGTTTTTGTTCTACAATGGCAGCAACTGATTGGAACAAGGTGGGGCTGCTCCCTTTATGTACCTTCTCTTCTCTCCCATCATTTTCACCATTCTGGCCTCTCACCTTTTTATTTATTAATTTTTTTTAGCTGTTCTGGATGTTAGTGGCAGCACAGGATTTAGTTCCCTGACTAGGGATCAAACCTCTGGGAGTCTTAACCACAGGACCACCAGTAAGGCCACCCCATCCCCATCCGTTTTACTAGTATGTTTTACCTCCTTGATCCCTGGAGCCATGACTTTGCAGCTCTATTGTCTTGGAATTCAAATCAGAAACTTATGTATTATCTGTGACCCCCTCCATCTTCCTGAATCTCTTATTCCCATTCATCACTACACCCTAGGGATTCCACCTTTCTGATGTTTCCTAACTTTGTCACCTCCTTCTCTCCCCATCTTCACTGCCTTTATTCAGTCCCTTGCTATTTCTCAGATGGATTACTGCCATGGATTCACTGCATTCCATGTGGTGGTAACATTTATGGGAAGAGAGAAGCGGTGGAGGGTAGGAAAGGTGGGGAGGAAGAGATCTTCTGTCCAAAGTGTTAGTGAGTTAGTTAGTTAGTGCTCAGCTGTGTCCAAACCTTTGTGACCCCATGCACTGTAACCCGTCAGGCTCCTCTGTCCATGGAATTCTCCAGGCAAGAATAGTGGAGTGGGTAGCCATGCTTTTCTCCAGGCTGATATTCAACCAGGGATTGAACCTGGGTCTCCTGCATTGCAGGTGAATTCTTTACCATCTGAGCCACCTAGGAAAGCCCCCTTCTGTCCAAAAGGCAGTAGCAATATTTTTGGAGTTATAAAAGGCACTTTCCTGAGCATCAATGTTACACGTGGACATAGGAAGTGGATCATTAGTGGGAGGAAAAGAAAATGAAGATCCTAAGGCATCTTCTCCCATCACTTCATGGGAAATAAATAGGGGAAACAGTGGAAACAGTGTCAGACTTTATTTTGGGGGGCTCCAAAATTACTGCAGATGGTGACTGCAGCCATGAAATTAAAAGATACTTACTCCTTGGAAGAAAAGTTATAACCAACCTAGATAACATATTCAAAAGCAGAGACATTACTTTGCCAACAAAGTTCCATCTAGTCAAGGCTATGGTTTCTCCAGTAGTCATGTATGGATGTGAGAGTTGGACTGTGAAGAATTGATGCTTTTGAACTGTGGTGTTGGAGAAGACTCTTGAGAGTCTCTTGGACTGCAAGGAGATCCAACCAGTCCACTCTGAAGGAGATCAGCCCTGAGATTTCTTTGGAGGGCATGATGCTAAAGCTGAAACTCCAGTACTTTGGCCACCTGATGCGAAGAGTTGACTCATTGGAAAAGACCCTGATGCTGGGAGGGATTGGGGGCAGGAGGAGAAGGGGACGACAGAGGATGAGATGGCTGGATGGCATCACCGACTCGATGGACGTGAGTCTGAGTGAACTCCGGGAGTTGGCGATGGACAGGGAAGCCTGGCATGCTGCAATTCATGAGGTCGCAAAGAGTCGGACATGACTGAGCAACTGAACTGAGCTGAACTGAACTGAAGTGAGATATACACTTCATTTTTATTCTTTCTGGATTTTAATCTTGATTCTCTTTCATTACTTTATTCCCATAAGTGTGCATGCAGTTTACCATAAATGTAAGATAGTATAAATTTTCAAATCAATAACTTTCAAATAAAGAGCCATATAATTTTAAAATAAATGTATTCAAGAGATGGGAGTCAGTTGGAGACCTCTTAACTACTACCCACTGAAGGAACTGGTTTGTCAAAAGCACACATTCAGACAGTCTTCATTTGAAACACTGGTGATAATTATCTGCAGAGTTTCTGAGTCAAGGTAGCTTACAAAGAAATGTGTTAACTGTTCCCAATATTTGAAGAGAAAGTTTGTTTTTGATTTAGCTTTTGGATGCTATGTGATTGCAAACCTCAACTAAAGAATCAGAGCCTCCCTCAGGTAAGTCTTCATGTGCTTGTCAACTAGGAAACAAATTTAGAAGCTGAGAGCATAAAGATGAATTGTGTGTGTGTGTGTGTGTGTGTGTGTGTGTGTGTGTGTGTGTCTACTGGGAGTGCAAGATAAGACTTTTTGCCCCAGTTACTTAGTTAATGCAAGAATCATAGGAGAAAATTTGACTATGCCTATATCCTTTCTTATCCTCAGTATCTAAAATTGAAATACCTGAACTGAACATGCATATGAATAACCATAGCTTAGAGCAGTTACTCTCTTACGGAAGGCTGTTAACCTCAATGGGGACACCTGTTAAAGAAATGCACAGCTCCCGAAGCCCCTGTCCAGACAGTCTGACGGTATACGGTCTGAGTGTGTAGTTGCAAGTTCCCCAGCTGGTGCAGTAGATTATAGAGAATTGATGTCTGCAGGAACATCACGCACATGGATGCAGCCTGGCAAATCATCTCACCTTGGGATGTTAGAGTGTGTGGTTGTGGGGTTTGCTCTGATGACACCTCAAAAGTCAAACACAGACACTCACACACACCCCACACACCATATATGTACGCATTTTGCTTTTTCATTTAAAGCCCAAGGACAACACTATCAAGTATTAGAGAACAAAGGTAGTTTCCCAAGTTTCTTAAAATCCGGAAAAAGAAAGTGTATGTCATTGGAGGGCCCTGTCCCCAACCCTTCACAGAAACTACTGAAGGACAGACCCTGTTATTGTAATGAAGAGAAGAGGCAGATTCCAAATCTTCCTTTAAAATGTTTTTTTTTTTTTATAAGAAGCCCCACAGACCAATATGTATACATTACTATATATAAAATAGGTAACCAACAAGGCCCTAGTGTGTATCATGGAGAACTTTACTCAATATTCTGTACTAACCTCAATCAAAGAATTTGAAAAAGAATAGATACAAGTGTTCGGACTGTGAAGAATCTGCCTGCAATGTGGGAGACCTAGATTTGACCCCTGGGTCAGGAAGATCCCCTGGAGAAGCCACTCCAGTATTCTTGCCTGGAGAATTCCATGAACAGAGGAAGCTGGTGTGCTACAGTCCATGGGGTTGCAGTCAGGGATCGGGCCTGACTGAGCGACTAATGCTTTTACTTTGCTGCTTTAACTAGTATCCCACTTCGTCTCTTTTTGTTTATGCTGGGTCTTTGTTGTCGCGTGGGCCTTCTCTAGTTGTGGCAAGTCGGGTATACTGTCTAGAGGTGGCGCTCAGGCTTCTCATTGCAGCGTTTCTCTTGTTGAGGAGCACAGACTCTAGCATGCAGGCTCAGTAGTTGTGGAGCATGGGCTTAGTTGCTCTGAGCAGCATGTGGGACCTTCCTAGACCAGAGATAGAACCCGTTTCCCGGGCACGGAAAGTGTGGAGTCTTAACCACTGGACCACCAGAGAGAAGTCCCTCACTTTGTCTTTGAAGCACTCACATGCTGGAGGGGTTCAGAGCCAGCCAGAATAGGAGAAGCCTTAGATTAAAGCCACTGTATCCTCCACGTCAAGCTTCCTTCATAGTATTTCGGTCATAGCACTTGGTACTCAATTCTATTTTTGTGCCTAGGAGCCAGTAGGCTCTCAGTAAGCATGTGTTGAGTGAGTAGATGAATTGGTAGCAAACTTGGCATTCAGACTTACGGCAAGTGTGAGAGGCTGCTGTCCTAAAGATTAGATTTTCTTCCACACACCAGAAAAAAGCAATTATCTTATGCCAGATACTTAAGGACATGTAATTAGCCAGCCTAGATGAGATTGCTTCCCAGAAATCAAGCTGCCAAAATGAGTGAGAAAGTGTAGTTTTATGATTGAGGTTCTCTCTCTTAAGTGATGCGTAAACTCTGTTTTTAAGAGTTTGTGTTTGGTACAAATAAAACATTTAAAATGTGTAAGCAGCAGAGGAAAGCAATGGTAGGAAAGCAAATTGAATTTTTAAATGGCATAGCTTGTTTCCCTTGAAATGAATGACTCAGAAGTTCTGAAAATGAGACTGAAGCACTGGCTCATGGAGTGGTGGTGGATTTAAAAGCCTCTTTCACGCACTCATATCCAGTGCCTCATGTAAGTAATGGGATTCCCAGGTGGCACTTTTGGTAAAGAATTTGCCTGCTCAGTGCAGGAGACACAAGAGATGCAGGTTTGTTTCCTGGTTTGGGAAGATACCCTGGAGGAGAGCGTGGCAACCCACTCCAGTATTCTTGCCTGGAGAATCCCATGGACTGAGGAGCCTGGCAGGCTACAGTCCATGAGGCTGCATAGAGTTGGACACAGCTGACATGACTGAGCACACAGCATGATCATTTTACTACCTGTGCTTAAGAAATAATCCAATAAAAATGCACCTTGACATACTTTCTATCTTTTTGACAAGCACAGGCATCGCTACTTCAGTCCAGAGTGATGTTCTGAGGACTTTCAACACGTCTTGGCAAGTGTTGGTCTGTAGAACATCCATTTGGATTTCAGCTTTGTCTTTGAAATAATAGCCTGATTGTGTTTCTAATGAATACATCTAGAGTTAGTGCCAGTTTTTTTTGTACTGTGTATCTTTCAATAAAAAGATAAAACACTGACTTTTAAAATAAGAACATATCTCTAGAAGGAAACTTACTAAGGCATCTAGACAGAGGAATAGTTATTGCATCTCCAAATAAGATTATATGAAGATTGCTAGAAAACAAATTGGAGATAAAGCTAGAAATATTCCCAATGCCACTTGAATTATCTTTCATCTAAATCTGCTTCTCACCTTATTAAATGTGGTGGAATTTCCACCCAGTTGATGCCTCCTGCTCCTCGTATCGGTTACAAACATGAATCCAGGCACATCTTTATAGAACTGTTATATTACATTGCAGTCTGTTCAGACCTAATCAGCTTCTGTGTAGCAGTGCCCCAGTTAAACCAGGGATGGTAAGTAAGTAAGAATAGGAATTAAAAATCATAGACATTGCTGGAAAATATCGTACACGAACGGAAAGAAGAGCTCCATTGCACTTTTAAGAAAATGAATCCAGCTCCTTAGAGGCAAAGTGATTGCTTTGGATTCCTGACACTGTCTGGTGGGGGAGGAAGGATGTGGTGTTAGCGAAAGTGACAAAACTTGAGAATTTCCATGGAGGATGTATATGTGTGTGTGTGTGTTCTTTGCAACCCATGGACTGTAGCCCACCGGGTTCTTCTGTCTATGGGATTTCCCAAGCAAGAATACTAGAGTGAGTTGCCATTTTGACCCAAGGATCGAACCTACCTCTCCTGCTTGGCAGGAGGATTCTTTACTTACTGTACTACCTGTGATCTGTAGCCCTGTGAGAGACTTTCCTGCGTTCCTCCCCCTCCACCCCCAGAGTGACAACATTCTCCGTGTGAAATGTTTTGCCTCTTGCTGTACAAAAGCCCTGAAAAGGAATTTCTGAAGCTTTAGAACAAGCCCTATAAGGAAAGTCAGGAACAATTGTCAAAATATGTTATAAACAGTTCTGAAACTACTTCTTTAAATAAATAAAATGTGTTTCAGAAGAAAGGTTTGTTTGGGCTTTTTTCACTGCGGATCTGTCTGGTGTTTTGCTCCCCAGAGGAAGAGCGAGGCTGCTGGCTCTCTGTTACTTGTGCGGCCATCAGCCTCCAGGTCTGCAAGATGCCTGGATTCCAGTCACAATTGCTCACTTACTGCCATGGGGCTGAAGTGTTTGGAAGAGAATAGATATCCCAGCGATAAGTCAAGATGGCAAACTCTGGGATCAATCAAGAGCAAATGTGGATAACGATCAGTGGAGAATACAATAAAGCCTTTGTTCTCAGCGGCCAAGCAGGAGGCCATCTGGCAATCTGTTCTTACATCTCTTTGTTCAGGTGGGTTTAAGTCTACCTCCTTTCACCCCAGGGGATAACACAGTTGAAAGACTCCTGTACTCAGGAAGAGAAGAAATTCTCAAGCATCAAGCACATCTAGCTGGTGGTGTTGTCCAGTTGCTCAGTTGTGTCCAATTCTTTGCGACCATAGAGACTGCAACATGCCAGGCTTCCGTGTCCTTCACTATCTTCCAGAATTTGCTCAGACTCATGTCCATTGAGTCAGTGATGCCATTCAATCATCTTGTCTTCTGTCGCCCCCTTGCTTCTCAGTCTTTCCCAGCATCAGCTGGGGACCATCAGACTATCCCTTAGTTCACATACAATCTTACTTCCTCTTTGTCTTTCTGGGCTTCCCTGGTGGCTCAGATGGTAAAGAATCTGCCTGCAATACAGGAGACCCGAGTTCGATCGCTGGGTTGGGAAGATCCCCTGGAGACGGAAATGGCAACCCACTCCAATATACTTGCCAGGAAAATCCCTGGACAGAGGAGCCTGGTGGGCTACAGTCCATGCAGTCACAAAGAATCATGACTGAATTACTAACACTTTCTCTTTCTTGGTCCCAAGACTGAGCCCTGGACAGGGATTCTGTACAGAGCCCTGTAGAGACTCTGGGAGCCTCAGTTCTGGTGGCAGCAGCTGGGGACCCTGAGGTGCTTCAGCTGTCAGCTCGATCTTGCAGCTGGGGCTAGCGGGTACCGCATTTTCCCGTGGTGCTTTTCCTGGAACTGTCTTAATGACTGTGAATAATAGTTTTGAAAGGCCCAACACCTGATCTTCCAGTAACAGAACTGGCTATTTTTGCTTTTAAATGCCCCAAAGAGCCAATTTATCCTGAAAATCTCCAATTAGGTGTGCCAGATGGAATGACAGAACTGGGTATTTCAGGAAATGGCCCTTGCATTCCCAATATGTCCAGTTGAGGTAGGATGTTTACAGTGAAAACATTTCCTCTTGCCTTTTTGTACTATCCCATTTCAGTGCTTCGTTGACAATGCCTCTCACCTTTGGCAAGGGAGTGGGAGGCCTTCTACCAGAGTCAGCAATATCGCCCCACAGCCTTACCTGACTTGTCTGATGAAAGACACATGGACATAACATCTGTTGCTAGCTGTGTGATTTTATAGTGCCACTGGAATGTAGATAAGACCTAGGTCAAAATTGTTTCTGCTCCAAACAGAGAGCCATTTGAAGGGCAGGGTTTATGGAGCCCTAAATTTTGTAGTTACTGGTAGAGACACCATCACAGGGAGCCTAGAAAAGTCTAGCTGTAGGTCCAGAATAAGCAAGAAATGTATAATAACAATCTCAGTTGCGAAAAGGCCAAGAAAAAGAAAGAACCATGAAAGAATTTTAATCAGGGATTCTCTAAGCTTTCAAACCATGTTTGGGAAGGTTGAGCAGCCCATGGGTAGGACTTCATGAAACCAATGCAGGCTTGAATTTGGCCAGTTCTGAATTCATTTGAATTAAGCATTCATCTGGCATGTAAAAAAAAAGAACATTTAAAACATTTCCTTAGGTCTTTGTACTTGTTTATTTCTCCTTGTACCTCCCATAAGTACTGATGTAATATTGGCAAGGTAGTGGTGAGTATACGGTCTAATATTTGGACTTTCACTTTCACTTTTTTTTTCACCAGTTTAATTTACATTTATTTTCTATATGCAAGATTGAGCATCTTGTTCTATGTTTAAGGACCATCTGCATTTATTTTTCTAACTTTTGTTGTTACCTCTTGCCCATTTGTCTATCAGATTCTTCATCTTCTCTACTTTTAGAATCTCTTTATGCATTAGGATGATTAGCTCTGTCTGTGTCTGTGATAGGTGTTGTAAATCTACTTCCCTACTTTGTCATTTGTCTTATACTTTGGTTCTGCAAATATGTTAATTTTAGGTAGCTAAATTGATCAATATTTTCCCTTGTTGCTTCTGTGTTTTGAATCATAATTAGGAAAGCTTTGTGCCTTTTCAGGCAATGAAGAAATTCACCCTTTTTTGTCTTTTCTTCTGTGGTTTTACTTCCTACATTTAAATATCTAAACTCTTTGGAATTTTCCTGGTGTCCAATGTAAAAGAAATAGATACTATTTTATCATTTTCCATATTACTATTCAGCTAGTCCAATATCACTTTATTAAGAAATATATTCTTTTCCCACTGATCTGAGATTCCATACTTCACATGTACATTCTACATTTCCACATGCAACTATGTCTATTTGGGGCTTTTCTGTTTTGTTCAGTTAGTCTTGTCTGTACATTCATGATCCCACATCATGCTGTTTTTAATTAGACTTTATCATTTACACCACAGCGATACTTTATAATGTCATCTGATGTATGGCAAGAATAGTTTCTCCACTCTACCTGACCTATTGGGCTCCTTTTCCAGGGTGTTTGTAGTTATTCTCGCTTGTTTTTTCTTCTATATGAACTTTATGCCCAGCTTGTCTAATTCCAGGAAAAATGTCTGTTGATATTTTATGGAGATGGCATTAAGTGATAAATCAGCAGAGGGAGAACTGAAATGTTTATAGCACTAAGTTCTCCTTTTGAGGCATACTGCTGGTCTTTCCATTTTCAGTTAACTTTGTAGTGTTTAGGAATATTTTATGATTTTCCTTACATAAATTTTATGTTTCTTAATCTTGTTAAGTTTATGCTCAATTTTTTTTTCTAAGTGTAAATTAGACCTTCTTTTCTGTTATATATCTTGGCTGAGTTTTGTTTTATATGTGAAGGCTATTTAAAAAAATACATCAATCTAAAACTATTGCACTCAACTGTCTTATTGTTAACAGTAGTTTTGCACTGGTTTCTTTTGCAGGGAGAGTAATACAGATGTATAACTCTATCACATGCATGTAATGTTATCACATACATGTATGTCTTACTTTTTAATTCTTATGCCACAATTTGTTTTCTTATATTTTATTACTTTGGCCCAAATCAGCAATACAGCATTCAAGAGTACCTCCATTGCTATTTAAAAAGCACTTCACAGAGAATGAAGTCAGTTGGGTGACCCTCTCTTCCAGTTTCAATTTTCTCTCCTCCTAGTAGAGGTGTGGAGATAGCCGATTTCCCAGCATTGAACAGGAGGGAGACAAAGGAAAACTAGGAAGCTGGATAATTTGCAATCAGGCATTCAGACCCGGGAGTATCTATGGTTCCCATGAAACATATCATTTAATTGCCAGCATTTCAATGCTTCACTTATTTGGGAGTTGCTGAGATAATTGGCCCATTAAGCATCAAGAATTCACATGTTTATGGAGATATTTAACTTGAGTGATTTATTTTGCCAGCAAGGCACAAAGGATGAGTAAAGGACTTAACTTGGATGAGAAAGCCTTCTTCCCACATTTTCTGCCAAAGCCAGAAGCCATTACCCTAAAGTTCTCTTAACATTTAATTGAAGGTTTCAGTTTAACTGAAAAATGGCAAGACTAGCTGTATGTTTTGATAGGAAAACTCAAAGTTGTAAATATGGAAATTCTCCCTCAGTAGATTTATAAGATGCTAAGTCCAACAACACCAAGTGTTTTGTTTCTTTATTAAGCATCACACACTAGACTGAGGTCTGGAGAAGTCATATAATTGCTATGTAATTGCTCCATGTAATAACAACTCACAAGAGGTGGAGACGGAATTGAAACCCAGGGCCTCTGGACCCTAGGCTGCCTCCTGGTGGCCAGTACTCCAAGCTCTGGCCCCTGGTTTGGATATAAACGTGTACCAACAATGAAGATTTTTGAGCAAGTCTTCCAGATTGTGGAGATTTCGTGTGTGTGCTTAGTTACTTCAGTTGTGTCTGACTCTGTGACCCTATGGACTGTAACCTTTCAGGCACCTCAGTCCGTGGGATTCTCCAGGTAAAAATACTAGAGTGGGTTGCCATACCTCCTCCAGGGAGGTTTCATGGTTATCCATAAAATAATCACCAATTATTTCCAAATGATCACCAACATTAGCATTATTAAATATCCAATCAAGTTTAAAAAGCCATTTGTCCATGTAGCTTTGTCACATCTGCTGACCACAGAAAATAATGTGGTCTATTATCCTGACAAATTGCATTTCAGTCCCTCGAGGAAGATACTCAAATCAGAAAATCGTTCTCACTTTTGCTCCCAAGATATGTCTCTGGCTCTACTGCAACCCGTTTCTTAAAATTTCTGGCAGAATAGCAACAATTGGCACATTTTAAAGCTCCTCTCTCTGCTTCCACCTGAATTATGTACAGTGAAGCTTTAGAAAATTAAAAGAAAATAGATGCAAGCATGAGCTTCTGCCTCTTGTAGAGAATGAACCTGTCTGTCACAGTCTCTTCCACCTTGAAAAAAAGGTTCTTTTTTAATGCTCTTGATGCTTTTATGAAGATGTTATGTGATTTTTGCAAGTATTATTCATAAAGACAATAAGAGAGCTAAAATAAAGTCTTTCTCATTAGTAGGTATTCAGTGATGTGTCAAATCTTGATGTAACCTAAACTGTCTCCTTTCAACTTTCCTTTTGGGTTTCCTGACTCTAATTTTTCAAAAGTTGACAGACAGCTTGTTATCATCACTAATTTCTCCCACTCAGCTCTCATACTTCCATTGTTCTGAGGAAGAAACTGTCACCTCCTCTCTCCCCTCCCAGGGTTCAGTTCAAGAAAATGAGGCAGATTATGCATCTCTTATACATGCTTAAGCATAGGTTGGCATTGGGTTCTGGAGTGTCCTGAGTCCTGTTCTAGAAAGTCAGCTCACTCGCTCTTCAGCCTTTGTAGCTTCCGTGTGTGTAGGTACATGGCGAGGACGGTGGGGACAGGGTGATTGCTATGTCCCAAGGGGATGGAGTCCATGAAATGACTCTTAGCTACTTGGGCGGGAGGTGGGACGGGGGGGCATCTGTTCTAATGCATACTTTCTCAGAGTTTGCAAAACAGATATGATCTGGCTTCATCCACAAAACAGACCTGCAAACTTACTTCCGTACTGGGCCAAGATCCACATGTGTCTAAAGCTCCAGCAGCCTTTACTTTGCAGCTCAGAATATAACTGTCTCCATGGGCAGTTTAGTGATGTTCAAATGGCTAGTTTAGTACAATCCAGCTGGTGGACTCTCTCATTTACCATCTACTTTGGGTTCCATCACTTTGGGAAGGGGATGTGCAGGCTGCTCCTACTTCTCCTGATAATTGTGTCCGAGAAAAATTAGGAATTCAGAGGAGTAACACTGACATTTAGGAAAAGCCTTTTGTTTCTTCAGGGGCTCAGCCTGGCATTGATACCTGGGAGCCTGGAGCTGGCTGTGCAGGAGAATCTGCTTTGCAGGTCTAGGTGCTGTGGCTCTGATGCTCATATAATTGGTTTTTGTTTGTTTGTTTGTTTGTTTGATTTTTTGAAGAAAGGTTTATTGCAAGGCTATGCAAGGAGAATGAGTGGCTTGTGCTCAGAAACCCTGAACTCTGTTGCTTATACAACTTGATGGTACTTCTTTCAGTAAAACAGCATGAACAATTTTTACTTTTTCTTATTTTACAAAAGACAGGAACATTTGAACACATTTCCAGGATCTGAGAAGGGGTCTTGAAGTTTCAGCATCACTAGCTTCTACTCATGGAGAAGGCAATGGCACCCCACTCCAGTACTCTTGCCTGGAAAATCCCATGGACGGAGGAGCCTAGTGGGCTGCAGTCCACGGGGTCTCTAAGAGTAGGACATGACAGAACGACTTCACTTTCACTTTTCACTTTCATGCATTGGAGAAGGAAATGGCCACCCACTCCAGTGTTCTTGCCTGGAGAATCTCAGGGACGGGGGAGCCTGGTGGGCTGCCGTCTATGGGGTCGCACAGAGTCGGTCATGACTAAAGCAACTCAGCAGCAGCAGCAGCAGCAGCACAGTGTCGTGGCTCCACCCTCAGCTTCTGTTCTTCTCTTCCCTCTTCATCCTCATCACCAATCAGCCCTACAATTGGATGCTCTGTTATCAGTCAGCCTTTCCAGCAACTTTGACAAAATATCTGAACTTATTTGTGAAACTAGCTATGCAAACTCTAAGGTAATTTAAAAAAATCCTCACTTTATAAATCTATGCTTTTTAATGTATCGATTCAAGGTTGTTTAATATCAGTCTTATATGGGATGTACCCACAAGGTCTCATTATTTCCAGGCAACTCATTGCTAAGAATCTAACTCTAGGGATTTAGTAAATGAAGCGGATATGGGTAGTTTAGAATTCTTTTGAGGATTTGAAACATGAGCCATTTAAGAGATCAGAATTCTGGGAAAGCCTGGGGGACTGACGGTGAGCAGGACTTCTCTGCGGACCTTCTCATCAGAGGTCCCCCGGGCCCCACTGGAGTGTGGTTGACGTGGTGTCTGCACAGAGCGCAGGACTGGCAGTGAGCCTCTGGGGGTAGGAGCCTGTGATGCTGCAGCCATCCCTCTTAGTCTTGGCTCCATTAGTCCTTCCTTGCTCCCTCTCCTTTTCTGGACTGTAGCTCATCTTTGAAAGGTCACCACGCCTCTGGTGAGCAGGAGCTTAATAAGCGTCTGCTTGTTAAGTCTGTGATTTCCTGGGGCAGCCTGCCGTGTGCCCTCCTGGTCTCCTCTGGGTCTTGGTATTCAGCTCTCTCCCTCCTCGCGCCCTCTGCTCCCAGGCGACCCACCTTTCATGTCCCCAGAGGGACTCAAGTTGACTCTGTGACAGGCTTCATTGTGACGCTTTCAGTTTAAGCACATTTTCAAAGGCTCCACTTTAATTGACAGGGTGAGAAACCTGCTCTGACCCAACAAAATACGTCATCCGAGGTTTAAAGTACATGAAGAGACAAGGTTCCTAATGGGTAAGGACTTGTTTTCTGTGAGAAGGGACAGGAGAAAGGAAAGAGGAGTCAGTAAGCTGAGGAAGAATTTCTCCTGAGGCAAAATTTGACAACATTTAAGGCAGTCAGGCAGTTTCTCAACCTGGAACATGCATGCGGTTCGCCTGAGAAGCAGGTGAGAGGTAGACCTCAGGGTGGGGACCCAGGAGGGACCAAGGACTGGTTCAGTAGGACCGGCTAAGGCCCAGAAACTTAGCTTTTTAAAAGGCCCACTGGTGATTCAGATACAGATGCTTGTAAACAAAGCTTGACACACTCTTAGAAGAGGCAGTGCCGGCACTCAGAGCATTTTGGCAGTGAGCCATCCCCAGGGATCAGCAGCTGCACTGGAGGGGACTGATGGGTGAAAATTGGGCAACGCTGGTGTCTTGGTTAGACGCTGCAGTGGCCTGCCCTCCTCTGGTGGATGAAATGTCCCTGCCACAAAAATTTAAATATGGAAGATGCATTTTTACCATTTAAAGATTATTTTGACTATAGACAATTTTTGACGATACATATTACTTAATATTCAAAAATGTCTGATGGCATTTTTTGTTTGTTTAGCTGCTAAGTTTGTGACCCCCATAGACTGTAGCCTGCCTGGCTCCTCTGTCCATGGGATTTCCCAGGCAAGAATACAGGAGTGAGTTGCCATGCCCTCCTCCAAGGGATCTTCCCAACTCAGGGATTGAACCCACATCCTCCTGCATTGCAGGCAGATTCTTTACCGCTGAGCCACCAGGGAAGCCCTCAGGGAAACCTAGAACATAATTTTCCTTCTTAGCTGAAGGAAGAGTCACATGGAAAGATCCAGTGATGTCCGTGCCTAGTTCCATGTTTTGTAGGAACTCTTGGCTCTGTTGCTGGTGTTTCTCTGCAGGCATTTTCTATCTTTGCTCTGTGTTTTGGAGATGAAAGAGTTCCTGTTCCCTAGCAAAGGGCAAACACATCTTTGTTCTTATATTCAAAGACATTTCAGCTTCTTCCCAGCCGGTCATATACCTCTGTCTACTACAGCCCTGGGTGGTACAGGGCACAGCACATGGGCACCTCTGCATGTGGGAGCCTTGGATTTTGTGCCCTGGGATGACCACATATTGGTCTGCACTGGTAGACCTGCTTCCATGATCACTAACGTGTGCAAGAGGCACAGTCAGCTGGTTAGAGGAACAGTGAGTTAAGAGTTAAGTCTTGATACAGTGTGTTTCTGGTTATCATAGTAACTGGAGGCTTCTTAACTATTTCACTATAACATTATACAAGCTTATACAGACTTAAAAATATGAAAACTATGAAAAATAAAAGCAAAATCCTTTATAAACCCACAACTCAGAAATAACTTCAGCAACATTTTGCACATACTCTTCTAATGTGAAACATAATATAAAAATGTGTCTTTATAATATGTTACACTATTCATCAGTTCAGTTCAGTTCAGTCACTCAGTTGTGTCCAACTCTTTGCGACCCCATGAATCGCAGCACACCAGGCCTCCCTGTTCATATATTTTATTAATATATGATATTGTATATACACACATGTGAACAGATATACATAGAAACGTGTGCATTTAAATTATTTTCAAAATTCAGAAAAATAAAGTTTTCATTTTGCTTTTCACATCTAACACATTACAACATCTTCCAAAACTTGCTGTGATAAAAATAAATTATTACTTAATTTTTGGCCATGAATATTGTTTCTAAGTGTTCATTATTATTAAAAAATGCTCAAATGAGAACTCTTGAACTTCCATTTTGGTCAGTATTTTCAATCATATTAACCCGTGGCTCCTTTAATAAGTCAAAACCTGAGAATACTGTGTCCTAATTCAGCATCTCAGTGGAGCTGAGCCCAGAAACACTTCCAAAAATGAGCTCATTGAATAATTCTCCAAATCCCCTGTTCTCAGAGGAAGGAAGGTAGCCTGAGAACACCCCTCCTGTCCACCTCCCCCAACCCCTCACAGGCTCACAACTAACTTCTTTCTGGTCTGTTGAGCCCTACAGACTCAGGGGGCACCCTTTGTTAGCACTGGGCATCGATGGGGACAGCATGATAGCCACCTTAGTGTCTACATCAATAAAGCTTTTCTGTGTACTCTCGTGATGATCTCAAAGGACATAACTTGGCTCACGGATAGTTCCACGTAGTAGACTTTGCCGTGATGGAGCCCAGGTAGCAAACACCCCGTAGTGCTCAGGAAACAACCCTCAGGACTTCAGCAGGTAGGATCATGTCAGGTAGGGTCATTAGTGATGAATGAGTTGCCAGCAGAGTCACTGAAGAGACAAAACCATTTATTAGTACTTAATCTGTTGTTCAATACTGCAGCCTTGAGTTTACAGTCCCAGCACTGTCAGCCTCTGTTAAACCATGACATGAATCCAAAGTGTAATTGCCACCATCAGAGATGGAGTAATTAGCCCAATAAAATGTGTTTGGCACAGTGAGAAAACAGAAGTCTAGTTCAATGTTCATGGTGGGAAATGAGGACTTGGAGGAATAGCTTAGAGTTTCTGAGAAAGAATAAATTCCTCAGTGATATGATGGGCTTTAGAACTGTAGTGCTGGAGAAGACTTGAGAGTTCCTTGAGAGAAGCTGTAAGAAGCAAAGCTGTAAGGAGCTGTAAGCTGTAAGCAACTGTAGGGAGATCAAACCAGTCAATCCTAAAGGAAATCAACCCTGAATGTTCTTTGGAAGGACTCGTGCTGAAGCTGAAGCTCCAATACTCTGCCCACCTAATAGGAAGAGCCAAGTCATTGAAAAAGACCCTGATTCTGGGTCTTTTTCAAGGCAAGAGGAGAAGGGGATGAGAAAGGATGAGATGGTTGGATGGCATCACTGACTCAATGGACATGAGTTTGAGCAAGCTCCAGGAGATAGTGGAGGACAGGGAAGCCTGGCATTCTGCAGTCCATGGGGTCTCGAAGAGTCAGACATGATTTAGTGACTGGACAATGATGGGATGTGCACATGCCTTCGTCCAGTGCTGGTGAGCTAGGTCCTCACGCCATCTCCTGGCAGCTTATCTTGGAGAGAGAGGTTCAATGCATGCCTCAGAAGGCATCACCTTTGTGATGTCATTGAGTTACAGACACTTTTTGCTCTGGCCAACCCCGGATCACAGACCTGGGACATCCTAGGCACACACCAGTTCTGGATTTTCTTCTGCTGCCATTGCTGCCCCCGCCTCCACCCATGTCTCCCAGCCTTCCCTGGAGTCCTAGCTTGTCTGTCCTCAGGGATCCGCCAGGCTGGTGGTCCTGGTGTGGATGTCTCTGTCCACTGCTGGCCCTCACTCCATCATGCTCTTGTTTTGTGGGTGTTGTCACCAGGGGTCTGCCTGCTGGGGGCTGGTCTTGGCTTTCCCTGATTTTGGCTGCAGAGGGATGCTCCACCACTTTGAGCCTCTGTCTCTTCATCTACAAAATGAGGTGAATAAGACCAATGTCATAGATGAGTTGTAGACAGCTGACACACCATGATATTTGAGTTTCTACTGTTATTGATATTATTAGGATTCAAGGGTCAGTCTCGGGAACTCTTCCAATATCAGAGGATCGACTTTAACCTTCTGGATGTACCACTGGGTAGAACAGGTGTCAACACTCAATACTTACTTGTTACCTGAATCTCTTTCCTAGAGCTTGGTGACTTACTCTACAGCCATCTGAGAGACCCTTGGCTTCCTGATGGTGACCTGTGTGGGGTCTGGTTACCTACCTTGGAGGCTGTAGCCTGTTTCCTATTTCATATGTGATCAGTGGTATGATCAACAGTGGTGATCAACCAGCTCTAAAACACAGGCCTGATCTGAAGCATTTGTGGGTTTCTGCAGTCTGAGTAGTTCCAATGTGGCCAGTTTCAAACTTCTGTTGTGACATGGATTTGCTTGCAAGAGCCCTGAGAATTTTGCATTGACTCCCCAAAGCTTCTTGGCACTAGGTTCAGCTTCTCTGAAACTAGGTCTTTGGTGGTGTGTCAGAATTCCCTAGGGATGGGCTGGGGTTTCCCGGGTCATTGAACTTTCCTGAGACCCTGAGTGAAATCCAAAACCACACTTGAAGTCCATCCTCTGAATCACAGGGCATCACCTTGGACTCTGTTGTCTGGCCTCCTCAGGACCCTGGATATCACAGTGAGAAAGGTCAGATTTTACCTGCTTTACATATTAATCATGTCATCAGAAGAACACTTGCTTTTCACATGGTATGTGTTGTTTTAGTTGCTAAGTCCTGTCCGACTCTTTGTATCCATGGACTCTAGCCCATCAGGCTCCTCTGTCCTTGGGATTTTCCAGGCAAGAATACTAGAGTGGGTTGCTGTTTCCTTCTCCAAGGTGTCCTCCCGACCCAGAGATCGAACCCGAGTCTCCTGCATTGGGAGGCGGATTCTTGACCACTGAGCCACCAGGGAAGCACCATATGGCATATGAGACAGATTTAATTAGTGATCCCAACAGAGTCCTTGGAATTATGGTCTACTCTCAACAACCATTTCTTCTACAAGCACAGTGTCTGCAGAAGCTATGACTTTGGAGGATCCCCACCGGGCTGTCACACTGCTCAGCTCCATTAGTTACCATGTGAACGATGTCCCCTGGAGTGGTATGATCCTTCTGCACTTTCTACTTACATACCTTCTCTACTGTGTTCATGGAAGAAATTGATACCAAATAGCTACAGAATAAAAAAGATCAGGGGGATTTCCCTGGCGGTCCAGTGGTTGGAACTTTACCTTCCAACACAGAGGGTGCGAGTTTGGTCCCTGGTCAGGAAGTTGAGATCTTACATGCCTCGTGATCAAAATGTCAAATCATAAAACAGAAGCAATGTTGTAACAAATTCAGTAAAGACAAAAAAAATGGTCCACATAAAAAGAAATCTTTAAAAAGTTGTCAGAAGGTCTAATACAGTAGTTTCCAACTCAGATTCATAGAAAAGTGGTCAACCTGTCTATCCCGTGGTAGATTAATGGCCTGTATCCAACTTAGCAAAGACTTTTTGAGTGCTTATCACATAGGAGGAGTCAGTGAAGTGCAATGATAACGTTATAGTGCCCCAATGTGCCCAGCACAAATTTGCAGCTGCCAGTCACCGTGCCTTAAAAGTCTCTTTTATGAAGTGACACTGTTTGCCTTCTGTTCGCTGTAGCATTCACTTCAGTGTATTTTATTTTTATATTTATTTTTTATCTAGACATACCACATGGCTTTCAGGATCTTAGATCCCTGACTTGGGACTGAGCCTGTAACTTTTGCAGTGAAAGTGCAGAGTCCTAACCACTGGACCACCAGGGGATTCCCAGCTTTGTGTATTTTATTGTGCACTTTGTTGTTGTTCAGTTGCTAAATCATGTCCGACTCTTTGTGAGCCCATGGACTGCAGCACACCAGGCTCCTCTGTCCACGGAGATTCTCCAGGCAAGCATACTGAAGTGGATTANTTCTGGATTTTCTTCTGCTGCCATTGCTGCCCCCGCCTCCACCCATGTCTCCCAGCCTTCCCTGGAGTCCTAGCTTGTCTGTCCTCAGGGATCCGCCAGGCTGGTGGTCCTGGTGTGGATGTCTCTGTCCACTGCTGGCCCTCACTCCATCATGCTCTTGTTTTGTGGGTGTTGTCACCAGGGGTCTGCCTGCTGGGGGCTGGTCTTGGCTTTCCCTGATTTTGGCTGCAGAGGGATGCTCCACCACTTTGAGCCTCTGTCTCTTCATCTACAAAATGAGGTGAATAAGACCAATGTCATAGATGAGTTGTAGACAGCTGACACACCATGATATTTGAGTTTCTACTGTTATTGATATTATTAGGATTCAAGGGTCAGTCTCGGGAACTCTTCCAATATCAGAGGATCGACTTTAACCTTCTGGATGTACCACTGGGTAGAACAGGTGTCAACACTCAATACTTACTTGTTACCTGAATCTCTTTCCTAGAGCTTGGTGACTTACTCTACAGCCATCTGAGAGACCCTTGGCTTCCTGATGGTGACCTGTGTGGGGTCTGGTTACCTACCTTGGAGGCTGTAGCCTGTTTCCTATTTCATATGTGATCAGTGGTATGATCAACAGTGGTGATCAACCAGCTCTAAAACACAGGCCTGATCTGAAGCATTTGTGGGTTTCTGCAGTCTGAGTAGTTCCAATGTGGCCAGTTTCAAACTTCTGTTGTGACATGGATTTGCTTGCAAGAGCCCTGAGAATTTTGCATTGACTCCCCAAAGCTTCTTGGCACTAGGTTCAGCTTCTCTGAAACTAGGTCTTTGGTGGTGTGTCAGAATTCCCTAGGGATGGGCTGGGGTTTCCCGGGTCATTGAACTTTCCTGAGACCCTGAGTGAAATCCAAAACCACACTTGAAGTCCATCCTCTGAATCACAGGGCATCACCTTGGACTCTGTTGTCTGGCCTCCTCAGGACCCTGGATATCACAGTGAGAAAGGTCAGATTTTACCTGCTTTACATATTAATCATGTCATCAGAAGAACACTTGCTTTTCACATGGTATGTGTTGTTTTAGTTGCTAAGTCCTGTCCGACTCTTTGTATCCATGGACTCTAGCCCATCAGGCTCCTCTGTCCTTGGGATTTTCCAGGCAAGAATACTAGAGTGGGTTGCTGTTTCCTTCTCCAAGGTGTCCTCCCGACCCAGAGATCGAACCCGAGTCTCCTGCATTGGGAGGCGGATTCTTGACCACTGAGCCACCAGGGAAGCACCATATGGCATATGAGACAGATTTAATTAGTGATCCCAACAGAGTCCTTGGAATTATGGTCTACTCTCAACAACCATTTCTCCTACAAGCACAGTGTCTGCAGAAGCTATGACTTTGGAGGATCCCCACCGGGCTGTCACACTGCTCAGCTCCATTAGTTACCATGTGAACGATGTCCCCTGGAGTGGTATGATCCTTCTGCACTTTCTACTTACATACCTTCTCTACTGTGTTCATGGAAGAAATTGATACCAAATAGCTACAGAATAAAAAAGATCAGGGGGATTTCCCTGGCGGTCCAGTGGTTGGAACTTTACCTTCCAACACAGAGGGTGCGAGTTTGGTCCCTGGTCAGGAAGTTGAGATCTTACATGCCTCGTGATCAAAATGTCAAATCATAAAACAGAAGCAATGTTGTAACAAATTCAGTAAAGACAAAAAAAATGGTCCACATAAAAAGAAATCTTTAAAAAGTTGTCAGAAGGTCTAATACAGTAGTTTCCAACTCAGATTCATAGAAAAGTGGTCAACCTGTCTATCCCGTGGTAGATTAATGGCCTGTATCCAACTTAGCAAAGACTTTTTGAGTGCTTATCACATAGGAGGAGTCAGTGAAGTGCAATGATAACGTTATAGTGCCCCAATGTGCCCAGCACAAATTTGCAGCTGCCAGTCACCGTGCCTTAAAAGTCTCTTTTATGAAGTGACACTGTTTGCCTTCTGTTCGCTGTAGCATTCACTTCAGTGTATTTTATTTTTATATTTATTTTTTATCTAGACATACCACATGGCTTTCAGGATCTTAGATCCCTGACTTGGGACTGAGCCTGTAACTTTTGCAGTGAAAGTGCAGAGTCCTAACCACTGGACCACCAGGGGATTCCCAGCTTTGTGTATTTTATTGTGCACTTTGTTGTTGTTCAGTTGCTAAATCATGTCCGACTCTTTGTGAGCCCATGGACTGCAGCACACCAGGCTCCTCTGTCCACGGAGATTCTCCAGGCAAGCATACTGAAGTGGATTACCATGCCCTCCTCCAGGGGATCTTCCCAACCCAGGGATTGAACCCAGGTCTCCCACATTGCAGGCAGATTCTTTACTGTCTGAGCCCCCAGGGAGGCCCAGTGACTTTGGGAAATGGTCTAATTATTCCAATGCTGCTGCTATTGTCCAAGATGTGTTTTCATTTTCTGCTTTAGGAATTGCTGCAGAATCCAAGACACATCCGTGTGAATATCCACAGTCAACACATTTGTTTTGAGAGTAGAGTTAGGGCTAATTCTTTGGTAAACTTTGGTTTATAAACTCATTTTGAAGATGTGATAGATGTTGCAGGAGGTTGACATTCAATATTCATTCATCCTGGGACCCTGCCTTCCTTTATTACAGAGGCTGGAAAGCTGAAATAGTCAATCTCCTGGCTTTCACATGCAGCTTGGGTGATCAGGCAATACCGTCCTCTGATGCTGTGTAGGAGGACATCCTCGGGAAGGGTTCTCTTCTCTGTTCTAAAGGCAAAGCCTTGGGTGGAGAAAGTTTTTGGCCCTTTTGCCTTCTTCCGTGGCTTTGTATCCCCCTCTCCACCCACAGCCCCAGAATTCTGGAGGCAGGATCAAACAGTGTACAAGCAAGAGGGTAGCTTGAGGAAAAAAAAAAAAAACACATTCTAAGGATATTTGGGCAGAACAGTAAGAGCAGGCAGGATCCTGCCAGCATCACAGAATGACCACTGCAGCCTTGGACTGGGTGCCTCTGGACGTCCTGTTACATGAACAACAGATACCTGTGGCTTGCTAAGCATCTTTCATCTGGTTTTCTGTGACTGGCAGGAGGAATGGATTTCTAACAGAGTCGTGAAGACAATTCCATAAGAAGAATTCTCACTGTATCTCAAGTCATAGCATGATTACTGAAGGCAGATTACTTGCCAGGGTTAGGATGGCTGTGTGTGCGCAGTTGCTCAGTTGTGTCCAACTCTTTGCAATGCCATGGACTAGCCTGCCAGGCTCCTTTGTCCATGGGATTTTTCAGGCAAGAGTCCTGGAGTGGGCTTCCATTTCCTCCTCCAGGGAATCTTCCTGACTCAGGTATTGAACCCATGTCTCCTGTGTCTCCTGCACTGGCATCTGGGTCCTCTACCCCTGAGCTACCTAGGAAGTTCCAAGGATGGTCAGGGCTTTGGCAAATGGAGGAAAGATGGGGGTGATGTTTCCTTGGAGTGGGGTCTCCTTTGGCCAGGCACTCCTTGCATCCTGTTTCCTTTAATGAGGTAAATGAAATCAGAGTCGATTTTGTTCCCATGGCACCAAATGGGAAGCTGAAATTCAAGGCCTTGAGTTCAAGTTCAAGGTGTCCATGGCCTCCAAGCTGGGCTGAGTGTGGGGGTGGGGAGGACCAAAGAACATTTGAGGTAAGGTCATTGTCAATGAGAAAAAGCACAAGCAGGGAAAACAGTAAGAAGCTTGGCCTGGCTGGAGTTTAGAATTCATTTGGAGAAGTAGAGGGAGATGCATGTGGGCAGGGCAGAAGCAGAGACTGGAGGGCCATGAATTCTGGAGAGTTAGGAATCTTAGTCCAGTGGCTGGAGCTACTGGTTAGTAGGAAGCAACTGTACAGTATCTGGAACGGAAATGATACGGTGCTCTTGGAAGTATTAACTGGCACTGGGTTCCACTATAAATAGAAGAGGAAATAGTCATTAAGACCAGATTGGATGATTATTTAGGGGCCTACTTTGCCAACATGCTTATTATTGGATTATAACTCAAGCACAAGGGACAGACACAAATTATTCTTGTTTGATAGATGTGCTAGAAACTTCAGACAGGTAAGGACACAGAGCAGGTGTTTGTGGAATAAATGGAAGAGGAATAAGCATTTTGCCTCAGTGCACTTTGAGCAACTTTGCATTCTTTTTTTTTTTTTTTTTTTGGCCTCATGCAGTGCACATGGGATCTTAATTCCCTGACCAGGGATTGAACCTGTGCCCCATGCAGTGGAAACACAGTCTTAACCGCTGGACCTCCAGGGAAGTCTGGCAAGTTTGCATTCCTATTACTACTATTTCTCAAGATTTGATGAAAGAGAGGAAAGCTTATTGCATCTAGGAGAAGAGGAGAGCATTATAAAAATCTTGGATAATTTGAAATTGTACACGACACAAAATAACAGAAGATTAAGCTCAGTTGTCTGCAAGATTTGATAATGCTAAGCTGATGACATTAGTCTTGGTATTTAGATACAGCCTCTTTCTGGTATAGTCATAACCCTCTTAACAAAGTGGTAAGATGTTAACAGCTCAATATGGCTTTAATAAAATAGACAGCTTGATTTCATTTTTTAATATTTATTTTTGTTTTAGTTTAAGAGATTTATTTAATTAGAATATACCACAGCATATTTCTGAGGTTTTGTCAGCATCTCCACAGCATTTGTGACAATTTAACTATAGAAGACCCTGGAGAAAGAAATGGCAACCAATTCCAGTATTCTTGCCAGAGAAATCTCATGGACAGAAGAGCCAGGTGGGTTACAGTCCATGGGGTCTCAAAGAGTCGGACATGACTGAGCGACTAAACAGTACCGACAACAATTACAGAAGGAGGCTACTGAGACCAGAAGATCAAACTTGAACTAAAGTCGATGCAATTAAATATAACAAATTTTTACACACAGATACTAGTAACTATCCGCTCAATCATTCTCCCTTTCCTGACTGTGATAACTGTTACTCATTTTCTTTTCCTGCAAATACATTGTCTGTTAAGTTTAGATAGTGGACGATGGGGTCATATACAAGGCATCATCAATACATTAAGATATAATCTAGGCAGAGATTTGTATCAGTTTATTTCCCTTTACGGTAAATTAATAAAATATTTTACTTAGGTTTTTCATGGGTTACTTAAGATCTAGAACTATCAGAGTGTCTGTCTGTTGTATGCCTAAACTGGTTGCATGCTAAGTCGCTTTAGTCATATCCGACTCTTTGTGACCCATGTACTATAATCTGCCAGGCTCCTCTGTCCACGGGATTCTCCAGGCAAGAATACTGGGGTGGGTTGCCATGCCCTCTGCCACAGTTAAGTTCTATTTAACTCTAGATGTTTTAACTTACTATGTGGAAGCTGGTGGCTCAGTGGTAAAGAATCCACCTGCCAATGACAGAAATGAGGGTTCAATCCCTGGCCCAGAGGATTCCCTGGAGAAGGAAACGGCAACCCACTCCAGTATTGTTGTCTGGGTAATCCTATGGACAATGGGCTATAGTCCATGAGTAGCCCACAGAGTCACAGAGTCGGATAAGACTAATCAACTAAACAACAACAACATCTAGAACGAGTCCTATCTGAAGTCAGCTGTGAGAGAGTACCGCTTTCGCCAGGCTCCTCTGTAGCCTTAGGGTGAGGCAGCACTTTACTCCATAGCCTCTTCTGGCTTAATCTGAAGAGATACGAAGGGTCCAGGAGACATGATACTGGACAATCTTCATTGTGATGATTCTGTTTCTGTGACAAGGCTGAAGCTATTTGTTGCTTTCTGAAGGGTGTTTAAAATTTCCTTCAAATGCTGTTACTGCTCTCCCAGCAGACATCCCGCCTTGTAGCTCCAGCTGCTGTAACAGAATACCACAGGCTGAAACAATAGATGGTTAGTTCTCACCATTCTGGAGGCGGGAAGCCCTGGATCAAGGTGCCAGTACATTCTGTTCTTACTGAGGTCCCTTCCTGGCTTATGGAAAGCTACAACCTTTGTCATGTGCTGTGACCTGTTTGTGCCCTGGGGAAAGCCCTGGGCTTTTCTAGACAAGAATCCTGGATTGGGTTACCATTTCCTCCTCCAGGGGATCTTCCTGACCCAAGGATTTGAACCCGAATCTCCTGAGTTTCCTGCATTGGTGGGCATTGCCATTTAGGGAAGCCCTGGTTCCCCAGTTCCCCGCCCAGGTATCTAACTGCATCCCTTGCAGTGGAAGTTGAACTCTTCACTACTGGACCACCAGGGAAGTCCTGTCTCTTGTTCTTCTCATAAGGACACTGATCTTATCATTCTTCAGATCCTCATGGCCTCATCTAAATCCAATAACCTCCCAAAGAGTTAGGTCTTCAATATATGCATTTTGGTGGGGGGGGGGGCATGCAGTTCAGTCCACAACATACCCTCACTCATGTTCTTTCAGCCTGAAAGCTTCTCCTCCTTTTCTTTTCAATTCCTTTTCACTTAAAGCAACAGGAAATTTCTTGAAATGGCTTGTGTTTTTATGTTTTACTTTTTAGAAATTTATCTATTGAAAAAGACTCTTTTCAAGGAGTTGTAGTAAAAAGCCACCAATATATATTTTTTAATTTATTGTATATGGAGGATAATTACTTTACGATACTGTGATGGCTTCTGCATACATCAACATGAATCGGCTGTAGCTATACATATGTACCCCCCCATCCTA
>SJYV01037995.1:335765-384316 GCA_006410875.1 Neotragus pygmaeus | reverse complement strand
CCCATCCAGCAATATTTTACAGGACTTTAAAGCCAACTTCTGTGAACCAAGCTAATGGGAGTTCCTCATGGTTGGGGCAACCACATTATATCTTATCGAGGCATTTTGAAATCTTGCCCATACAAATGGAAGATAATACGTACAATTACCAACAAATAATCCAACCATTTAGAATATAAAATAAGAAACTTCCACTAAGCTTTGGCAGTGGCTGGTAACAATACCCCTGGTGACATAAAAAGATATCTTGCAGTGGAAAAAAGAAAAACCCAAACCCCACAATTCCTGAAATAGTAAATTCATGTTGGAAATCTCAAGTTACTTAAAAAATTCTCCAACAGACCTAGTCGTCCCAAAAGCAATAGAATCGAAATAGGCACATTGTTAATTTATGTGGAGTTAAAAATACTTTGTATTTTTCTTGATAATTTTAGCTTTTGACTTTAGCTCAGAAGTTCTGCAAATACCTGCAGGAATTTCAGCATTGCTCACCACCCCTCCTACACACTCTTGTCAAGTTGCAGGCTCTGCCGTTATCAGTTTTGTATTCCTGTTTTTTTCCATGCAAAGGCAGGGTGTTTAGAAGGGCTCCTCTTTCACCCTTTTCCTTGGATAATTTTTCCTTTTTCTGGAGGGAAAGGATGACATTCCTACTAAATTTATGGTGTAATTTTGTCTCTTTTCCTTTAAGGATTTTTTCATTCAAATTGCAAAAGATCTGAAATAGCATGAAACTTCCCTGGGGAAAATCATCAGTTGGTGGGTGCTGGTGATGGGATCACTCCCCTAAGAGCAAGTGCCAGTTCCAGAGGTCTGAGCCCAGGAGGGCTCCGGTGAGGGAGCCTTGTATTAATATATTACGTGCATGAGAGCTCAGCCACTCAGTCATGTCTGACTCTCTGCTACTCCGTGGACTGGCGCCCCCCAGGCTCCTCTATTCATGGGATTCTCCAGGCAAGGATACTGGGGTGGGTTGCCATTTCCTTCTCCAGATGTATTATGTATTGATATCCAGATAGGCTGGGGAGGGAATGATAGGCCCACTTGCAGAAGCTAAAAGTAGTGTTTACTGTCTTGTGTTTCCTCCTTGGACCTGCAGTTCATGAACATCTAAAACCTTCAAGGCTGTGAGGCAGAAACAGGGTTCCAAGGGAACCCCTTCTTCAGGGAGCTCTCTTCAGCTCCCAGTGGAGCAGCTCCCAGCAGATCTGGGTTAAGGTTTCCCTTCTCTTTAAAACATTTTTTAGAATTTATTTGTTTTTGGCTGTGCTGGGCCTTTTGTCGCTGTGCAGGCTTTTCTCTCGTTTCAGAGCGGGGGGCTTCTCTCTAGCTGCCGTGTGCGGTCCTCCGCTGTGGTGGCTTCTCTTGTGGAGCACAGGCTTCAGTAGCGGCGGCTCCCAGCTCTGCTGAGCACAGGCTCAGTAGTTGGGGCACAGGCTTTGTTGCTCCCCCATGTGGGATTTTTCCAGACCAGGGATCAAACTCGCATCGCTTATATTGGCAGGCAGATTCTTTCCCACTGAGCCACTAGGGAAGCCTTCTCTTCCTCTTCTGGGGATTGCCCCCTTCTTGGTCCCTGACTGATCGTTTTATAAGAAGCCTTTGCCAGGCTTTTTTTTTTTCCAGCTCCTGGAGAAACATTGGCTGCCTCGTGTGTTCTGCCTATAACAAAGTGCCCAAGTGTGGGCACAGGAACATATTGAGTCTTAAATGGAGCATCTGAGACTTCCCTTCTTGGGAAAAGACTATAGCCTTTTGGTGGAGTGCAGAAGGTTGCTGAGTACTTGCCCAGGTGTGCCAGGCACTTCGGGTTCTGGACGACTACAGTTTCCTGAGGGTGGTGATAACATGCAAGGGATCAATGGGATAACAAAGTAATTATGGACGTGACGAGAGCAGTGGAGACAAGGCATGGGGTTCTGGGAGAGAGAACCTTGTTTCGGGCTTATTTTAGATGAAGTGATGAGGAAAGGCCTCTCCCAGGAGGTGGACTCCTCTCTGAAGCCTGAGAAGGACCATGAAGTGGGGAGAACCAGAGGACAAGCATTTCCGGCAGAGGGAGCAGCAGCGACAAAGGTGCTAAGGTGTTTCCACCTGGAAATGAACTGATTTCAGTGACAGTGGAAGAGAGTGCTTTATCTTTTAGCTATTTACCTTTCTCTAAGAGAGGGGTTCTCAGCCTCCAAGATCTAATGCCTGATGATCTGAGGTGGAGCTGATGTAATAACAACAGGAAAAAAAGTGCCCAATACATGTAACGAGCTTGAATCATCCTGAAACTACCACCCTCCCCATCCTGGTGGTTGAAAACTTGTCTTCCACAAAACTGGTCCCTGGTGCCAAAAAAGGCTGGGGACTACTGTTCTAAGAGGCTCTTTCTTGTGTGGAATGATTGGGCACATCTGCTCTCAATTCTGACATTAGGTGGATAAGTAGGGAAGCTGGGGCTTCCCTGGTGGCTCAGACCGTACAGAATGTGCCTGCAATTTGGGAGACTGGGTATAATCCCTGGGTTGGAAAGATCCCCTGGAGAAGGAAATGGCACTTCAGTATTCCTCCCTGGAGAATTTCATGGACAGAGAAGCCTGGGAGGCTACAGTCCATGGGGTTGCAAACAGTCGGATATGACTGAGTGACTAACACTTTCACAAACAGGGGAGCTGACCAGCAAAGCTTATACCCTCGACTGGATAAAAAGGGCACTGTTTCTGTTTCATTGTGGTTGGTTGATTTTTTTCTCAGGGAGCTGTTTTTCAGCCAGGAACCAAATATGGCTTTAATGTTAACATCTAACTAATAATAAAATACACGTACACATTTTTTCTTCTTTCCCCTTTGTTCTACCCGAGAGAATAAGCATAAGCTTATTCTAAAAGTAGGTGTGAAATAAAAGTGCATATGTCACTGGAAATCACGCGATTTTGAAGGGCTATAATCCTTCCCTAGAAAAAGCCTGTCAATCGAATTCATTTTATATCAGAGAAGCCATTTCTTTACCCGTTTTTTGATAAGTTCAGAACATTTCAAAATAAGGTGGCATTTTCTTCTTTGTTAAAAAGACAGCAAATGCAGAGCTTTGAGTTTCAAAGTATGACAGTATTATTACTCACATGATTTCATTCTTTTCTGGAAAAAATTTCTTTTTCCTAAACAGTTGCATTTCAAACACAGAGTTACTTTGACAATAACACAGTTAAAAATATTAAAATTTTAGAAAATATTACCAAACACGTTAAAGGGAAATTTGTATTTAAATTAGAACAATGAATCTGTGCTAATCTTATTGCAGAATCTTTTTTAAGATAAATGGCTATTGTGATTTTGGAGATATGGTGGAATCCACTTTTCATAACACTGTTGTTTTTGGCTGTTATACTAAAAAGCAAAGAGGCAGAGGACACAGATATGTGGTTGTAAAATGTGGATGGTGGGCCAGACAACCTGTCTTCAAAACGCTCCTCTGTCTGGAGTGGCTTGTTTTCTTGGGCTCAAAGGATCTAAGCTATACACTCTGTGCATAAACAAAAGGAAATGCACAGAAAGAAATGTGCCTGGACTAAATCTGTTTTCGCTCAGGGTGACAGATATCGGAGCCTCTGAAAAGTAGAATCTGGTGCAGGAACAGCTGATGCAGAGAGCTGATGGAGTTCCTGTTCTCATTCTTCTCTCCAGGAGATGCGACTTTTCTTTGCAATCTGTACTGGGAACTGGAATAATTTCTTTTGTGATTCTGCTTCAAGGCCTTTGCTTGTGGGGGGAAGCAGAAGACAGGAAATTTAGGAGCATAGAGGAAGCAGCTCAGGATGGTAGATAGTGAAGATCAGCATCCTTTTGCAGCATATCCTGCAGACCCTGGGGTACCACAAACTTCTTCATGATTGTCTCCAGTTCCTCAAGTCTCCTTTTCTTAGTAACTCGTCATGATAATCCATGATTATTCAGGAACTCCTTCTGCTTAGATTATGGATGATTATGCGTCCGCTGGGCCCCTTCAGAGCTGACCTGTGGCAGCCAGGTGGGGCAGAGCACGTGGACACCAGGTCACACTCTCCGGCTTCAATCTTGGCTTTGCTGCTTCCAAGCTTCATGATCTTCTTAACCTTCCTGTAAAATGGGAATAATGATAATACACCCATCATAGTGCCACAGAAAGGACTCAGCAAGGTAATCCCTGCCATAAAGAGCCACCAGTGAGTGTATGATGCTAACCTGGTGAGGAGGCTCTTAAAATGCAATAAACCTACATCTCCTCCTATGAAAATACATACCTGTAATCAACAGAGAAAATCTGGTAATTAAAAAAAAAACTGATTAGGAAAAGAAAAGCTAAAGTCCCACCTTCCAAAATACACAAGTTTAGTGATTAGACATATTTTTCTGGTCTTCTTTCTATGTAATTATTTTCTAACACATAAAATAATTTTGTTTTATGATTTTTCATGGATCAATGGAACATTAAGTTTTCTATTTTATTATACTCTTATGAGCCTTCTTTCCATGGCCACATGTTGTTCCACTGAGTAAATTGAAACATAGTTTATCTGTAACAATAATAACAACCATCATAACCTGAGTACCATTTGAGTATCAGGCACTAGGTGTTTTATGGACTTTTTCACAACTCTTTCAACATCCTGGATGTTTTTGCTACAGTCTCCAGTTTAGAAAGAGTCTTGAGGTTGCACAGTTCACACTTGGCAGTGCCAGGGCTGAACAGGGTTTCGTCCTGAGCAGAAGTGATCTAGTACTGAAGCTTGTCATCTTCCCATTGTACCAGACTGTTCTAGGTTTCACGGCTATAACAAGCAAAGTGACATTTACATTTGGATTAACTGTTTTTATAACATGGCTTTTTCTTTTCTAAGGGCAGTTTTGGCAGGTCTTTTGGAAAAAACATAATTATTACAATCAGAGGAAAGGGAGAGTACATTCAAGGTCTGAAAACGGAGGATGTGGAGGAAACTGGTGGTCAGTGCTTTCTTAGGTTAACAGTTCTAACACGTGTCAGATACCATTCTTCCTTTCTCTCATGTCAGTTATCAGCTATCGCTATGCTATTATTGAGACCCTTGGACAGCAAGGAGAGCAAACCACTCAATCCTAAAGGAAATCAACTCCTAATGGAAGGACTGATACTGAAGCTCCAATACTTTGACCACCTGATACAAAGAGCTGACTCACTGGAAAAGACCCTGATGCTGGGAAAGATTAAGGGCAGGAGGAGAAGGGGACAACAGAGGATGAGATGGTTGGATGGCATTACCAACTCAATGGACATGAGTTTGAACAAACTCTGGGTGATAATGGAGGACAGAGGAGCCTACTGTGTGGTAGACCATGGGGTCACAAAGAGCTGGACACGAATTAATGCCTGAACACCCACGCGTGTAATTATTATCAATAATTTCTCTTTTCCTCAAGACATCTTCAGATCATAATGTTCATGTCCCAGAAAAATTTCTACTAGGAAGTATTACTTCCCGCTGTAAGCTGGTTTTTCACTCAAATCAGTCAGTTGCGAGTTGAGTTGGGTTCTCTAAATGAGCTGACGTATTTCTAAGTGACTCAATCTGGGAAACCAACACTGGGGACAAGAGAGATGATGCTGTCAAGTCAGCCACCACCAGCTGGGCTGTGGGCTTCCTACTGAGTTAGAGCTGGAGATGGCAATGCAGTGTGAATGCCCTTTGAGAAAGAACATCACTGGTGACCATCACACAATGCACACAGTTAATTCCATCAGGCGCTGAAGACAGCCACTCCTGGCCTGAAGAAAGAAGGGGACCATCATAAACTGTTCTAGAGATAATGTTCTCATTAGAGAAAACTATTCCTACTTTCATCTCCAGGGGGATGCTGTATTTCCAAAGCTACATATTTTCATCCTACCATTTGCACAAGAAAAAATGAGCAAGCTGTGGATCTATTATTGAGTTAGGAATACAAATAATGGACTTTCCTGACAGGTCAGTTGGTAAACAATCCACCTGCAATACAGGAGACCCTGGTTCGATCCCTGGGTTGGGAAGATTCCCTGGAGAAGGGAAGGGTTACCCACTCTAGTATGCTGGCCTAGAAAATTCTATGGACTGTATAGTCCATGGTGTTGCAAAAAGTCAACACGACTGTGTGACTTTCACTTTTCATGTCAAAGAGAGGTAAACCTGAACAAAGGAGCTGCAGGTAGAAACAAAAAATTGCAGCTTAAAAATTCAGCAAATGAACATTGAACTCTCTGTGTATAATTAAAAATTATACTGCTTAGAAACCAATTACAAAAACAAATTGTACCTGAATCTTCTGTGTCCAATTATATGATTTAGTACAGCAGATTAAAAAAAAATTACTGATTATTGTTATCCATGCATCAAATGTTAATCCCCCTAATGATATTTTTAAGGGTCCATTTTTATTGTTGCAGGGAAATAATGAAGGCTGTTGTAATTAACTTTCTCATGACTCAAAAACTCTGAGTAATGTAAGCACATGCTGATATATGAGACACAGAATACATAGTATTTTTAAAAATACTTTCAATTTAAAATAATTTGATAATCGGTAGTAAATGAAAGCAAGTGCCTAGGAAGAAAATTTCTGGAACCATTGTGGGCAAAACTAAGTACAACTCACAATTGTTAAACTTCTGTTCACAGTGTTTTTTGGAAGGACGTGCNAATACTTTCAATTTAAAATAATTTGATAATCGGTAGTAAATGAAAGCAAGTGCCTAGGAAGAAAATTTCTGGAACCATTGTGGGCAAAACTAAGTACAACTCACAATTGTTAAACTTCTGTTCACAGTGTTTTTTGGAAGGACGTGCACAACTCAAGCTAATTCATGATGATGCTGGTAAATAGAAATTAAAGTGTATGTGTGTGTGTGTGTGTGTGTGTATGTTGGTTACTCAGTTGTGTCCAGTTCTTTGTGACCCCATAGGCTGTAGCCCACCAGGGTCCTCTGTCCATGGCATTCTCCAGGCAAGAATACTGGAGTGGATAGCCATTCCCTTCTCCATGGGATCTTCCCAACCCAGGGATCAAATCCAGGTGTCCTGCATTGCAGGTGGATTCTTTACCCTCTGATTTACCAGAGACGCCTCATTAATGTGTAAGAACCATGTGCTAAGTCATTTTAGTTGTATCCAACTCTTTACAACCTATGGATTTTAGCCTGCCAGGCTCCTCTGTCCATGGGATTTCCCAAGCAAGAATACTGGAGTGCGTTGCCACTTCCTTCCCCAGGGGATCTTCATGACCCAGGGACTGAACCCATGTCTCTTATGCCTCCTGCATTGGCAAGCAGATTCTTTACCACTAGTGCCACCTGGGAAGATTGCAATACTTAAGGTAACAACACTAGCTATTTCACTAGCTTCATTTGGAGGACCAAGGAAGCTTATATCTCCATGACAACCATTAAGGTAAACATGTACTGATGAGATCAGAAAAAGTTGGCAAGACTTCTCCTTTTCCCTCATTCCCCTCCAATGCAGGTATCAATTCTATGACATTTCTGTAATTTTCCTTGGAGAAAAAAAAAATCTGGCAACATATTAATTTTGAATCAGGCTGAGGATATTGTATTGTTTTATCAAAATGACTGTTGAATTTTTAAATTTGATTTTTCCTAGAGACAAGATGCTGAAATCTAGGCTTTGCTTGCAGTCAACATTTCCAGTCAAATCGATGGGGAATGAAGCACACTGGTTGTGTGATGTCTCATCATTTGACGTCTAGATGGTCTTAGGAAGGAGTCGGAGGCCTATTTGTTGACAGTGAGATGTTACTGAGTAGAGTTACTAGGAAACAGAAGATGTGAGTTCTAGTTTCAGCCCAGTTGCTCATCTGTTGAGGGATTTTGGGTATCATTTGGCATTGTTTAAGCCTCATTTCTTTTGTCCTTAAAGACCACAGTGATGTCTGTTTCAGTGAATAACGCTTCAGCATAGGTGGCATGCAACTGTTTTTAAAAACAGTACAGATTGGGATCAAATATGTGTATTTTTACACAACTCATCATATCAGTCTTATAATTCTTATACAGTGGACAGTGCTTTGTTGCAGGGTGAAATGCGGACAAGAGGTCTCTGACGGACAAAGTCATGAATGTGGAATGAGCATCTTTAGAAGGAATTGAACTCCCTCTGGGAGGCTGAGGGTCTAGGCACCTAGATGCTACAAATGGCTATTTCATTCTTCCCTACGACCCTGCCTGGACTTGCCATGGTGCCTGGTACCTAGTGCAGTGTTAGTAAGGATCTGTTCAACAAGTGGACCAATATGGCACGATGTTTTCTGTGATGTGTTTGATCATCTGGGGACCCCAGGTCCCTCCGGATCCCCCCAGTTTGCACCTGTTCCAGGACAGTGGATTTTCTGAGCCTGTACCTTGCCTTGGCCAGACATGCTTTTTGTGCTGTCTTTCCTTTTATCTACAGGTTACTACTGGAAATTACGGGAAGGTTTTCATTTGATTTTATAGGCGGTCAAGCACATGTGGTTTCTGTTCTTAACTCTCTCACTGGACCTGGGACCAAGGATAAATCATTTAACCTGGCAGCTATGCAACTTTCTCATCTTAAAAATGGAAATGTGCTAAATGGTCTTTGTACTCAGAACTTCTAGCTCTTATATCTTGTCACTGTGAGAAATTCCCCTAAATCATTCCTATCACAGTGTTTGATTACTTAAGTTCAATGACATGGAAATGAAAGACCTGTGGTTCAGTGGTAAAGAAGCCGCTTGCCAATGCAGGAGACACAGGTTCAATCCCTGGGTTGGGAAGCTCTCCTGCAGATGGAAATGGCAACTAGCTTCAGCATGCTTGCCTGGAGAATCCCATGGACAGAGAAGCTTGGCAGGCTGTAGTCCATTGGGTTGGAAAGAGTTGGACATGACTGAGTCACTGACTAGCAACAACAACAACAACAACTCTGATACTTTTTAAAGCCTGAAAGAAGTACCATGGGGATAGTATTTGGGGTTTTCTCTTACTCAAAAGCTGGTTTTCTCACTCTACGTCATCAGTCATTGAGATTCTTGGAAAGGTGACAGGCAGATGCTCATTTAGGAGCACGGGGGGCATTGTGACAAAGAATCTTCTCAATAGCCTCCTTCTGGCTTGTGCTTGTGGGAGGGGAGGCGGGCAGCTGGAAGCCCCTGAGTGCTGCATTAATCCCATGTTAAGCCCACACTGTAGAAACAAGGGGGTGCTGGGTGGATGAAAGTGTAGCTGAAAGCCGGGCTCTTAGCCCATTTATCCACTGGGAACTGGGAGTGTCCTGGGAGCATCCTGCAGCCACATCAGAATAAAGAAAGTAGCAGCTCGGCATACGTAGACAAAGGTGTCTAATTTTAGTGTTTTGACCTTGGGTGGCCTGGAGGGGTCTCGGAGTTCTCATGTACCCAGAAGACCAACAGGGTGGCTGATGTTGAAGCTCTAGGTGAGTACCCAAGAGGCTCACATAGACAGTGTCATGACCCCACTATCAAAGGCTGCAGAGCACATGGAATGGGATGCCCAGTGCCCATGAGAACCAATGCAGGGCAGTGTCAGCACCAGAAGAATGCCAGACTGACAAAGGGAGCCCAACCTTGAGATGCTCAGGGGTGGAGGCTGGGGGAGGGGGTGCAGGAGCAGATGTGAGGACTGTGAGCATTTACCAGAATCTGTATCCTCTCTCCACTCCTATGGAGGTCAGCAAGGGCCCAGACAGCACAGCCAGGCCTACTGATCCCCAGACCTAAGTCCATGGGGCAGGACAAGCTGGGGAAGGAAGGAGGTCCTGGGAAACCTTTTATTTGTTGTTGTTTAGTCACTCAATTGTGTCTGACTCTTTGCAATCCTATTCTGCAGTTTGCCAGGCTTCTCTGTCCATGGGATTCTCCAGGCAAGAATACTGGAGTGGGTTGCCATACCTTTCTCCAGGGGATCTTCTGGACCCAAGGACTGAACCTGAGTCTTCTGCATTGGCAGGTGGATTCTCTACCACTGAGCCACCTGGGATGTCTTAAGGCACCGCTACTGTGTGAAATGGCAGGTTTACCAGGCCTTTCCCCTGCTCGCCATCGAGTGGGTTAATGGAGTGGATGGAGAGTAAGAAAGATCAACAACAGAAAATGAACACGACAGATGCTGGTTGCTCACCTCAGTGGAAGGGAGCTCAGTTCAGTCCAAGCAGGGAAAGGCACCGAGGGGCAGCCGGCCGACTCTTACCTGTCCTGCCCAGAGTCTGGGCAGCCCCATCCAAGCTGGGAAGGGCACAAGTCACTGTGCTTCTGGGGCCAGCAGTGCACAGAGCAGGTGGGGGCTGTGTGTGAAAACAGGCTTCTGAACTCCCATCACGTGTCCAGTAAAGCCCCCCATTTGAGAAGTTGTTTTCTGTGAAGTTTCACAAAATAAGAGAAAAAGGCTGCCCTTGGGCTTACTGTTTTCTGTTTTGGATATGCAGCAGACAGCCAGACACTAATGTTCATGCAGATTTCCCTGCATGGAAATGGAAAAGGGTGACAGATCCATAACCAGTAAGAATCTTTAATATAAAAAAATTCCAAAACATAATTAACGAAACAGAAAGGATCACTTTGACCCTTGTCACAACTACTATGCCAGGAACTGGCCTTGGAGATCTCACGTAGGGAAAAGACCTTTTATAAGGAGTGGGGGGAGAGACACAAGGAGGGGAAAGAAAGCAGCTTTTGAAATTCCCCAGTCCTGGAATATGGCCTTGGCACAGGCTAGTGTTCTCACAATAAAAAGAATAACCGTCCTCCTCTTTTTCCCATGAGGCAAAACAGATGCCGTCTCGGTGATGAGATGCTCACTCTTGAGCCCAGCAGCAATCTCTTTCCAGGCCAGACATCCTGCGAGATGGGGACAGTGTACCCTGAAGCAGGTGGCTGGCCTTGGAGTGCCTGGGGGTGGGGCGGAGAGGGAGATGGAGGGAGAGAGATGCTGGCTCATCTTCCTCCATCCCCACCTGATCCCATGCAATAGAACTGGACACGGGGACGCAGCATTTGAAGTGGAGTTCTCAGAGGAAAAAGGAAAAGTCAGAAGGACACAAGTGTGCGGCTGAGTCTAGCTCAGGCTGGGGAATCCATCCTTCTCCTTTGACGGCTCAGAGGTTGAGCAGGATTGCCCCAGGCAGGAAGCGCATGAAGGCATCTTAATTCTGTCATCTTTCCTCCCAGCAGTCACCTCCTCGAATCTTCCACTCCCTGCACCCCAGTGTTGAAGATTTCTCTGCATTAAGAATCCATGCTAAGTAGCACTGACATCTATACACTACCAGGTGTGAAATAGATGACTAGTGGGAAGCTGCTGTGTAGCACAGGGAGCTCAGCTCAGTGCTCTATGATGACTTAGAGGGGCAGGAAATGAGAGGCAAAAGGAGGCTCAAGGGGGAGGGGATATATGTTTATACTTATGGCTGATTCGAGTTGTTGGATGGCAGAAAAATATCACAACATTGTAAAGCAATTATCCTGCAATTAAAGAAAAAGGAATCCATACTGAGAAATTGAAGAGCTGGTTTGACAGATTAGATGTCGAGGATATTTTGGTTCAATTGGAGGATTCTCAGGAGAGCAGCCATAACCCCAGGGCATGGGTCCTGGGCTTGGGGACAGGGGACAGGTCTGTGCAGTGCCTGTGATTTGCAATCAGGGTGGATTGGACTGGAGGAGACCCCATCTCTGAGGATCACCCTTACTACAGTCTGGAATGGTCTAAGAGGAGTGGAAGGTACATAGGGAGTGGGGTCATGTGGCTCCCAGGGCATCTAACACGTCCGAGAAGGGGAATCTGCACCAAACTGTAAACTGTGAGGAATATGTTCCTTCTTCCCTTTTCCACAGAAACCAGAATCATGACAGGAGACCCTGTGCAGAAAATGCCACTGTCTCCCCACAGGTAGGTCACCTGCGTAACCACCAGAGTCAGATTCCTGCACCTCCACACCACTCACATTTGAGCTGGAACACTTCTTCGTTTTTGGCTGCCCTGTGCAACACACGATGTTTAGAAGTTCCCCAGGCCTCTACTGTGGACAGTGACTGCAGTCATGAAATTAGAAGATGCTTGCTCCTTGGAAGAAAAGCTATGACAAACCTGGACAGTGAATTATTAACAAAAAGGAGAGACATCACTTTGCCGACAAAGGTCCATATAGCCAAAGCTATGGTTTTTCCAGTAGTCATATACGGACATGAGAGTTGGACCATAAAGAAGGCTGAGCGCCAAAGAATTGACGCTTTCAGACTGTGGTGCTGGAGAAGATTCTCAAGAGTCTCTTGGACTGCAAGGAGATCAGACCCATCAATCCTAAAAGAAATCAGCTCTGAATATTCATTAGAAGGACTGATGCTGAAGCTGAAGCTCAAATACTTTGGCCACCTGATGTGAAGAGCTGACTTATTGGAAAAGACCCTGATGCTGGGAAAGATTGAGGGCAGGAGGAGAAGGGGACGACAAAGAATGAGATGGTTGGATGGCATCACCAGCTCAATGGACATGAGTTTGAGCAAGCTTCAGGAGACAGTGCAGGACAAGGAAGCCTGGTGTGCTGTGGTCCATGGGGTTGCAGAGAATCGGACATGACTGAGTGACTGAACAGCAGCAAAACAACAGATCTCTACCCACTAGATACAGTGTTTGCCTTCAACCAGTCCCTCCCCCAATGTTGCCAAATGTCCCCCTGGGCTGAGAACACTGCTGGAGTCACACTATGACTCAAACAGCTAAGTCCTTAACCTCTTAGGTGCTCGGTTTCCCCGGCTGGGCATCGCAGGACTGCATGAGGCTCATAGAACACACTGCAGGCTTAGCGTGGTGCCAGGCATGCAGGGTGCTCAGTGAAGTTTCCCTGGTGGCAGTGTGAGGATTTCAGACACTGCTGTCTCTGTCTGCTGGGGCAGTTTCACTTGTGACCCTGGAGAAGGGAAATAGGGAATCTCTGGGCTCGGGATCCACGAGCCTCACAAAGTCCAGGAGTGTTTTCTGAGGACCAGGGTGCTGAATCCACGCCTTCCCTCTTCATATCCCGGCAGTGACATGTGCCTCAAATAGTACCACCGCCAGGGCCAGGAAATGCTGTTTTAGATCGCCAGGCAAAACCTCAACTCAAAAGAAAAAAAGAAAAGAAATGCTCCAGGAAACTTAATTAGAGGTCATATCATGTGCTAGAGAATGTGTTAATTCTGGAGAAAACTTTTTTAATGGAATGTGAATAGTCATGCGCTCTGAATGGAGCACAGGTTTCCACTGTTGTGATGACTCATCTCCGAGGTTTGTTCTTTTCCTGAGCAAGGCTGTCACACTGAGAGGCCCTGGGACATCCAGATGGAGGTGCCAAGCCTTTGACACTGGGTGCGTGGCACCTCCAAGTGCAAGGAAATTAACCTTACACCTGTCACAGAAATGAATCTGCATACCGTGAGGTCTTCATGGAGTGGTTTATTACTCATGGGGTTAACCTCAGATTGTTCAACCTTTAGGCCTTCCCAGTGGGTAAAGAACCTGTTTGCAATCCAGGAGATGAAGGCAGATGCAAGTTTGATCCCTGGGTTGGGAAGATCCCCTGGAGGAGGGCAAGGCTACCCACTCCAGTATTCTTACCTGGAGAATCCCATGGACAGAGGACCCCAGTGGGTCACAGTCCATGGGATGGCAAAGAGTTGGGCATGACTGAAGCAACTAAGCACACACACATGTTCAACCTTAAGATAAAATTTCAGATGAGACATGAGAATACACAGGAGACAGAGGAGCATCTCTGCAAAGAAAGAGCTCAGGAGTGGCCCAGAGGTGGGGAGGGTGACTAGGTGACCGTGAGGAGCTCAGGAAAGGTGACCCATTAAGTCTCCGGGTTTCTGGGGAAGTGGCAGTGCAGGGACTCCTGTAGAAATTTGCTTCGAGAGTGCTGGCATGACCTGGGTTGTTTCCCTTCTAGTCCTCAAAGATAGTAGGGGCCCGCAGTGGGGCTGTGCCTATGCCCTGCGGGGCTCAGTGACCTTGGCAGCTGGTGGGAGCAAGGCCACCAACTGACTAAGGGTTTGCTTGATCGGTTCATGTAGGGATTATTCTGCACATTTTCCCACTTTGGCCTCAGATAGGCTAAGTGTTGCTCCCAGGCTGCCCATCCTCTGTGTGTGTGTGTGTGTGTGTGTGTGTGTGTGTGTCTGTGTGTCTGTGTGTCTGTGTGTCTGTGTGTACGCTTAGTTGCTCAGTTGCGTCCGACTCTTTTCAACCCCATGGACTGTAGCCCACCAGGCTCCTCTGTTCATGGGATTTCCCAGGCAAGAATACTGGAGTGGGTTGTCATTTTCGTCCTTCAGGCGAGCTTCCCCACCCAGGGATCAAACCCACATCTACTGCGTCTCCTGCATTGCATGCAGATTCTTTACCTGCTGAAGCCCTGCCTGTCCTGTGGGTTAAGAGGAAGAGCTGGTTCCTGCCTTGCCCAGCAGGTGGATCGCTGTCAGCTGTGGAGCAGTGACAGAGCTGTGGGCCCTCTGCTCTGAGGACACATCTGCCCCATTCCTTGGCTTCCCCCTACCCTATGAGCCTCACACCTCCTGTACTCCTGTGTCTCGAAGGAGTGCTCCTTTCCTCTGCACAATTCCTTCTCCTCTGTCTAGACACATTCCTCACGTCCAGGCAGAGACCAGATTCCCCAGGAAGGCTTTGTGAACCACGCGGGTCTAGGATGACTTCCTCCTTCTGATGGCCTGCTCGTTCTGTACAAGTTTACCACAAACTTGCCTTTATCGGGATTATCCGAAATCACATTTATCTCGTCTTACATCTTTCATGTAGGATGCAAGTACTGTATTGTACCCTTTCTTAGATGCTCCTAGACCAGAGCAGCATATGGAAGGGGCTCAGTGTTGGCTGTTTTGTAAAATGGCCTTTCTCCTACTCTAATCACCCCCTGTCCAGGTCTCAGAAAATCAGGGAGACCTCTAGGTCCTAGAGCTTACTGAAATGATTTAAAATAGCCAATCCAAAGCTTGCTTCTTCTGCCTCATCTGTTTCTCCCTGTGGAAACCATGATAAAGGCTTTGGTCCAATTTCCCTCTCCGTCTCGCTGCCTCCTACCTCTCTGGGTGCCCCAGCCAAAGCATGGTGACCCCTCCTCTTGGGATATGTGAGTATAACACACTATCTTCTCTTTTTTTGCATTTATTAAAAGTAGTTTGCTTAATGGTGAAGAAAGGGAGACAAAAATGATCTAATCACCATTGCAAAATGACAAGCATGACGGATGAACTTCTACTGCTTTCCTTCATACTTTTCTACAGACTACCCACCCCGGCCCCCATATCATGACTCTTTTAAGACTGATAGAATGCACACTCACGAATCCCTAGTCAAGGAACTTAGTCAAATCTGGAAATATAGACTTGGTGAGTGTGAGGTTAAAAAAGAAAATTAGTTTTAAAAACAAGATAATAACTTGCAGTGTTTTCTTGATCTAATGTCTCTTAGTCCATACCTCATATTACCTCACAGATAAATTAGGAAACAAACACCACTTCCTATTTTACAAAGGAACGCACCGTCTTCTTGANGCTGATTCCTAGAATGTTGATGTTCACTCTTGCCATCTCCTCTTTGACCACTTCCATTTTGCCTTGATTCATGGACCTGACATTCCAAGATCCTATGCAATATTGCTTTCTACAGCATCGGACCTTGTTTCTATCACCAGACACATTCACAGCTGAGTATTATTTTTGCTTTGGCTCTATCCCTTAATTCTTTTGGGAGATATTTCTCCACTGATCTCCAAGTAGCATATTGGGCACCTACTGACCTGGGGAGTTCCTCTTTCAGTATCCTATCATTTTGCCTTTTCACACTGTTCATGGGGTTCTTAAGGCAAGAATACTGAAGTGGTTTGCCATTCCCTTCTCAGTGGACCACATTGTTTCAGACTTCTCCACCATGCCTATCTCTCTCGGGTGGTCCCACAGGGTATGGCTTAGTTTCATTGAGTTAGACAAGGCTGTGATCCTGGTGTGATTAGATTAACTAATTTTCTGTGATTATGGTTTCAGTGTGTCTGCCCTCTTGCAACACCTTCCATCTTTCTTGGATTTCTCTTAAAGATGTTTTGATTAGGATAAAGCCAATAGANTGCGTCATCCTCCCTTGCCTCCTTGTTTGGGCAGCTCAGCATTCATTTCTTCACTCACTCATCCAGCACATGGTCATTAGGACCTGCCTTAGATGGAGGGTTTAGAAGCTGCCCATAGGAGTTAGCATCAGACACATGAAAAGAAAGCTAGTCCTGCCTCTCAAAGGTATGCAGGTGCATGAACGGGTGATTCTGATGCAGAGTGCAACTTTTGGTTTATTACTCTTAAGGCTGTTTTCTTTTAAAACCTAAATCTTAAAATTGTCTGTGTCTGCTCACAGTTTAGTGAATACTTTTATATATAATCTTGCATGTAAGATAGAATATAAAGTGCTTGCAGCTACCCTAGTAATCAGGCTATCCCAGGGTGTTGCTTGCTAGTGGGGTTACCCTGCACTGCCCAGAGAATTATATTAGCAAGGCTGAGGTGCCCTGTGTATGGATGGAAGATCTAGGTGTGGGAAAGTGGTTAGGGAGTAAAACAGCTGGTTCTTGACCTAGAACCAGCTGCTCCTCCCCCTTGCTGGGTCCTGCCTGCTCTTGCTTGTGAGTGAGGCTTCTGTGCTCAGGAGTGCAAGTTCCTCTAGGTCACTAGGCCGGCTGTGAGCAGCACTGGTAGTTTATTCACTGGGATATTTATGAACGACAAGAATGTAGAGCGGGGAAGGCCGTGGCCGTCATTTCACAGAGGGCAACTCACAGGAGTTGAGTGACGTCCCCATGGTGCCTGGTGAGGCTGTGGCAGAGCCGGGACCCACCTCAACCCCCTGACTTCCCAGCCGACTTTGGGTTCCCTGCTACCTCTTCCAGGAAATGATGACTCAGAGTGTTTTCATCACCCTATCTTACCCTACCCCTCCTCTATTTTCTTCCTACATCCACCAAAGCCAATAATAGACCAAAGCAGTTTCAATTTTAGGCAGTTTCCTTTTTTACTTAGAAATCTATGGTTAGAAAGGTTGCTGCGGGTGGTGATGGTGGCTGGGGGTGGGGAGGGAGTTGTGAGAAGCTTCAAAGGGGGTGAGTCTCTCCTAGTTCTCAGCCTGGAGGAAATCAGAACTGGGTACCTTCATGGAACCTTGGGTAGGTCTCTGAAAGATTCCTTCCCTTCTGAAGTTTTTTTTTGGCTTTTTAGTTCAGGAGGGACTTTCTCTTCTGCCAGTGTAGGAGCCCTGTGAAAACTTCATGACATTCTTATCTAAATTTTAAACTTTAGCAACTAACTAATGTGAATTGTTACAAAGTAATTCGTAAGTGACATTTCAAGCTTTGGGTCTTTAGTTCATTCCAATAGTCCTAGATACCTATTACATTCTTTTTGAGGGAGGTGGAAACTTTGCTTTGTTGTAGGGCCTGAAGTTGGAACTTACTAAAAGAGATTATGAATAAGCTAATGTTAATTGCTGCCTCTTAAGTTTTGTATATTAGGCACCGAGTTAAGGCCTTTACATACAAATTTATATGTATTTCTCCCAACAGCTCCAAGAGGTTAAGTCTTATTATTCCTAGTTTGCTGATGAGTACACTGTGGCTTGAGGAGGTTAGATAGCTTAACAAAGTGTAGGAGAATATAAGTTATAAGTACAAGTGTATAAGAGTGTGACTATTTGAAGTTAGGTTATCTGATTTGAAAGTTCATATTCTTAATCATGAAGGTATATGAACTCCCATTTGCAGTTTAGAGGTCTTAGTATTACAGTAGTATAATATATACAGTAGTGTAGCCCAGTTGGTAAAGAATCTGCCTGCAATGCAGGAGACCTGGGTTCGATCTCTGGGTCAGAAAGATCCCCTGGAGAAGGAAATGGCAACCCACTCTAGTATTCTTGCCTGGAGAATCCCATGGACAGAGGAGTCTGGCAGGCTACAGTCTATGGGGTCACAAGAGTCAGACATGATTTAGTGACTAAACCACCACCACCATGTAATAGTAATGCTTTTAAATTTCATGATATGCCTGCTTTCAAATTAACTATACTCAAACTTTATTAAATTTTTAAGGTAAACAAAGATTTTCTGGAGGCCTTGTTTTAACAAATGCCTCAAACCACTATTGTCTGCTCTGTTCCTTAACTTGTTTTTGGCGTAATATGAGAAGAAGGGTCCAAGGTGAAAGGCCCTAGCTAAATTGTTGTATGACAGCCATGTTCCCACTCTGGTTTCTGCTTTCACATTCTGGGGTCAGCTGGGGAGATAAATCCCTTTACCATTGATCTTAGTGGGGAGGAGGGGGTGTGGAGGTGACGGCTATCAAAGGATCTTGGAAAGTTGAAAGCATTATTCAAGTGCAGGAATAGGACATGTTAACAGCTTTTTTTTTTTTTTTTTTAACAGTCTAAGCATGCTTCAGTCTCACTTTTCAGATCCTAAATGAAGCATGTTTAGTTTGAGTTACTCAGTGTTTTAGCTCTCAGGAAGTGTTAAATGTTGGGTTGGCTGTAAAACTAAGTAATGGAAAAACTAGAACGAACTTTTTGGCCAACCCAATACATTTGACTCATATATTTGGTCAGGATATATATAGAAATGTATGTATTTGTATATATTTTGATTTCCCAAAGAAAAACAAGCCTTTACAATCTTTTTTTCCCCCCACTGTCAATGTCCTGTGTCATCTACTTTGGGGTAGAGATTATGATAAATGCTATCTGTTGAGGTTCCTGTCTTCAAGGGCCTTATCATCATTTCATTTTCATTTGAAAGCATTTAAGGATTTGTTGCTAAATGTCTTCTGTGTCTCACAAAGATGCATTTAAATGAGAAACTTGCTGTTCTAGAGGCAGTTTTGCGCCGAATGGCAGGAATCACCTTTGAATTCAGGAGAGTAGATAGCTGGCAGAGACTTTCTTTGTATGAGCTCTGTTAGTAGTTGACAACTATATGATTTGAGGTATCTAGAATATTCCCTCCAACCCTAATGAGAACAAGACTCATTAAGGCAACCCCTGTTATGTTGTCACCAAGGTCTCAAAACACCTTAAATGTGAAATCTTGACCACCTTCCTAGCATTGAATTCTTATAGGTGGAATGGACCATGCTGGTGTTCCCAATGGACGCTTAGTTGCCATTGTCTGTGCTTTGTGAGTACCCTTTCCAGTGGTGTATAGTTCTGGGCTTAGGTGCTTTTTCCCTTTTTGGGTTAAAGTATTCCTCTTTGTAACCCTGCCTTTTAACACAGAAGCTATGCTAAAGAGTTGGTGACACTTCGCTAAGACCCTAAACTGAAACCCAGGTCACTTATACCTGGTAAAAAAGGAGACTTGATTTGAGGGGAGATCCTTAGAAGTGCTATTCCTACAGTCCCTCATTTGTTATGTTGCCGCTTATGAAGTCCATCTACAGAATGAATGAAGGCTATCTCAGGAAGAAACCAGAATTGTCTCTTCTCTCCTTCAAGACTCATTGCTTAGGAATATGCTGATTCTGAGAGACTGAGTCATGACCCTCTTCTCCTTGTGATCACATTAGCACAGCTTGGCTACTTCCAAACTCCAGTGTGGCACTGTCTGATTTATTCCAGGTAGCAGGCCACTCAAGGATTAGGGTGAAGTGAAACCTTTGGGATGTTTAGTGGCTGTTCACTATTAGAAACTTGTGGTTCTCAGAGTGGGTCGTCTCTCTGGATGTCACCACATTTCTCTGTGCTAAATTTATTTGCAATCTATTAAAAATCACAGAAGGTATACATGATTGAAAAGTGCACTGTTTTAAGTGCAAGTGGTCAAATTTAAGGTGCATCTGGGTACTTGCTATTAATGTCCCATAGTGATCATTTATTTATTCCACTAACAATGAATGAGTTTAGATTCTGAGGCAGTCATTGCCCTCAATATTACGAATACAAAATCCAAGATGTGTCATCTTTCTTCAAAAATCACACAAACTTATAAATCACAGCAATGGTTTTTTTTTTTTTTTTTTTGGCTGTGTCTCATGTTGCTGTATCGCAAAACCAATACAATATTGTAAAGTAATTAACCTCCAATTAAAATAAATACATTTATATTAAAAAAATTGGACACACTTAAAAGTTTTTGCAGAGCAAAGGAACCCATAGACAGAATGAAAAGACAACCTACTGAATAAAGGAAAATATTTGCAAATGATGTGACCACTAAGGGGTTAATATCCAAAAACATATAAGCAGTTCATACAACTTGACTTCAAATTAGCAAACAAACCAATTTAAAAAATGGGCAGAAGACCTGAATAGACATTTTTCCAATGAAGACATACAGATGGCCCACAGGCACATGAAAAGATGCTCAACATCATCAATCATCAGAGAAATGCAAATTAAAACCACAATGAGATATCACCTCACATTGGTTAGAATGGATATCATCAAAAAGAACACAAATAACAAATGTTGGCAAGGATGTGGAGAAAAGGGAACCCTTATATACTGTTGATGGGAATGTAAATTGGTACAGCCAGTGTAGGGAACAGTATGGAGATTTCTCAAAAAGCTAAAAATATCCACCATATGACCCAGCAATTCTATTGCTGGATATATAACTGGGTTAAATTAAAACACTAATTTGAAAAGATATATGCACCCTAGTGTTCATAGCAGTATTATTTACAGTTGCCAAGATATGGAAACAATCTAAGAATTTATTAACAGATGAATGGTTAAAGAAGATGTGGTACACACACGCACACACATACACACATGCACACACACGCACACACACAGGACTATTACTCAGCCATAAAAAAGAATGAAATTTTGCCATTCATTTTTGCAACAATATGGAAAAACTTGGAGGGTATTATGCTAAGTGAAGTAAGTCAGACAGAGAAAGATAAGTATTTTATGAAATCACTTACATGTGGAATCTAAAAAATACAAAAAATGAGTGACTATAAAAAAAGAAACAGACTTACAGAAGAACAAGCTAATGGTTACCAGTAGGGAGAGGGAAGGAGAGAGGGGCAAGGATAGGGGTATGAGATTAAGAAATGCAAACTATGCATAAAATAAATAAACTAAAGGGGTATATTCTACAACACAGATAATATAGCCAATATTTTATAATAACTATAACGGGACCCTAGTCTGTAACAATTGTGAATCACTTTGTTGTATATCTGAAACTTGTATGATATTGTATATTAACTATACCTCAATAAAAATGAAAAGAATCACACAAAATTGAGAGAGACAGGCAAATAAAGTGGAAATTATAAAAGAATATACTAAATGCAGTGAACAGAAAGCTTCAGGGATGGAAAGAGAGGTAACCCTTGGAGCAAAGTTTTGAGGGACAAGAGGAATCAGTTGGACTCAGGAGGAGAACGGAAATCCAACAAAGAAAGAATGGCCTGGATACAGGTCTGTGTGGTAAAACACAGGTTTGATTAGAGGAAATACAAGTAGTTCTGCTTGGATTCATGACACAAAGAGTGTGTTGGGAGCAGTGATGAGGGCTGAACAATGGGAAGAATGCAGATAGGAACTAAGCAATATTTGTTGCATCCTTACCATATGCTGGATAGAATTCTAAGCCCTTCACCTGTTTACTTCATGAAATCCCCATGAAAACCTAAAACCTAGGAGACAGCTTAATTCTACTTTGTAAGTGAGGAAACTGAGGCATAGAAAGATTGAGCACTTTGTCACAGAACTAGGAAGAGGAGGAGGTGAGAATTGAGCCCTTGCAGTCTGGCTCTAGAGCTCACTTTGAATCACTGTTCTTGGTTCTTGTATACAAGGAGGTTGAACTTTATCCTGAAAATTCTGATTTATTTTAGACACAGGAATGACCTGGACAGAATTACGTTCTGGAAAGGTCACATGGAGAGCTGTGTGGAGAGTAGATCATAGGGGAGAGAGGTTGGAGGCCTTTGACATAAATCTAGGTGAGAAGTGATAAAAACCTGAAACCCACTGGTGACAGGGGCCATAATCAGAGGTAAATAGATTCAAAAGGCATTAAGCGAGTAGAATCTGTGGGACTCCACCTAATAGGATTTAGTTGTTGAATGAGGAGATGGAATTTATCTCCTAAGTAAATGGATATTACCATTCATAAAGAAGAGCTGGTTAGAAGAAAGAATGGTAAGGTATTTGATTCCTGTTGAGTTTCCAGTTTCAAGGGAAATCATGGGTGTGGTTTAATTTGCCTAGAGTAACTTGTAGAGTCTGAGGGTTGTAGAAAGACCTTGGGGATTATAGGCACTTAAGAGATAAGGAGAAGAAAAAAATTTACAAAGAGTGATGGGACCAGTATAGAAGAAATCTCAAGAGCTGCAGGAGTGCTTGCTTTATGTATCACAGGCTTTGGCAACATTGGTCACTGTGACATTTGGGAGAGTGTTTCCATTGAAGCTGTGGTATCAGAAGCCTATGAAGAAGGGATGCAGAAACTGTCATGTGCCCCATCTTTCCAGAAGCCTATCTCTGAAGTGAACTTTAGCCGTGCATCCGTGTGAGTTAAGTTCTTGAAAACACATCAGGAAACATTTGCAGAAACCTGGAGTAGTGAGGGGGCTTCCCAGCTAGCACAGTGGTAAAGAATCTGCCTGCCAGTAAAGGAGACTCAGGTTTGGTTCCTGGGTTGGGCAGATCCCCTGGAGGACGGCATGGCCACCCACTCCAGTATTCTTACCTGGAGAGTCCCTGTGGACAGAGGAGCCTGGTGGGCTACAGTTCATGGGGTCACAAAGAGTCGGACACCATTGAGTGAGTGAGTACGCACACATGGAGTAGTGAGGCTGGAACATAACTTGCCTTTGGTATATGGGTGGTACTAAATTTTAGTCCCTGGAGACATATTGAATAGGACTAGTTCAGATCCGGACCCGGTACTGTGGAATGTGAAGGGAAGCAATATATTAATATTAGGTGTGCAATCTGTGGGCAGTGTCGAGACGAAGAATTGGGCCCTTTCTGTGGACCTATGCCAGCTGCAGGTGTTGCCGTTTTTGGTGCATCTCACTGATTTGCTGAGCACACTTCTCAGATGCAGTGGTTTTGCCAGGATTCAGAATGCTGTAGTGAATCACAAGGGCAGCAGACCACCAAACAGTGACCGTGACCCTTTCTCTGATGCAAGCTTGGCTGTGGGAAGTGCTTTGGAGCTTTGTATTGGTCCAGCCACTGAGTTGGTTGCTACTGGTTGTTGTATAAAATCCACTTTCTCATCACACGTCACAATCATAAAGAGAAATGGTCCATAGAGTAAGGAGACAGCACTTCAGAATGACGGTATTTTTGATACGTGATCAGCTCTTGGAGTACCGACTTATTGAGATGTTTTACCTTTTCCATTTGCTTCAAATGCTGAGCGACACTAGAATGGTTGACATTGAGTTCTTTGGCAGCTTCTCATGTAGTTGTCAGAGGATCAGCTTCCATGATTACTCTCAGTTGGTCATTGTCACCTTCCAATGGCCTGGCCACTGTACTCCTCATCTTTAAGGCTCTCATCTCCTCTGCAAAACTTCTTGAAATACTACTGCTCTGTATAGTTCCTAGGCCAAATGCATTGTTGATGTTGTAAGCTGTCTCTACTGCTTTACAACCCATTTTGAACTCAAATAAGAAAATCTTTCAAATTTGCTTTTTTGTCTAACATCATTCCCATAGTCAAAAAGTACATATAAAATAAACAGCAAGTGATAATTCATTAGCAAAAACTTAAAGCAAGGACTGACTGCACATTAAATGATGTATAACAGAACCACAGTAATTAAGAGTGTATTCCATTATCAAATGGCAAATTTCAACAACACAAAAACTGCAGTTACGTTTGCACCAACCTAATAACGTAGGTTCTGCCCTCAATTTTTATTCCAGTTATAGGGAGAAGACAAACATGGGAAACTAAGAGGAAAGATTAGAGAGATGTTAATCAGTAGGCTGTTAGAGAAGGAGAGATTTTGCTGGAGTCCTTGAGGATGCAGAGAGTGAATTCAGTTCCATCCTGAATGATGGAGCCAGGGAGAGTCTGGGGAGCACGGTGTGAGCTTTGATGTGGAAACGTGCAAAGGGCCTGGGGGAGGAAAGCAGTGAGGAGCCCACCTCATGCTTCTCATACTCAGGGGTTTCTTTTTTCCAGTTGTCTCCTTTATCACATGCCTCTTCCGAATCTCCTTTTTCAGAAACTTTCTACATGCTCACAACCTGTGTTGCCTGGTCTCTGCATCCAAGAGACTCTTCTGTATCACTTCTGCCTACCAAGAGGAGGGCATTTGACATCTGCTACCTGTTTTGCCTCTATTCTTTTTTAGACTTTCAACTGATTCTTTTCTTTTCAGCATTGCCCAGTGGCCCAAGGAGGTGGATGAGAAAGCTGTGGCTGTGACTGGGGAAGAAAAGGCTCAGATGGTCCCACGTGTTCTGGATGCTTGGATCACGCTGGGAGCCCTTTTTGCTAGAGATAGAAGTTCTCATAGTTTAACTGCTGTGTAACAAACCACCCTGAAACTTAGTGGCATTAAAACTATAGCCCTTTTATTTTATTGTGCTCTCCATGTTGTAGATGAGCATAGTAGGGATGGCTCATTTCTGCTCTTCAGTGGTCTGGAACTCATCTGGAGTGGCTGGAGCAGCATGTGTTTGTAGGATTTTGTGACTGTCTCTAGCTGTTGGCTGGGTCTCTCTCTTCTGTGCGTTGTGTCTGCTTTGCACTTCTGGTGCCTGGCCTGGGATGCCTGGTGTAGCTGGGACCGTCTTTGAGCTGCTTTCTCCACACACAGCCCCTCAATATGGCTGACTTGAGTTTCCCCACAGCATGTCAGTCTCAGCTTAGCTGGATTTTTTTCCCCCAATATCCTTCTAGAAGAATTGGGTGGGAGCTTTGAGACTTCTTATATACTAGTCTCAGAATGAATAAATGTCACTTCTGCTACATTCTATTGGCCAAGCAAGTCAGTAAGGCCATCCTAGATTGTTAGGCTCTGTAAAAGTCTTGCTTTTTCTGCATGGCCACAGGAGAGTAAGGAACCACTTGTTTAACTGATATGTTCCTGACAGAAAATAGGTCCTCAAAAAAGTTTTTGAGATTGTTACAGTCCTTGTGGGGAAGACCCTTGTTAAGTGGCTTAAAGAGCGCTGAATCAGGAGCCAAGAGACCTGGGTTCTGGCTCTGACTTTATCTTCATCTGACCAACCTTAGAGAAACTTTGACCTATTAATTAATATCCTGATATATTGGTTTATTTTATTCTACTCAACCAAGACCCTGGGTTGAATGGAGTTACAATGATTATAGGAAATAGAGAATCTCTCTCTTAAGCAGGTACACAAATACACAAATTCTTATATTCTCTATAAACTGCAGAAAGAGTTGAAACTGACGATAATCAGGCGGACCTTGGTCAGATCCTGTTTCTGCAACTTATAAACTCATGGTCTCCCAATCTCATTTTCCTCATCTGTCAAATGTGACGATAAGACTGCTTACCTGGTCAATGTGTCACCAATATAAAGTAAAATGTTCCGTGTCTGTTTAGACTCATAGATGCTTATAGAATCATCATTGTCATTTTGATTTCTTGCCTTAATAAGAGTCAGAATTTCAGTAATGTCTGGTTAGACTTCTTTTCCTCTTCCTTATGCCATGTCTGATCCTATTTTGACATGTTTTCTTTATCACCAAATTCCATTGGCTGGGGTGTGTGTAGATATATGTATTTGTGAGTTAAGCATTCTTGGGTTTTGAGCTGGGACTGTCTAGATCTACTTGATGAATAATGTGGTGTGGGACTGTGCATACGTGCTGGACTCTGCATAGATGATTTAAATTCAGAACTGACCCAAGAAACCTGATTACTACTCAAATAGATGATCACATAGCCTTTTTAAGGGAATAGACTTGGTTGAAATTCATATCTAAATATGGTCTTCTTGGAATTTACCTTACTGCTCCTTGAAGATGAGCAGGGCTCTGAGATTTTATTTTCTTTAGCATGCTGCACCTTGACTGCAGAGGTTGCCTGCCCTTAGCCCCTGCTGTCTTCTGCTTATATACAATCGCAGACTCCTCCCCACTTGAACTTGCTGTGCTGAGCAGGCATCCAGGGAAGGAGGAAAACCCAAAGCCTGTGTCAGGATATATAAATAAGTAAATATGTTTCCAGCTTGCATAGAGTGCTATTTCTCACCCTTGCACCCTTCAACAGAAGCAACCATCCTGGATGTTGCATTTATTTAAACCCTTACTGCTAATGATAAGGGCTCTGTAAACATGTCCTGTTTAGCCCTTACTTCATGTACTGTTGCCTTTCTGAGGTCTTTAATTCAATGAAATAAATTACTTAAAAAAAAAACCCACCAAGAGCTATGCAGCCTCTTAGAACAGTAAACAAGAACAGTTCAGGTCTTTTCAGGAACCTGAAGCCAAAGGATGGCTTGTTGTTTTGGTCTCCAGGAAGAGCTGGTACAGAAGGAGGTATTGACCTCGCTGCTTTGGCTGGCACCCACCAGGTCCCTTCCTGGCGCTCACATTCCCTAAACATGTAACTTAACACCTGTCCTTCTGCCAGCAAACAGAGCTCACAGTGATGGCTGAGCCCCTCCTGTGCTGGGCCTCCCAGCCGCTCAGGACCCTTTCTCCTATGAATTCAAACCCTGACAAACCAGAACCAGAGAATACACATTCCCCACCCCCCACCCCCCACCGCCCCCACCNTGAAGAGATCTCTAGTCTTTCCCATTCTGTTGTTTTCCTCCATTTCTTTGCATTGATCACTGAGGAAGGCATTCTTATCTCTTCTTGCTGTTCTTTGGAACTCTGCCTTCAGATGCTTAACAACCTGCAAATCTGGTATTACTAACTCAGATTCTTTTGGTTCTGTAATAATTTAAACTTATTTTTCTTTTAGAACCTATTTGACAAGCACTAAGGAGTACTTCCGAAGCATCAGAGACTTCCCTGAGTGTTTAATAAGTAACTCACGATAACATCTCTATGAGTGGAATCTACATTTTATTTAATTTTAAATGAAACAGAAACCTGGTTAGAGAGAGGCCAGAGGCTGCCCCCAAATTCCACAGTTAGTCATTGGAAAAATCAGGATTCCCAGCCAAGGAATCTGGCTCTAGCCTCTGGGCTCTTAACAGCCCTCATTGCATCATCTCAGAGTCTGATACTGCCAAGGAAGAGAGTTCTAGGCTTACTCTGAGGGAGATTGAAGAATTTATGAATTCTGGAAAAAGTGTTCAAGAAACACTTGTGATGTCACTGTCCACAGCAATCACAGGAAAAATGGGAAGACGACTCATTTGAAAGGATGTTTCTTCTTTGGTTTGGTTTGTAGCACAGAGGAGATGAGAGAGTTCTGAGTCTGGAAAATGAGGAAGAGTCTGGAGCTGGAGCAGGAAGCAGGGGGTTGCAGAGTGTCAGAGGTGGAGCTGCAGAGCAGGAGTTGGTTGGACTTGTGACTGGTCGTCATTGCTGAGAGTGCGGGAGATCACACGAGGTTTCCTCTGGGGACAGGAATAGACTGGGATGCCCTCAGGATATCTCTATGCCTGTGGTACTTGAGGAACACTAGAGAGGCTGACTCTCCAGAGAAGCAGATGGACATGGTTTCGGGGGGAACCACCCATGCACGAACTGATGACGAGAGAGCTCAGGTGATAGTAGGGGAGGAAACACTGTCCTCTTCCTTCCAAGCTCTGTTGGCGGCTCGGGTGATGAAACTGACCCAAGGCAGATTAATAGGAGAAAAACCAACTTAATTTCATGTGTATGGAAGCCCCTTAGGTATAAGGACCTAAGAAGTGACTAAAGCAGATGGTTGTTATGTCTTTTTTTTTTGGAAATAGAATCAATTCTTTGTGAAGATTTGACAAATCAAAGGGGCTTTTGTTCGGGGGAGCAAATTAATGAAGAAGTAATGAAAGCTTGCTTTTACATCTTTCTCGGTCTCAAATTCCTAGTTTCTGGGGACAAGGGTGTTCTCCATCTTCCCAGCAGAGGGTGGCTACCTTTCATGGGAGCTTGGGTTCCTGTCTTTAGGGCAATGAAGGAAGTCAGAGTGTTCTTAAAGTGGCTATTTCTCAAGTAACTTTAATTCAAAATATCAATATGCCACCTCGGCATATTTAGGGTCACCTTCCCCAAGCCCCATCACAATACTGTGGGTTAATTGTCAAACAAATTGATTCCTAGGAGTCAGCAAAGTTTGCTCAGGAAGAATCTTCCCAGAACAAACTTTGGGTTGTAATTGTGAAAGGGTGCTCCAGGGAAATACTCTGGGGAAATGCGGGCTGCCCAGGCAGCTCAGAGGTAAAGAATTTGCCTGCCAATGTAGGAGACATGGGTTTGATCCCTGGGTGGGAAAGATCCCCTGGAGGAGGAAATGGCAACTGATACTAGTATTCTTGCCTGTGAAATCCCATGGTCAGAGGAACCTGGTAGGTCCATGGAGTCAATCACAACTTGGCAACTAAACAAAAATAGCAACAAATCCAGGGAACTATTCTACCTGTGTTTAGGTGAAGACTTGATAAGTCCCTTTCGGTATCTTTGTGGACAAGATGATACATCTAGGTATAGGTAATGCTGATGATAGACTGGTAAGAAGGTGGTTGAGAAATGTTCATATGGAACGCTGAATAATGGTTGCTGACAGCATTGCAAGAATGTGATCTGGGATGTCCCAGCTCAGCGGTGATGAGCAGGTCGTATTTAATTATGGGATGGCTCTGCTGAGATGACATGCACATTATTGGTAGGATTTCAACATTAACACGTAGATACTTCTCCTCAGTCCTATGTTTCTTTCTGGAGGACTTGTTTTAATTTAACAAATGTCACTTTGTAAATGTTACAGTTCACTACATGAAAGGAAAATGGTGAATCTCTCCTTCGGTTATGAAGGCTTTATTGTAATTATGTCACTTAGGATTATCTTAAAAGTAAGAATGAAACTCATTCTTTTGTTAAAGCTTCAGCTCTTCAGGGCTAGTCTTTTATGCATCTTTTCTACTTTGCCCTCATCTTCTTTCATNCTCTCCTTCGGTTATGAAGGCTTTATTGTAATTATGTCACTTAGGATTATCTTAAAAGTAAGAATGAAACTCATTCTTTTGTTAAAGCTTCAGCTCTTCAGGGCTAGTCTTTTATGCATCTTTTCTACTTTGCCCTCATCTTCTTTCATTTCACACCCCTGTTTAATGAAATAAGTTGCTAAAAATGAAATTATGAGTGGCTTTGAGGGATAAACACATCCTTTTTTGTTGGTTGTGGTCCTTCATTTATTTTATTGTTGTTTAGTTGCTAAGTTGGGTCTGAGTCTTTGCTACCCCGTGGACAGCAGTACGCCAGGCTCCTCTGTCCTCCACTGTCTCTTGGAATTTGCTCAGATTCATGTCCATTGAGTCGATGATGCCATCCAACCATCTTATCCTCTGCTGCCCCTTTATCTTTTTGCCTTCAATCTTTCCCAGCATCAGGGTCTTTTCTGTGAGTCAGCTCTTTGTATCTTCATTCATTTAGTAAATGCTAAAATCTCCTTTTGTTTGGGTAGCTGAGGCTTCAGGGATTGACTTGTAATTGGTCCAGGCTAATTAGAGGAACTGCATTTCTTTTGCCAAGAGTTGATCAAGGAAAGTGGATGAGACCCAGTTCTGGCCTGTGAGCTCAAGTGGGAATTTTGCTGGGACCTCTGGGAAAGATCTCTCTCTTTGATAGGGGCAGGGACAGGGGCAGGGAGATAAGCCCATTGGCTTCTTCACTTCCTCCCACTGGGCACAGTTGTGTGAACATGTGATGTCTGTAGGGCAACAAACTCAAGGACACAAACTCAAATGCTGAGGATCACAAGGTCAAGGGTGAGGAGCCTTGCGTGCCTGATGGCATCATTGGAGAGCCCGGCCACCCCTGGTGGCTGCCTGCTTCCCAGCTGGTACCTAGTCAATGATGCTGCTGTTGCCTGCTCTCGCCATCACTTCTGGCTCAGCGGATCCTAACTGATGATGTGATGTCCCTAAATAAGGTCTTCCAGCTATTCTGATACAAGATGAAAAATCTGCAAGTTATGAAAAACTATATCAGCTCCTGCCAGAAGTTAAAGCAGCCGCCAGGGGTTCCGTTGAGAAAAACACCGTTTGGCTATTGAGAGCTTGTTTTGATGATTTGTGTACTGTGTTGGCTTGCACGTGCTATGGAAATTAAATTAATTTGAAAGTCCCCTTTTAGATGGATGATTTGGAGATAATGTCTAAAACATTAAAAAGATATATGTGGACTGTATGGGGTAGTATTAAAAATAAATGAGATCTAACATTTTCTTTGACTGCGTTTTTCACTTTTATTCTCCATGCCAGTGATTTATTATGGCATTTCAGCTGGGAGCTTATCATATTGCCATCTTCCCTAGGAAAAAGCAATTTGAAGGTTGTAGCTGAAGGCATATTGTGATGGCAGGAAATCAAATAGAATACTGACTTTTATTTAAGATTGTCAACTTGATGAATAGAATGAAGTTGACTTAGAACAGGACCCTATAAAAATGATCTATTTCTAACAAGGGGAAGGCACATGGGATGATGGTTAAACAAAGCATATTTGGTTCCTATGTTATAGAAATCATGCATTTAGCTTCATTTGAACATTGAGAATGAAAATAAGCTGAGACCCAGAATTCTCCAAACCAAATTCTTTAAAAATAATGTCCATCTTGATAAAATTTGAAATCATATACATAATTNTATAGGTAATGCTGATGATAGACTGGTAAGAAGGTGGTTGAGAAATGTTCATATGGAACGCTGAATAATGGTTGCTGACAGCATTGCAAGAATGTGATCTGGGATGTCCCAGCTCAGCGGTGATGAGCAGGTCGTATTTAATTATGGGATGGCTCTGCTGAGATGACATGCACATTATTGGTAGGATTTCAACATTAACACGTAGATACTTCTCCTCAGTCCTATGTTTCTTTCTGGAGGACTTGTTTTAATTTAACAAATGTCACTTTGTAAATGTTACAGTTCACTACATGAAAGGAAAATGGTGAATCTCTCCTTCGGTTATGAAGGCTTTATTGTAATTATGTCACTTAGGATTATCTTAAAAGTAAGAATGAAACTCATTCTTTTGTTAAAGCTTCAGCTCTTCAGGGCTAGTCTTTTATGCATCTTTTCTACTTTGCCCTCATCTTCTTTCATTTCACACCCCTGTTTAATGAAATAAGTTGCTAAAAATGAAATTATGAGTGGCTTTGAGGGATAAACACATCCTTTTTTGTTGGTTGTGGTCCTTCATTTATTTTATTGTTGTTTAGTTGCTAAGTTGGGTCTGAGTCTTTGCTACCCCGTGGACAGCAGTACGCCAGGCTCCTCTGTCCTCCACTGTCTCTTGGAATTTGCTCAGATTCATGTCCATTGAGTCGATGATGCCATCCAACCATCTTATCCTCTGCTGCCCCTTTATCTTTTTGCCTTCAATCTTTCCCAGCATCAGGGTCTTTTCTGTGAGTCAGCTCTTTGTATCTTCATTCATTTAGTAAATGCTAAAATCTCCTTTTGTTTGGGTAGCTGAGGCTTCAGGGATTGACTTGTAATTGGTCCAGGCTAATTAGAGGAACTGCATTTCTTTTGCCAAGAGTTGATCAAGGAAAGTGGATGAGACCCAGTTCTGGCCTGTGAGCTCAAGTGGGAATTTTGCTGGGACCTCTGGGAAAGATCTCTCTCTTTGATAGGGGCAGGGACAGGGGCAGGGAGATAAGCCCATTGGCTTCTTCACTTCCTCCCACTGGGCACAGTTGTGTGAACATGTGATGTCTGTAGGGCAACAAACTCAAGGACACAAACTCAAATGCTGAGGATCACAAGGTCAAGGGTGAGGAGCCTTGCGTGCCTGATGGCATCATTGGAGAGCCCGGCCACCCCTGGTGGCTGCCTGCTTCCCAGCTGGTACCTAGTCAATGATGCTGCTGTTGCCTGCTCTCGCCATCACTTCTGGCTCAGCGGATCCTAACTGATGATGTGATGTCCCTAAATAAGGTCTTCCAGCTATTCTGATACAAGATGAAAAATCTGCAAGTTATGAAAAACTATATCAGCTCCTGCCAGAAGTTAAAGCAGCCGCCAGGGGTTCCGTTGAGAAAAACACCGTTTGGCTATTGAGAGCTTGTTTTGATGATTTGTGTACTGTGTTGGCTTGCACGTGCTATGGAAATTAAATTAATTTGAAAGTCCCCTTTTAGATGGATGATTTGGAGATAATGTCTAAAACATTAAAAAGATATATGTGGACTGTATGGGGTAGTATTAAAAATAAATGAGATCTAACATTTTCTTTGACTGCGTTTTTCACTTTTATTCTCCATGCCAGTGATTTATTATGGCATTTCAGCTGGGAGCTTATCATATTGCCATCTTCCCTAGGAAAAAGCAATTTGAAGGTTGTAGCTGAAGGCATATTGTGATGGCAGGAAATCAAATAGAATACTGACTTTTATTTAAGATTGTCAACTTGATGAATAGAATGAAGTTGACTTAGAACAGGACCCTATAAAAATGATCTATTTCTAACAAGGGGAAGGCACATGGGATGATGGTTAAACAAAGCATATTTGGTTCCTATGTTATAGAAATCATGCATTTAGCTTCATTTGAACATTGAGAATGAAAATAAGCTGAGACCCAGAATTCTCCAAACCAAATTCTTTAAAAATAATGTCCATCTTGATAAAATTTGAAATCATATACATAATTTTTTTTTGGGTAGGAATTTTAATTCTTTGAAAGTTATTTTTTACCTTGTTATTAAAAAAATAACAGAAATAATTGATTTTTGGAATCAATTTTCTTTCTTTTGCTTTTAAAAATTATTTTTAAATTATGAAGGTATGATAACACATAAAATACAACACAAAGTTACCTATAGTCCCACTATATAGTGCAGTCATTTTTTTTAACTAAATAAATTAAGATCCTAAGTTAGAGTTTCCATATCAAACTCTCAAACATTAATAGGATGAATAAACAGAAAAGTAAAAGGATATAGTAGACCTGAAAAACACTATGAACCATTTCAACATAACTAAGATGCATACAATTTTCACACAACAGCAGAATATAGATTCTATCCTAGTTCTATCTCATACGCTATAAACTAGGGGACACTGGAACACACCCAGAGACATTTGATGTTTTTGAACTGTGGTGCTGGAGAAGACTTCAGAGTCCCTTGGACAGCAAGGAGATCAAATCAGTCAATCTTAAAGGAAATCAGCCCTGAATATTCATTGGAAGGACTGATGATGAAGCTGAAGCTGAAGCTCCAATACTTTGACCACTTGATGCAAAGAGCCGACTCATTGGAAAAGACCCTGATTCTGGGAAAGATGGAAGGCAGGAGGAGAAGGGGGTGGCAGAGAATGAGATGGTTAAATAGCATCACTGACTCAATGGACATGAATTTGAGCAAACTCTGGGAGATTTGACGGGAGAGTAATGCTCTGGTCCTGTGGATTCTGTTGAAAGGATTTCTTCACCATTTGCCTCCAAGGGGCATGATGGGAACAGACACTTGGTGAATAATACTTAGAATGCCTGTCCCTGGACCACTCACTTCTCTGCCTGGGCATGAATAATTGGAAACTGCTGGCATTCGGAGAGACAGGTTCACACAGACCCATTCCTTGTTTGCGTTCAGTAAATGCTTCCTGCTCTCAGCACGGGTTCTGACACTTATTGGGTGATTGATAGATGCTGGCTGGATGAATAAGTACCAGGTTCCTGTAATACCAGACACTTCACTGAGTGATACGGAGTAAAAGAAAACAAAACAAAAACTCTCCTGTTCTTTAAAATATCAGTGACATCAGAATTATGAACTTCTAGAAATTAAAACAACTTTCTCTCTAAAAGAAACAAAACAGCAACACTATTTATTCCCTTCCCTTTTGATTCCTTTCTCTTTAAACTGGCTGAGGATACCCAGAAGTCTCCTGAGCAACGACCAGGAGGAACAAGCCTCTTTGATGTTAATAACGTCAGTCAGCCCTCCTCTTCCTATCTCCTCAGCCCTATGTCAAATAATTGTGGAGAAAAGAACTCAAGGTGGAGTTGCATGAGCCCTTCTGGGTCCAGCACAAAGAACAAAACCTCGATTTGCTTTTATCATGCACTTTGTATTCTATAGGATAAACATTTCGTTGCTTCTTCCCAAGCTAGAGAATTGACTTCCAAATGCATTTCTATTGGTAAAATTCTGAAATTCACTTCTAATTATAATTCTAATCACTACACTTCTTTATGATCTAGATGAAAAGGAAAAAGATAATTTTTGAAAAATTTCCATCATATACAAAAATAAAGACAGTGGTACAATGAACTGGGTAGGCCAGTGTTCACTTTCTGTGGCTGTCCACGTATGTCTTCTTTTTCATCTGTACCTCTGCCCACAACTACTTGACAAGGTTTGCTTTGAAATAAAACCCATATATCATAATGTTTCATTTCTATATATTTCATTATATATTTCTAAAAGATGAGGACCTTTAAAAAAAGCTTTGATACCGTTATTACATCTAAAAAAAGCTTTGATACCATTATTACATCTAGAACTTTAATAATAATTTATTAATATAGTCAATCATCTACTTAATATTCACATGTCTCTGCTGCTGCTGCTGCTAAGTCGCATCAGTNGGCTGTCCACGTATGTCTTCTTTTTCATCTGTACCTCTGCCCACAACTACTTGACAAGGTTTGCTTTGAAATAAAACCCATATATCATAATGTTTCATTTCTATATATTTCATTATATATTTCTAAAAGATGAGGACCTTTAAAAAAAGCTTTGATACCGTTATTACATCTAAAAAAAGCTTTGATACCATTATTACATCTAGAACTTTAATAATAATTTATTAATATAGTCAATCATCTACTTAATATTCACGTCTCTGCTGCTGCTGCTGCTAAGTCGCATCAGTTGTGTCCAACTCTGTGCGACCCCAGAGATGGCAGCCCACCAGGCTCCCCCATCCCTGAGATTCTCCTGGCAAGAACACTGGAGTGGGTTGCCATTTCCCTCTCCAATGCATGAAAGTGAAAAGTGAAAGTGAAATCGATCAATCGTGTCTGACTCTTCGCTACCCCATGGACTGCAGTCCACTAGGCTCCTCTGCCCATGAGATTTTCCAGGCAAGAGTACTGGAGTGGGGTGCCGTTGCCTTCTCCGTCACATGTGTCTAATAAACTTTAAATTAGTTTTTACAGATATATTTGGATAGGATTGAAATAAGATCCATATACTGATGTGGTGAGATATTTCTTAATTTTTTTCAATAATCTGTAGATTCTCCCCTCATCTGTTTACTTGCAATTTTAAAAACTGGAAGTACTGAGGTTATTTGTGTTGTGGAGTTTCTCCAAGGTCTGTATGTTTGTGGATATGGTGGTGTTACATATATTCTTTAGCTTCTGGTATTTTCTGTACATTGGTAATTATTTCTAGAAGCTTGATCAGACACAGATTTGATTTTTTTTTTTTTAAACAAGATTTCCTCCCAGGTGGTCATGTCTACTACCCTCATTAGGAGGTATGTAAGGTCAGAGTTGTCTGTCTTCTTGTCAGGTTACCAGCTGTTGATGAATATTGCCTTGATTTATTACTTAGAACTGCAGAATGGTAAAGTTGTCATTTTTCAAGCAAAAACAACAAAAACTTCTGATTTTTAAATTTACTCCTATTTATGAGCTACAAATCTTCTATAAATAGAAACTTTTCCTTAACCAGTTTTCAAAATAATAAGTGGTTCCTTTTAATCTTCCAAAGACAACCAGTGCATTTTCAAGTATAACTATGAACCTATAGGTTTACTTAAATTATATTTAGTAAATTTAAATTCATTGTAATTACTATCTGTATTGATTCTCATATCAACTTATTTATGGCCAGTGGGTGCTTCTGATACAAGCTCAGAATCTATAGTTTTCTTGTTTTCTGTTTTTACCAGATAGTAAATATCTTAGGCTTAAGAGGCTATAAAATCTCTGTTGCAATTACCTTGTGCATGTGTGCTAAGTCGTATCCAACACTTTGCAACCCCATGAACCATAGCCCGGGATTTCCCAGGCAAGAATACTGGAGTGTGTTGCCATTTCCTACTCCAGGGGATCCTTCCAATTCAGGGATTGAACTTGCATCTCTTATGTCTCCTACACTGCGGGTGAATTCTTTAACATTGTGCCTCCTGGGAAGCCCTATAGAATAAGTACAACCCTTTAAAGTACCATTCTCTAGATAACTAATGAGAATCTACTGTGTAGCACAGGGAACTCTACTCAGTGCTCTGTGGTGACTTAAGTTGGAAAGAAATCCAAAAAAACGCGGGATGTTTGTATACATATGCTGGTTCACTTTACTGCACAGCAGAAAGCAAGAAAGCACAGCACTGTAAATCAACAATACTCCAATAAAAACACAAATTGAAATAAAATGCCATTCTCCCCTTAAATCTTATTTTTTGCCCTAGTAAACATCTAAACCTCCTTGATAAGTTCTGCCATTGCATAACTTTCGATTTGTTTGTTATTGTGTTTGTTTTCTTCTGAAAAAATTCCGGTGGGATGCTCAAAACTGCCTGGGAGTCCGGCAGCAGTCTGACCAGGTTAGGGTTGGGATAGAACTGTCACAGTTTGTCATGGAGACTGAACCCACCATCAATAACTGGTAACAACATTGCATAATATTGATTCACATGATGCATTCAAATGTCTTTGTCTCTTTAGTTTCATATTTCCCAGTGTTTACTAAATCTGTTGGCAATTGACACTGTCAGAGTGTGTGACTTATTCAAATTCACTCAGTTCTCCATTTCCCCACTCATGATATTGGTTTGAATAAATGTCCTCCTTCCTATATTTTTTTCAATCAAAAGCCTATGATGTGTGATGGCCAAGGAGCACAACTAAACATCAGCACATTACAGAGCCTGGTAGGCTGCGGTCCATGGGGTCGCTAAGAGTCGGGCACGACTGAGCGATTTCACTTTCATTTTTCACTTTCATGCACTGGAGAGGGAAACGGCAACCCACTCCAGTGTTCTTGCCTGGAGAATCCCAGGGACGGGGGAGCCTGGTGGGCTGCCGTCTATGGGTCACACAGAGTCAGACACGACTGAAGGGACTCAGCAGCAGCAGCGGTCATCATGCAACAATCTTAAAGCCGGTGACTGCAGTCTTCGCTGCCTCACTCTAACCATAACACAGCACTCCACCCCTTAGAAGCTGATCTTTGCATAGTATATTCTCCTGGGGCTCCCCGCTGATCTAATTTGGATTCTAAATGTTTATCGATCTGCTGTTTCTGATGCATTCCCTGTTTTGGATGGTGTTCTAGAGGACAGCTGCCATTAAACTGTTTCCATGGTCCTGATAAATACCGCTCTCCCCTTCCGTGAGATTTGCAGTGGTAATTGAATGTCTGCATAGGGCATCTGCTCGCATGAATTCCTTCCCTGGAATACACTCAGTGGCTGGCTAATCTCATCTCTCTCACAGACTACCTAGGCTGGAACATTGTGCTCTCTGTTGTTAATGAAAGGCACGGGGAGCTTGGGACCTGCTGTTCTGGAAGATTCCAGACCATCAAGGGCTCTGGAGAATAGCTGACCCAAGAATAAATGCTCACCAGTGCTTTCCCTTCTAGGATATGCACGCATGTGATATCCTTTCATATAAAGAGGACAGGGCACACCAAGTTATAGATTTCCTTTCTGTCCTCATCATGACATTTCACGGGCATCACAGCTGCCAGTGTAAACACACATGATAGGAACTCCTAAGTCATACAGAATATTTTTGTTCCCTCTTGGAACACAGAGAGAAGGTTAATGCCATGGTCTCCTTCTTTCGGCCGTCCTTCGGTACATCTGAGATGCTTCTACAGTTCCTGCTGCATCTTTGTTCAGTGGATTCTCCCATGATCTTCAGGTCCAGGGGTTTCATTGCAGGTTAGACATATCCAAGTGGATTTTTACATATTTCTTCAAGTTGAGCATATCCAAAATCCCAGTCATCAGTTTTCTCCGCCATTTTTTTTTCAAGACTCCATCTTTCTGTTAATAATAGTACAAGTTATCTGGTTCTTTAGACTCCACCTCTGTCATGCTGGCCACATCTTTGTTCATTATTGTGCATCCATACAGCCTGTAGTTTGTGAAGTCCCTCTTACTTGTTTCCTCATTTTAAACCTTCAATCCATCCCATACATTTACATCTTTCAAAGGCATGACCACTAGACCAGAAGCCCCACAAAGGCAGGGGCTGTTATCTTTGTGTTTGTGGCTATATTCCTAACACAGAGGACTGTGCCTGGGGCACTCAGAAGTGTTTCTTAAGTGGTTTATAAACTCCACAAATTTCTGTATGTTAATTCAGCCTGAAGAGCTCGTCAGCTTAGTATTCAAGATGTTCCAGGATTTAGCCCTTGTCTGTTACTCAGAATCAAGTAGTTCTCCCAAATGCCAAGTCTAAGGATAAATGAAACGACTAAATTATTTGCTCCACTTAAAAGAAAGTGGCATTTTTTTCTTTCAAATAAGTGCACTGTGAAAGGCAGTAGCTTTATAGATATGTTCCCCAGATATAATGATGAGCATAAAAGAGGAAAAGAAAGAAATATCTTGATGTCATTTGGACCCTTTACAAAGAAGGTACAGTTTTCATTTGGAATTCATCCAGGATATAGCAAATTGCAAAACTCTTTCCATGGTTTTGAAATAGTGAAAATCTGGTCATTTTGAATAACTGAATGGGTCACACATACTTAGTATGTAATAAGAAGAAATGATGGCCAATTGTGAGTTCTGATTGTTTACATACAATTTAGCTCCACAGTGTGTGTGTGCTCAGTAACTCAGTTGCATCTAATTTTTTTTTGCAACTCTATAGACTTTTTTTTGCAACTCTACAGCCCTATAGGCTCTTCTGTCCTTGGGACTTCCCAGGCAAGAATATTGGAGTGGGTTTCCATTTCCTTCTTCAGGGAATCTTCTCGACCCAGGGATTGAATTCGAGTCTCCTGCATTGGCAGGTAGATTCTTTACCACTGAGCTACCTGGCAAGCCCCTCCATAGTATGTATTTATTGTGTGATTCCTGGGTGTTCTTTTTCATAGAAGGCATTATGCTTCTATAACTGCTTTTTGGGGGGCACAGAGGAATGGGAGTGGAAGGCAAAATGAAAGAAGGGGAGAGAAAGGGAGTGGTGAAGGAGAGGGACTGTCCTTGCCATTTCCTTCTCCAGGAGATCTTCCCAACCCAGAAACTGAACCCATGTGTCCTGCATTGGCAGGCAGATTTTTTATCATCTGAGCCCCACCAAGGAAGCCCGCCACATACTTTAGTTTTTTTTAAATTTTATTGAAGTGTAGAGTTGAAAGCCTGTAGCTTTCACTGTCCAGGTAAATGGCAATTATACCACACCGCAGAGTCCTCCCCCTAAAATGAGGGGATGCCAACCAGCTGAGCTCTCCTCTTCCAGCTGATGTAACAGTCGTGCCTGTGCTTTTGTGCATCTGGGCAGTGCATTCTGTATCTCTCAGCACGTCTTTGGCTCTCCAGATCTAGTCTTTGAAGAGGCAGAATTCTTAAGTCTTTTGAAGTGAGTGCAGATGAAGGATGCGAAAGCTCTGCTGGCTGCTAGTGACTGGTCCGTGACCCGGTGATGCCAGGGGCTGTGATGGGGGTGCGCAGGGGAGGCTCTGCCAGTCCTGGAGCAGACAGGAGTGCTCCAGGACTGGCAGAGTCTAGGGAGGCTGTTGGGGACCAGAGGGAGTGGCAGGAAGAACGACTACAAATAAGACCATGCCTGTGGGAAAGCTGCTTGCTGCTTGACTTAGCCTCTGTGGGGGTCTATGAATAAGTGAGGGGTGAGATCTGATGGTGGCAGGTGGGTCTTCCTGACCCAGAGCTGATGCTCACGGAGCAGGGATATCAGAGGTCCTGGCAGGACTTCAGTGCTGTTCAACTGTGCCAGCCTCCAGCATTTCTGTCATGGTTCTGCCCTCATTAATTCTGCTTTTATTGATCAAGATAAAAGGAAAGAGATAAAGGAATAGATAAAATACTTGTGTTCTTTTTCACATGTTGGAAAAAATGCTCTTTATCAGACCTTGTGTTCTAAAGTGCATAAAATGCGGGGACCTCAGTGCCATGTGGTCATCTGCCCAGGGAGCAGGGTGCTATGAGCACTTCTTGGTCATCTCGGTGCAGTTCCCTGGGACTCTGGCCAAGACCTGAGGGGATGGAGTTGAATCTAATGTATTTAAGCCGAGTGCATGGGTAGCCCTTAGCTTTCTTCTCAAACATGTTACGTTTCCTTTCTGAAAAGCTCCTCATTTTCCCCAGGGGTAGTGGGGCCATCCAGCTGCCAGCAATTAACTCCCAGCCCTCCCTTAGGAACTCCTGCTGACTCAGTATGCTGAATACAGGGTACTAGGAGGTGGGACCCCAGCCCGGGGACGGTGGGCGGATGCTTTGGAGGGATGACGGGTGAGCCCCACAGACACCCACACCACGTCAGGGCTGCTCACAGCTCAGCCCACTAAAACAAGCTTCCCCTTGAAACGGATGCCAAATCATGTATTTCCAGTCAGACCCCAGCTAGAGGGAGAGATGGGGACAAAATAAATGTCCTTTTTTAATTTCGGAAAATAAAAAGATGCTTTGCTGGACTGAGTACCTGTGTTTCATCCTAATAAATGATAAGTGAGTCATTATGACTTTCTCCTGTAGCAGAGCCAGCTCTGCTGTGGACACTGAGCTTCCCAGACCCACAGCATGCATCTCTTACCCAGGGTTGTTTGTTCTTTAGTCGCTAAGTCGTGTCCGACTCTCTGCAGCCCTGTGGACTGTAGCCACTAGGTTCTTGGTCCATGGGATTTTCCAGGTGAGAATACTAGAGTGGGTTGCCCAGGGTATCTTCCTGACTCAGGGATCGAACCCACATATTCTGCATTGGCAGGCACATTCTTTACCACTGAGCCACCAGGGAAGCTGCCTATTCGGGATGCTAAGTTCCTTATAAGGCCCAAAGAAATGTTCCAGTCTCCTCAACTGAATATACATGTGTGGGATAAAATTTTAGAATTTCATGCAATATATTTTCCCCTCTGCAGTCACCTATGATTCTGTTTTCTACTGGAAGCTTGTCTGCTCTGTGAAGGCTAGACCTTGGGGTTAAAGGGAAAGGAAGGGCAGGTGATGAGTTCTGCATTTTAATTTCAGCTCTTGAATTTCAAATTAGACTTTAAAAATTCCATCATGAGATAATAGTGTTCATTTAAGTAAATGAAAAGATTTTCATTTTTCAGAACTCCCCAAACTGCATTATAATGAAAAGTCATAAAAGCAGTCCATCTGAGAAATTAAGAAGCTGGGATCGGATAGCGTGATTTTGCATGCCTACCTGCCTCTTGAGAAACCTGTATGCAGGTCAGGAAGCAACAGTCAGAACTGGACATGGAACAACAGACNGGAAAATCCCATGGGCGGAGGAGCCTGGTGGGCTGCAGTCCATGGGGTCGCTAAGAGTCGGGCACGACTGAGCGACTTCACTTTCACTTTTCACTTTCATGCATTGGAGAAGGAAATGGCAACCCACTCCAGTGTTCTTGCCTGGAGAATTCCAGGGACCGGGGAGCCTAGTGTCTATGGGGTTGCTGCTGTCTATGGGGTCGCATAGAGTCGGACACGACTGAAGCGACTTAGCAGTAGCAGTAGTAGCAGGCCCCACCAGCCCACAGGGGCCAGTGAAGTCACAATAGTATTCATCATCTACATTTTGCTAGCTGGTCCCTCTGATTTATAAGTCCTCAGCTCATCTCCTTTTCTGGAAATCCTCAGCTCTCCCATACAGGCACAGCACAAATTCTTTTTAGTTCTCTCCTCCAATCCCTGAATTAGTGTCAACTGTGTGTGAGCCACCAACTGCCCCTCATGTGGTCACCTCTGTGGAAATAGCCATCCTTTCCCAGCTGTCAGATGGCTGAGAGATGCCACTGGCTTCAGGGAAAGTGACAATATCCATTTAGGACAATTCATGGCCCTACAATGTCTCCTACCAAAGAATCTTTAAATATATTCCCTTAAACTTGCATATAGAATTAGGAAACCCTTGAGGTAGAGCTCTGGACCATTTTCTCTCTGTGTGTGTTTAAGTTGCTTCAATCGTGTTTGACTCTTCGAGACAGTATGGACTGTAGCCCACCAGGCTCCTCTGTCCATGGGATTCTCCAGGCAAGAACACTGGAGTGGGTCTCCATGCCCTCCTCCAGGGGAATCTTCCTGACCCAGGGATCAAATCTGCATCTCTTATGTGTCCTGCTTTGGTAGACAGGTTCTTTACCATTAGCACCACCTGGGAAGCCCTCTGTCTATAGGTCCATTTTCTAGATCTAATAAATTCTTATAATGATGTACCTCTGTAGAAAAAGAGCAAGTTGACCCACAGGGCAATGGGGAAATATCTGGTCGAATTCTGTGGTGGGTTAACCCTTTAGGGAAGGTTAAGTTGGGTCTGAGACTGTCTTTGTAGTTAATACCTCTCTTTGCAAGTATAGGAAGAATGCTGAGCTGCTCGGTAATGATACTTAGCTGGTACAGACACACAGGCTGTTAAAACACTCAGATACTAGTCTATCTGCTGGAAATAGACCTCAGTCTCAATTCCCCAAGTGACCCCTCACTATCTGGTCTCCTGTCCCTTACCTGGGACCCACCTCCATCTCCCTAGATCCAGTGAGGGTCATGACTGGCATGAGGAGATCCAGGACCTTGAAGTTAAGCTAGGCATTGGGTCTCTGTGTTGGTTCCTATTCCAGACAACTGCTAGATATATTTTTTGTTCACTGACTTTTAACACTTTTTCATTAAACCTCACAACAGGTTTTAAAATGTTTGTTAACAGAAATAAAGTTATAGATGTGGAATACAAACTATGGTTACCAGGGATAAGAGGTGGGGGAGGGATAAACTTGGAGACTGGGATTGACATATACACTACTATGCGAAGAGTTNTTAAACCTCACAACAGGTTTTAAAATGTTTGTTAACAGAAATAAAGTTATAGATGTGGAATACAAACTATGGTTACCAGGGATAAGAGGTGGGGGAGGGATAAACTTGGAGACTGGGATTGACATATACACTACTATGCGAAGAGTTGACTCATTAGAAAAGACTCTGATGCTGGGAGGGATTGGGAACAGGAGGAGAAGGGGACGACAGAGGGTGAGATGGCTGGATGGCATCACGGACTCAATGGATGTGAGTCTGAGAGAACTCCAGGAGTTGGTGATGGACAGGGAGGCCTGGCATGCTGTGATTCATGGGGTCGCAAAGAGTCACACACGACTGAGCGACTGAACTGAACTGATACATAAAACATAATTAATAAGGGCCTGCTGTATAGCACAGGGAACTCTATTCAATACTCTATAATAGCCTATATGGGAGAAGAATCTGAAAGAGTGGATATATGTATATGTTTAGCTAATTCGCTGCTGTACAGCAGAAACTAACATAACATTGTAAATCATCTATACTTCAATAAAATAAAATGGTTGTTAAAAACCATACAGCCTGGATGGAAGGGGAATTTAGGGGAGAATGGATACATGTATATATATGACTGAGTCCCTTTGCTTGCCACCTGAAACTATCACAACATTGTTAATGGGCTATATCCCAATACAAAATAAAAAAGTAAAAATAAAACAAATAACAAGAAAGATAACTTTAAGGAGTATTTCAATTATCTCATTAAAAAAATAAAGGCTACTAGTGGATCTTTGTGGATTATTTTGGCCTGTTTCTATCTCAAATTTTTAGGAATCAAGCCATTAATTATGCAAAATTTAGTCTAAGTGCTTTACCTAGAGAAAAATTATTTTGTGAGCTTTTCTTCTCAAATTTAGGATTTTTAAAGCCAGTGGATTTAGCATGTTTAGGATTAACAGGAAACTTTCCATTTTATCACTGGATGATAAATCTGTTTAGCTGGCTGTAACCAGCCCCACTGTAACCAGAGCCCCACTCCGGCAGCAGGAGGTTAAGAATAGATCAGGTTATCAGTAGAGGGTGTGAAATTGCTTTCCCAGAAGACCTCTGTGAGCCAGAGGAGGTGCCATGTGTCTTGTGGTGATTGATTCACTCCTTCATCGCTGAGCTTCCCAACAGTAGAGCAATCTGGTTTCTCACCCGAGGGCAGCCCTGACTGATGTGGGATCCTTGCACAGTCTGTCCTTGGGGAAGGCCTGTAGGATATTAGTATTGGCTGCCCCCGATCAAAGGGAAGCCGAGCACAAGCCGGGAGCATCACGCTGATCAGAATGCTGCTGTTTCCTGCATCCGGTCGGGTTGTTTCATGCACCCCCCTTTTCTGTCATCTTGGGGTCACCATGGCTTCTAGCTGGGCCACTGAATTCTGACCCCTTGTTATATACACAGAGCAATAAGCACTGTATTTAGTAATTGGTTTTAAAAATATTTCTTTTGGCTGCACTGGGTCTTCACTGCTGCACACGGGCCTGCTCTAGCTATGGCGAGCCCGGGCTGCTCCTCACTGTAGTGCGTGGGTTTCTCTCTGCAGTGGCTTCTCTTGTTACAGAGCTCAGGTTCTAGGACACAGACTTCAATAACGGCCCATGTGGGCTCAGTCGTTGCAGCGCCCGGGCTCTAGACTGCAGGCTCACTAGTTGCGGCTTAGTTGCCCCTGGCAGTGGGATCTTCCCGGATCAGGGATCAAACCTGTCTCCCCTGTACTGGCAGGAGGATTCTTAACCACTGGACCACCAGAGAAGTCCCTATGAATTGGTTCTGTTCAGTGAAAGAACTAACTTGATCCTCAGTAATTTTAAGGACAAAAAATGGATAATCAAATTATTTCAAATGTGTTATGTTCCGACACGTTCCATTCTTGATTCCTTTGGAAGGACCCTGGGAAGACCTCCTTCAGTCATCCTGTGTTTATTCCACCAACAGTCTGGACACTGTTGNAACTTGATCCTCAGTAATTTTAAGGACAAAAAATGGATAATCAAAGTATTTCAAATGTGTTATGTTCCAACAAGTTCCATTCTTGATTCCTTTGGAAGGACCCTGGGAAGACCTCCTTCAGTCATCCTGTGTCTGGACACTGTTTACACAAGAGGAGAGGTACTGGTTAGCCCTACAGGGGATAGAATGCTAAGTGTGGAGGATACGGGGGACTGGCCCGCATCAGTCTACTGTGCCTGTCTTTGTCTGTCTTCCTGTACTACACCCAATTCTTTCAAATTCTCCTGCAGCTAAGGCTTTCGGTATTCAATAATCACACAACTTCCTTCAATGTTGGGAGGCTGGAATAAAGCCCAACTGTGTATTTGCTCCATCCTCTCTTGTTGCTGGCAAGTAGTTCCTGGAGATATTGGTAACTTTCATGTGAGCGGGCATCCCCAGGGTCAGGTACAGTTCCATAGATGATGTGAGACTGATATGGACCCTCCAGTTTCTTGTTCTGGTCTATCAGTACTGTCCTGGAGTTCTTGAGCTACCAACCCATGGGCAGCTTCCTGGGATGCACCAACAGCACCTGATTCCCCGAGTCTGACTGTGGTCGAGACACCTGCTTCCCTGGAGGGTCAGATCTACAGGACTGCATTTCCTACACCAAAGTTTGTAAGGCAAACCCACACTTAGGATGTAAACAGCTTCTTAGAAGTACAACTCTTAATTTTAATGCTGTGAAGTGAAAGTCGCTCAGTCCTGTCCAACTCTTTGCAATAACATGGACTGTAGCCCACCAGGTTCCTCTGTCCATGGAATTCTCCAGGCTAAAATACTGGAGTGGGTAGCCATTCCCTTCTCCAGGAGATCTTCCCTACCCAGGGTTTGAACCCAGATCTCCCACAATGCAGGTGGATTCTTTGCCATCTGAGCCACCAGGGAAGATTCAGCATCAGTACTTCCAATGAATATTCAGGGTTAATTTCCTTTAGGATTGACTGATTTGATCTCCTTGCAGTCCAAGGAACTCTTAAGAGTCTTCTCCAGCACTACAACTCCAAAGCATCAATTATGTTTTTGACCCTCAGTCTTCTTTATGCTGTAGAAAGACCTCTTTGTTTGCACATTATACATGTTTAAATTTGCTTGTTTGCTTGTTTCCCAGTTTGTTTTCACATGTGTCATTGAGTTGTTTAATGTAGATTATCTTTTCCTTAAGGAAAAAAATCTCATTCTGGCTGTCCCTGATCCTTATTTGAGTAGAGGATTGGTCCTGAACTGGTTGTTACAACTAAGCATCTCTCAACTATTTAAGCCCCTCATTGATGTTCCATGAAATTAAAAGGCTCCTTGGAAGGAAAGCTATGACAAACCTGGGGTTTCCTTGTTAAGCTCAGCTGGTAAAGAATCTGCCTGCAATGCAGGAGACCAGGGTTCGATCCCTGGGTTGGGAAGATCCCCTGGAGAAGGAATAGGCTACCCACTCCAGTATTTTTGGACTTCCTTGGTGGCTCAGATGGTAAACTATCTGCCTGCAATGCAGGAGACCAGGGTTTGATCCCTGGGTTGGGAAGATCCTCTGGAGAAGAGATGACAAACCTAGACAGTATATTAAAAAATAGAAACATTATTTTGCTGACAAAGTTCTGTGTAGTTAAAGCTATAGTTTTTCCGGTAATCATGTATGGATGTGAGAATTGGACCATAGAGAAGGTTGAACATCAAAAGAAGAATTGATACTTTAGAGTTGTGGTGCTTGAGAAGACTCTTGAGAGTCCTTTGGACTGCAAGGAGATCAAACCAGTCAACCTTAAAGGAAATCAGTCCTGAATATTCATTGGAAGGACTGATACTGAAGCTGAAGCTCCAATACTTTGGCCCTTTGATGCAAACAGCTGACTGATTGGAAAAGACCCTGACGCTAGGGAGAAATTGAAGGCAAAAGAAGAAGGGGACAGTAGAGGATGAGAGGGTTAGATAGCATTACAAAGAAAGTGAAAGTGAAGTCGCTCAGTCGTGTCCGACTCTTTGCGACCCCGTGGACTGTAGCCCACCAGGCTCCTCTGTCCATGGGATTCTCCGGGCAAGAATACTGAAGTGGGTTGCCATTTCCTTCTCCAGGGGATCTTCCTGACCCAGGGATCGAACCCAGGTCTCCCGCATTGCAGGCAGACACTTTAACCTCTGAGCCATCAGGGAAACCCGTAGACAGTATTAGCGACTGAATAATAACAACAAAATTGATGTGTTCCTCATGGAAGCAATTTAGATGCCACACAATCACAAGAGCTGCTGCTCCAGGGAGGTAAACAAACTAAGCACTTTGAAGAGAGAATACTTAAAAGGAGGTTACTGTAGCAGGAATGAATGAGAAAATGCTGTTCGTGTCTCTAACTAACATTGAGAGAACAAAGGGGATTGTCATCGAGCATGTAGATTTCATTCTTGTATTCAAGAATTATATGACAACGTATTAAAATAAAATAATGAAATTTTGTATTAGAGTCAAGGGGCTAATGTGCGCATTAACATCTCTTTGTGTGCCCTAGTGCTCTGATGGACATGACTTTGCGGTTGTTGTTCAGTTGCTAAGTGTTATCTGACTCAGTGACCCCATGGACTGCAGCACGCCAGGCTCCTCTGTCCTCCACTATCTCACAGAGTTTGCTCAAATTCAGGTTCATTGAGTTGGTGATGCTATCTAAGCATCTCATCTTCTGCTACCCTATTCTTTTGCCTTCACTCTCCCAGCATTTTCCAGTGAGTCTTTTCCAATGTATGTGTTAGTTGCTCAGTTGTGTCTGATTCTTTGCAACCCCATGGACTGTAACCAGCCTGGCTTCCCTGTCTATGGAATTCTCTAGGCAAGAATACTGGAGTAGGTAGCCACTCCCTTCTTCAGGGGATCTTCCCCACCCAGGATTTGAACCTGGGTTTCCCATATTGCAGGCAGATTCTTTACTGTCTGAGCCACCATGGAAGCCCATCAGTCAGCTCTTTACGTCAGGTGGCCAATATATGAACACCCCAGCTAAGAAGGTGTCCAATATGATACTGAGGAAGAGAGGAGGGCAATTACAAATAGCTCCAATAAGAATGGAGCTGCCCCATGGACAGTAAATGATTTAGTGAGAACCTGACTTTCCAGTTCAATTGAGTTCAGTCTCTGAGTCGTGTCCGACTCTTTGAGACCCCATGAATCACAGCACGCCAGGCCTCCCTATCCATCACCAACTCCCAGAGTTCACTCAGACTCACATCCATCGAGTCAGTGATGCCATCCAGCCATCTCATCCTCTGTCATCCCCTTCTCCTCCTGCCCCCAATCCCTCCCAGCATCATAGTCTTTTCCAGTGAGGTGAGTCAACTCTTCACATGAGGTGGCCAAAGTACTGGAGTTTCAGCTTCAGTATCATTCCTTTCAAGTAAATCCCAGGGTTGAT
>SJYV01037995.1:223092-335665 GCA_006410875.1 Neotragus pygmaeus | reverse complement strand
ACGCCAGGCCCCCCTGTCCATCACCAACTCCCGGATTTCACTCAGACTCACGTCCATCAAGTTAGTGATGCCATCCAGCCATCTCATCCTCTGTCGTCCCATTCTCCTCCTGCCCTCAATCCCTCCCAGCAAAGATTACTTACCAAATAAACAAAAACAAACACGTCTTGGTGACCTAAAGTTCACTGGGGAAAAACCAAATTTGAAGTACAGAAGAGATTTGTATGAAATCAAACATCCCTCAAGAAAGCTGAGTTTTAAATACAGGAGAGAGCATATCTAAACAACAAAACCCTGAGACCAGTGACAAATAGTTACGATAGGAATTTCAGAGTCTGAAGTAGGTACCTAACGCCATGGTTCTGTAGGCTGGGCTCTGTGGTAGGTTATAATAAATTAAACTAATAGAGTCAGTCCTAATGAGGTGAATGAACCTAGAACCTATTATACCAAGTAAAGTAAGTCAGAAAGAGAAAGACAAAAACTGTATATTTAACACATGTATATGGAATCTAGAAGGAAGGTACTGATGAACCTATTTGCTGGGCAGCAATGGAGACGCAGACATGGAGAGCAGACTTGTGGACACAGTGGGGTAAGGATGGAATGAGACGAACTGAGAGAGGAACATTGAAACCTACACATTACCGTATGTAAAACAGATAGCAAGTGAGAATTGACTGTGTAAAAAAGGGAGCTCAATCCAGGTTCTGTGACAGCCTAGAGGCGTGCGATGGGGAGGGTCGTCGGAAGGAGGGGACATACGTATACCTGTGGTTGATTCAGGCTGATGTGTGGCAGAGGCCAACACGATACTGTAGAGCAGGTGTCCTCCAATAATTGTAATTTGTTCTATACTTCTCAGTAGTGTACGATTATAATCTTTGATAATTAAAAATAAAAAGCTAATAGAGTTCTAGATGACATGAGTGTAACAGATGAGGAAAATCAAGATCTGAGGTTGATTTATCTTGAACTCCATGCCTCATAAATATTGTAGCTGGATTGAAACCAAGATCCATTTGGCACCAAAGTCCAGCACAGAAAGTGAAAATGAGGGGAGGCTGGCAGTCAGTAAGGGCAGCGGAACTGCCCGGATTGCCTGTGCTTCTCTCTGTGTGTGGTTTGCTTTCTAACTCTTTGCTTCAAGTCTATGCTCAGTGCAGCCTTGCTGGATCTTTTTTACATGATAAAGGGTCTCCATGGGAAGACCCACTACCTCTCCCAACTCTCAGACAAAGCTGCCTACGTCGATGGGACATAACGAGTCCTGTCCATCCTCTCGGCGATGTCTGGGTCCCAAGGTATATAGGTTGCACTTGTGCTCCACACAGGTAATCTGCCTGGGGTCAGGTTTGCTTCAGTCTGGCTTGTCTTTCCATGGCTGTGAGTACTAACTGGCACCTACTGCTGATTAGGACCATCCTTTTATTCTTGTGGAGTGCAATGGAAAAAACCAAATGCAATTCTCGCCTCTGTGGCATTTGATAGAGACTTCTGACCTTTTCGTAGTGCTTCAGTGAGTCTCCTTGGGCATTAATTTTGTTTGACTGCTAAACTTCTCTCTTGTTTCCATGGTTTATGAATTTCTGTGTAGTCGGCTCCTGCAGCCACGCAGAGCCTGACCAATGACCGGTCCTTTCACGTTATCTTTGTTCTTTCACAAAGGATTAGAACTTAAAGATCCAGAGCTGACCATCCTGAACTCTTTCAAAACCGTATCTGAGAAAAAGAGAACATGAAAAACTGCAATTTAGCCTGTAGTCATTGTGAATCTGGTTACTTTCATAGGCAGAGAGCACTTAGAGGGTAGAGTTTTCTTCACTGCACATCATCATCAGATTTACTCAAGGTTTAAATGATTATGAGCCCAGATTGGAAGTGCTGGTAGTCCCCCTGCCCTCTCCACCACCCACATCCCCTTGCCCCCCACAGCTTATCCTATTTGTTCTGTGAATTTATAAGTGATTGAAAACAAAGGCCATTCTTCATTCTTCCCATCTGAAACAAAGTTCCTGGGCAAATGAGCTTGAAAGTGAAAGTGTTAGTCACTCAGTCACGTCCAAATCCTTGGACAGTAACCTGCCAGGCTCCTCTCTCCATGGGATTTTCCAAACAAGAATACTGGAGTGGGTTGGCATTTCCTTCTCGAGGGGATCTTCCTAACACTGGGATTGAACCCACATCTCCTGCATTGCAGGCAGATTCTTTACCATCCGAGCCACAAGGGAAGCCCAGATGAGCTTACAGATCATCATAAAAGGAACATAAGTTAGTTTTATAGGGTAAAAAACAAAACCATGATTTCTGCCCCATACAAATTATTAAGGGATAATTTTCCTCTTTTCACTCTGATTTCAGCCCCTCTTGTCCCTACTGCACTGCCTGACTTCCTCCTCTTCATTTGTTTTGGCTTTGTGGCTTATGGGAATCTCAGTTCTGGACCACGATCGAACCCATGCCCCTTTCAATGAGAGCACAGAGTCCTAACCACTAGATTGCCAGGAAATTTTCTCTTCACTTTTTAATCCTCCCTCTTGGGTACTGAATTTATTGGGTTTGTCACCTAATCCCAAGGTAGGGAAACACTAACTACTGCATTGCTTATTGTTGCTACAGAGAGGTGGTGGTCTCCTGGCTCTTGAGAAGAATACTTTGCTGTTTTCTTTTTTAGAAAATAACTTTATTTATTTTAATTGGAGGTTAATTACTTTACAATATTGTATTGGTTTTGCCATATATCAACATGAATCTGCCACAGGTATACACGTGTTCCCCATCCTGAACTCCCCTCCCTCCTTCCTCCCTGTACCATCCCTCTGGGTCGTCCCAGTGCACCAGCCCCAAGCATCCAGTATCATGCATCGAACCTGGACTGGCAGTTCATTTCATGTATGATATTATACATGTTTCAGTGCCATTCTCCCAAATCATCCCACCCTCTCTCTCTCCCTCAGAGTCCAAAAGACTGTTCTATACATCTGTATCTCTTTTGCTGTCTCGCTTACAGGGTTATCGTTACCATCTTTCTAAATTCCATATATATGTGTTTGTGCACTGTATTGATGTTTTTCTTTCTGGCTTACTTCACTCTGTATAATAGACTCCAGTTTCATCCATCTCATTAGAACTGATTCAAATGTATTCTTTTTAATGGCTGAGTAATACTCCATTGTGTACCACAGCTTGCTTATCCATTCATCTGCTGATGGACATCTAGGTTGCTTCCATGTCCTGGCTGTTATAAACAGTGCTGCGATGAACACTGGGGTACACGTATCTCTTTCAATTCTTGTTTCCTTGGTGTGTATGCCCAGCAGTGGGATTGCTGGGTCATAAGGCAGTTCTGTTTCCAGTTTTTTAAGGAATCTCCACACTGTTCTCTATAGTGGATGTACTAGTTTGCATTCCCACCAACAGTGAAGAGGGTTCCCTAAAAAAGAATGCTTTAGATCACTAGTGTTCATTTTTCATCCATGTTCAATGGAAATATTAGTGTATTGTATAAATTGCACTCCTGAGTTACAAATCTGCAGATTTTATATGTAGAAATTTCCCACCTAGGCTTATTTGGTATTCCTATTTAAAGAATTCCTTTTTAAAAATTGCTAAACCTCATGACAAAGAGGTTATACTATACAGAGAGCCACTGAGTAATTATCCAAGAACAATAACTCCTCTTATGAACTGTCCATCTGGATTTGAGAAAAGAATAGGACCTTCAATGAGAGGCCAATCTTAAAAAAAGTACCCATAACAAATGCTATGCATCTATCCTTAGTTGTTTGTGTAGGTTATAACCAAAATTAAAGGAAATTTCATGAATAAAATTGCGTCTCCTCATTAAGACTTCAAATTATGTTGGAAAATTACCTCTGATTTATTTAAAATGTGAGTGAAGTTTTGCATAAATTCTGCATGCAGTACCATGAGCTTACTTTATTCCTTGTTATAAACAAGGTCACAAGGGTATCTGAACATTGGAGCTGATGGCTATAAAAATGACAAATTTTCCTCCCATGTGAATTGAGATTAATTCTCTGATTCTTTGACTTTTTAAAATATGATACAATGTGTTCTTAGCTAAGATAAAGTTGAGTCTTTAGGGATAATAGGAAAATTAGAGTTTAGTCCTATCTTCTCCTTATTTATTTACTTATTTTTGGCTGAGCCGAGTTTGGGCTTTCTCTAGTTGCAGGGAGTAGGGGTTACCCTTCGTGTGATGCTCAGGCTTCCCTTTGTGGTGACTTCTCTTGCTGAGGAGCACAGGCCCTAGGTACATGGGCTCAGTATTTGTGGCCCATGGGCTTAGTTGCCCCCAGTCATGTGGAATCTTCCCAGACCAGGAATCGAACCTGTGTCCTCTGCTTTGGCAGGTGGATTCTTAATCATTAGTTCACCAGGGAAGCCTGGTCCTCTCCTTTTGAAGAACATACATTTGAAGTTGGTGGCACATCTGGGATACCCCAGGAAGACCAGTAGACTCATATCTCAGGAAGCAGAAGTCCCCTACTCTTCCTGCCATGGGTCCTCCCTGGATGTGGAAGAGAGGTACTTATGCACATTTCCTTTATTCTCAATTTCATTGCCTCTGGTCTCACTTTAAACTCTCATCTATTGTTGGATGTAATTTAGTCCTTTACATTATGTGGCTCCATGCCAAGAGCACAGTAAAGCTTGTACTGATTTGTTACCTAAAATAATAAGTTTATCTTGATTCTTTCTAAAAAGATGACCATCATTAAATACCAGGACTCTTTTCAAGGAAAACCACTTGGTGATATATTGGAATAGCTACTCAGCAAATGTTTCTTTGAGTTAATGAATGAATCTATTATTCTTTTAAAAGTTTTCTTTTGGAAAGAGTATGAAGCGGCTTGCCTATGTATTTCTACTTAAACTTATTCTCCAAGGTATTTCCAACTATTCTTTCAAAATATGTATCTGGTTATACCATTGATCCCTGCATAAACCTTCCACTGTTCCAGTGGATCAAGATTGAACACCTCATGATGGCATAAACCATAAATATTTTGTTTAATGAAGAATCCAGAAATAACCCAGGTACAGATTAGATAATTTTGCAGGATACAAGAGAGTAGAGAGACTATAAATATTAATAAAATACATTATCTCAGCTCCACTGACTGTTCTCATTCTTAGGATAATTTCTCCTCATTTCTAACCTAACATCAATTAGAAGATTTTGAGGGTCATAAGAATTTCAATAATTGTAAATGAGTTTATGAGTATTTTCTCTATCAAGAAGGAGTGTGTTAAGAGAATATGAAGAGAACACATGTGTTGCTTTGTTTGCAAAAGAAATAGAAACTCTTTATTCATTCTTCAGAAGCATCTGAATTCTCAGCACATGTGCCCAGGCTTTCTTGCTGCTGCTGCTAAGTTGCTTCAGTCGTGTCCTACTCTGTGCAACCCCATAGACTCCCCCGTCCCTGCGATTCTCCAGGCAAGAACACTGGAGTGGGTTGCCATTTCCTTCTCCAATGCATGAAAATGAAAGTGAAGTCGCTCCGACTCTTCAGGACCCCATGGGCTGCAGCCTACCAGGCTCCTCCATCCATGGGATTTTCCAGGCAAGAGTACTGGAGTGGGGTGCCATCGCCTTCTCCACCAGGCTCTCTTATTCCATTGGAAAAACAAGCATAATTTCTTTACTGGTTAAAATTATAACTTGGTAAAATGTTTAGTATATATTACCAATATAGGAAATTTGGCATATACACATTTCTCATCAGTAGTGACAATTATGTTAATGACACCCTAGTAATACACTTCATGAGGTACATCCTCCCAAGAAACCAGTAAAATTTGAACAGCAAACATGATTTGATATAAATTAGTGAAAAGTCTATTTTTTGAAGTAGTATAGTAATTACCTGAAATCAATTGACTGAAATTGCCATAGTTTTCTCAAGTTGGAAGTTACTATAGCATAGATAAATAACTTCATAGCTGAATTGCATCTGAATAAATTATAAATGGCAGACTTTCAATTTATTATTTAATTCTTATCTTCAAACTTTTGCAAAGTAACAAAATGAAAATTACACTTCCACATNGTTACTATAGCATAGATAAATAACTTCATAGCTGAATTGCATCTGAATAAATTATAAATGGCAGACTTTCAATTTATTATTTAATTCTTATCTTCAAACTTTTGCAAAGTAACAAAATGAAAATTACATTTCCACATAGTGAAATGACTGTCATATTTATTTTAGTTTGCCATGGAAATCATCCCTTTGGTGCAAGAATCATTCCTTTAATTTAAAGTGAAATTGTAGAATTTTATATGAGCTACCTATACAAGATTGAACATAATTTTTTTAAAGAATTTTATGTGCTATCAACTGAACAGTTTTATGTAACTGAGAAATAAATGGGAACAGTGCATTTGCTTTCATTTTCCAAGTTTCCTAATGCTCTGAATGAGAAGGTAGAATTTGAAGGGCTTCTCCAGTGGCTCAGTGGTAAAGAATTTGCCAGCAATGCAAAAGATGCGAGTTGGATCCCTGGGAAGGAAAAACCCCCTAGAGAAGGAAACGGCAACTCATTCCAGTCTTTTTGTCCAGGAAATCCTATGAACAGGGGAGCCTGTGGGCTACAGGCCACAGAGTCGTGAAGAGTCAGACATGATTGAGCAACTGAGCACTCTAAACTGGGGAAGAAGAAAGGTTGAGACTTGATACCTGAATCTCTCCCTTCTCTGCTCTTTTTAAAAATGTCTTTACCCAAACCAGTAGAATGTACATCAAGAGTGAACTCTAAGGGACTCCTCGGGTGGTCCAGTGGTTGAAACTGTACCCTCACTGCAGAGGGCATGGTTTCAATCCTTGGTCGGGGAACTAGGATCACAATTTTGGGAATGGCAAGGAGTAGGATGTCCCTTAGAATGCTGGTAATAAGTGTTTAAAAAAATTATTCTTTTTCAGAGAATGATTCTTATATTTTCATTTGGCTTAACGTTTCTTAAAGGGACAGACCACACCTTACACTTAGAGTATATGCATATTAAACTTATGCATCTCAACAGAATCTGTTTGGCAGGAACTGGCATTGGTACAAGATAGCTGTTATGTTGAAAATCTGTATCCTTTGAATTAAAACAAATGATGCGAACAAAACAATGATGGCAGAGGTCGTTCTAGTAAATTTCAAGTGAAAATAACAAGAAAGAAAGTTAATAGACTATTCATTGAACTGTATCTATAGACCAATATACTAGGACTGAGTGACTATCATACACACACGTGCATACAGACACGTGCATACATACATGTACACACACACACAGAGGCTTCCCAGGTGGTGCTAGTGGTGAAGAATCTGCCTGCAATCAGGAGATGTGGGTTCCATCCTTGGGAAGATCTTTTGGAGGAGGGCATGGCAGCCCACTCCAGTACTCTTACCTGGAGAATCCCATGGACAGAGAAGCCTGGCGGGCCATATTCTATAGGGTTACACAGAATTGGACACAACTGAACCATCTTAGCACACAGCATGCAGAACAATATACAAAGTGCAGGTAATAAACACATAGAATTGAATATAATAGCTAAAGTCATTGAAACTTAGAGATGATGCTTGAGTGGGAATACTTAATAAGGGAAGAAAATGGCAGTAGATTATGTTGGTAGAGCTTTTTATATTCAAACATCTTTTACATACATTATCATCACATTTCATGTTTGATANTACCTGAATCTCTCCCTTCTCTGCTCTTTTTTAAAATGTCTTTACCCAAACCAGTAGAATGTACATCAAGAGTGAACTCTAAGGGACTCCTCGGGTGGTCCAGTGGTTGAAACTGTACCCTCACTGCAGAGGGCATGGTTTCAATCCTTGGTCGGGGAACTAGGATTACAATTTTGGGAATGGCAAGGAGTAGGATGTCCCTTAGAATGCTGGTAATAAGTGTTTAAAAAAATTATTCTTTTTCAGAGAATGATTCTTATATTTTCATTTGGCTTAACGTTTCTTAAAGGGACAGACCACACCTTACACTTAGAGTATATGCATATTAAACTTATGCATCTCAACAGAATCTGTTTGGCAGGAACTGGCATTGGTACAAGATAGCTGTTATGTTGAAAATCTGTATCCTTTGAATTAAAACAAATGATGCGAACAAAACAATGATGGCAGAGGTCGTTCTAGTAAATTTCAAGTGAAAATAACAAGAAAGAAAGTTAATAGACTATTCATTGAACTGTATCTATAGACCAATATACTAGGACTGAGTGACTATCATACACACACGTGCATACAGACACGTGCATACATACATGTACACACACACACAGAGGCTTCCCAGGTGGTGCTAGTGGTGAAGAATCTGCCTGCAATCAGGAGATGTGGGTTCCATCCTTGGGAAGATCTTTTGGAGGAGGGCATGGCAGCCCACTCCAGTACTCTTACCTGGAGAATCCCATGGACAGAGAAGCCTGGCAGGCCATATTCTATAGGGTTACACAGAACTGGACACAACTGAACCATCTTAGCACACAGCATGCAGACCAATATACAAAGTGCAGGTAATAAACACATAGAATTGAATATAATAGCTAAAGTCATTGAAACTTAGAGATGATGCTTGAGTGGGAATACTTAATAAGGGAAGAAAATGGCAGTAGATTATGTTGGTAGAGCTTTTTATATTCAAACATCTTTTACATACATTATCATCACATTTCATGTTTGATAGCTCTCAGAGGAAATCAGGAAGCATTATAATTTGCATTTTAAAGATGAGGAAAGTGAGGATGAGAGGAGGAGGATGTCAAAGGTCACACAGCTGGTGAGTCTGTAATAATCTTGATCTGTTCCTCTATAAGAATCCAGAAGGCACAGCCCTGATGGAAGGCCATACTTTCCAAGATGTAATAATAGTGTTTGGCGTTTGAGTAGCCTTGTAGGAAAGAAGAGACAAGTTTTATTGAGAAGGGGTATATCAAAGACCCCAGTCAGGTAGAAATTTCAACTTAGAGATTCTCCCATCTCCCAAGCAGGGTGGACATGCTATCTTAATTTTAGTTACATAGCTGACAGAGATAAAATGAGCCAGTACCAAGAATTACAGATCTCTACAAGTAACAGAATGCCTGATGAATTCTTGGTTGCCTGGGTGGCATTTATGTTCTTAATATATGCTGAGTAAATTGGGATCAGAACTTCTGCTGTTATCATGATTGTGACTATTATTAATAGTTGACCTGGGGGAAAAAAAAAGTGAATATGTCATGGAACTCACACTAATTGGGCAGAAATAAACTGACTCCGGAGACAGATATTTTAGATTAAAAAGAAGAAGAGACAGAAGACCATATTCTAAGAGTTCCCAAAAGTTCTGGGGTTAAGGTCCTATAGTATAAGCTCAACTAATATATTGGATTGAATGATTTAGTTGAATGACAGAGTTTTACTGCTTGACAAAATCCTCTTCAACAATAAGCTACTAGTTAAGGAAATGGAGGATGTATCTTAATTGCTTTTTCTCCATAATTTATAGTATTTAAAACATCCTTGAGTGATGTATGTTAACAAAATATTGTGGCATTATTTAAAAAAATAATGATACCTAATTATTTTCAGATTAAATGATATTAGATATTAATTGACATCAATATAAAGCCTTCTTTAGAGAAACCTGATTTTCATTCCTATTTGTTTCCTTATATGCAACACATTAGACTGTGTGTCCTTACCTTTACGTTAAAAATATACAGTTATCCAAGAGCAAAGAAAAATTAGTTCTATCAGTGATGATCCTTAGTTGCAACTTTGCTTCACATTTCACAATAATAATGTAAAATTATATTTAATTTATTTTTTGCTATTGCACACATGGAGGAACTTTAAATGCAAGTGGATTTCAACTAAGTAACTAGATCTTAACTTTTCACATTTTAACCTAACCCAGAGTATTATTCCCTGTCACTGTAACAAATGACCACAACTGGGTGGACTTAAAAAGCAGAAATCTATCCTCTGACAGTTCTGGAAGCCTGAGTCTGAAGTCAGTTTTCATGAGCAGAAATGAAGGTGTCAGCAGGACTGGATGTGCCTTGGAGGCTCTGAGAATAGTTCCTTTCTTGCCTCTTCTGGCTCCCGGTGGCCGGCAGGGTGCCTGGCTTGTGGCTGCATCTCTCTCTTCTGTCTTCAAAAGAGAGAGAGATCGCCTTCTTTGTCTCCTCTTTCATCTGTCTGTCTTCTAAAATACATGTGATGCATTTGGGGCCAAGCTGGACAGTCAGGACAATCTCATCTCAACACCCTTGTCTTAATCACATCTTCTGCACACAAAATGCGTCTTTTACTCCTGTTGGTTTCTCTTGGGTAGATCTAGCACAAGGCCTGGCCTGCAGTAAGTGCTCAATGAATGCTAATTTTTGGTGAATTGAGTCCATCTGTACTATGGGAGAAAAATATGATGGATCCTTCTTTATTGCTCAGTTGTTCTACTTTGACTGATTCTTTGAAAGTAAAAATTGCTCAGTCATGTATGGCTTTTTGCAACCCCATGAACTATACAGTCCATGGAATTATCCAGGCCAGAATACTGGAGTGGGCAGCCTTTCCCTTCTCCAGGGGATCTTCCCAATCCAGGGGTTGAACTCAGGTCTCCTGCATTGCAGGCAGATTCTTTACANGTATTGATGTTTTTCTTTCTGGCTTACTTCACTCTATATAATCGGCTCCAGTTTCATCCACCTCATTTTTAAATATATAAATTTTCTTTCCTCCAATATGATTTAAACCTTCTTTACCACACTAAAATATGAACAATAAGAGCATAAGATTTTAGGTTAGTTGGTTTTATGAATTTTTCTCTACTGAGAACCTTCCTCACAGATATAGCAGGTATCCAAAACATTTTTATAGTATTAATGGTTATCATGAAAGCTATTAAGTCCAGCATTTTATCTAGGTCTATCCTGTAGCTCAAACTGTAAAGAATTTGCCTGCAATGCAGGAGACCCAGGTTTGATCCCTGGGTCAGGAAGATCCTCTGCAGAAGGAAATGGCATTTAATCTAGCTTTAAACAATTCTGTGATTGTATCAGTCTCAACAGGGAGCGGGGACATATGCAAATCAGAATGATTTAAGGAGGTTTTATATAATTCATGAGGTTCTCACAGCAAGTATTCTGGGGTGGTTTGCCATTCCCTCCTCTAGTGGATCATGTTTTGTCAGAACTCTCTACTATGACCCTGTCCATCTTGGGTGGCCTTACACAGCGTGACTCATGTGTGCAATGGATGCAGTAGACATGAACTTGGGCAATGGACACTGATGCAGTGAACACGAACTTCAGTAAACCTCGGGAGATGGTGAGGGACGGAGAGGCCTGGTGTGCTACAGCCCATGGGGTGGGAAAGAGAAGGACACAACTGGGCAACTGAACAACAACAAGGAGGTTTCAACAAAGGGGCAGTTTACACACAGGCACAGCCAGTTCTAGAAAACACAAGAACATAAATGTCCTGATCTCACTGTTTCTCCAGTGGATCATAAGCCAGGGCACCCCAGTCCAGCCAGAAGCTAGAGGACAGTGCAGCTGCTGACTCCACAGGAGTCAGCCTTCCAGGCAGAGTGGAAATGAAGTCTAGCACACCAATCTTAGTGTCCAAAAGTTAGGGTCATTTTTGCAGACAAGCTAATGTATGCACTCCTCATATGCTTCTAAAACTCGCTTCTTTTCTCACACTATTCCCTTAACTACATACTCATATGTTCATTGCTTTTCATTAACTTCAATACGTTGTATTGTTGGCCATCTCAAATCCCTTATGGAACACACTGGGATATTAAATAATAATAGTAAATCCACAGTGACATTTTCTTCCAGTGAGCTCAGAATAGTTATTTTCTGATTCTCATTTGGCAATTAATCTCACAGTAGCATTTTACTTTCACAGTATTATCTCATCCTGTACTTAACTTTTTATGACTTTAGTTTCTATTACTCCCAATTTAATTTTAAGCTTCATGAAAAAAATACTACATTATATTATTGTATAGCTACCAACACATCAACCTCCCTTCCTCAGTTATTGAGCAATCTTTAATGAACACTTACTATGTGTCAGACATTGTAATTGGCAGTCATTTAATTTGGCATTTAACTGACAGTAATCTAACTGACATTGTAATTAGAGATATAGAGGCTTCCCAGGTGGCTCAGTGGTAAAGAGTTCCTTTGAAAATGCAGGAGCTGCAGGAGACGTGGGTTTGATCCCTGAGTCAGAAAGACCCCCTGGAGGAAGAAATGGCTACCCACTCCAGTATTCTTGCTGGGATAATGCCATGGACAGAGGAGACTGGTGGCTTATAGTCCATAGGGTCACAAAGAGTCAAACATGGCTGAAGTAACTGAGCAACACATGCATGCGTTAGAGGTCCAATCCATATGTTTTCTCCATAGAAGCACTGTTTTGAAGGGAAGAGACAAGGAAGCAAACAATTGCAGCAGATTACGAGAATGCTATAATACAGAAAATACAGGGCACTGTGGGAGTAAATCGACAGCATTTAACTAAGCAATTACATGGCAGAGAGATTAGAGAAAGGATTATGGAGAAGACGACAGCCTAGCTGAGTTTTAAAGGAAACCTCACAAGATGTTAGGGCAGGAGAGGATATAGTATCTGAAAAGGCAGTGAAGTGTGAAAGTGTCTGATACATTCTGGAAACTTCACATAATATTTTATATCTCAAATATAAGAAGTGGGAACTGGTAAGAAAAGAGACTGGAGAATTAGAGGGAATCCAGATCATGCAGTGTGTTTATAAAATTACCAATAAACAACAACAACAAAACAATTAAAGTCTGAAGCAACCTCAGAGTCAGAGAATTTAAATTTTCAGTTATCAGGGTTCAGGAACTAATACCAATTTAATGAGAGGTCATACATAGCTAGGCACTTGCTATCCAAAGTGTGGACTGCTGCATCACCTGGGAGCTTGTTAGGATCTTAGCCAGACCCCAGACCTGCTGAATCAGAACCTGCATTTTTAACAAGATCCCCAGATGATTCATAAGTACATTAAGGTCTGGAAAACACTGGTCTAGACAACAACTGTATAACTGAAATAGTCTCTGTTCTGAGATTGTAGCAAAACTCAGCAGAGAGAAGGACATGTCAGGTAGAGGAAGCACTCAGCGTCACTGAGGCAGAGGATGTGTCAGTGGGGATATGGAAAGGGAAGGATTTAAAATAGCAAAGTGACATGGTAAGATTTTTGTCACGTGAAATAGAATATAATTTGATCTTTCCCATTTCAGCAGAAGTCTGTTTAGCTTAATTTCAATGCAATGAATGTCTAATTGCAGATGTAATATATAGCAAACTGACTCACTTGGAATGCCATCCCTTTTTCAAAGGTCCACTGGAATTCAAAATTAAAAGATGAATTTATGTGAGATTACATATCAACTCACAGGGGACAGAAGTCAAAATTCTAAGAGAAAATTCTGTGAGTTTTTATCACCATACAAAACCCTTTTGCCACTTCAGGTCTCTTTCTAATCATCCTTCTTTTGAAAAAAGAAACCCCCCCCTTCCTTTTTTTTTCAGTCATACAAGGAAAAGAACCTCATGAGAATATTAATCTTTAATACTTGCCTTTAATTCTTTGTGACTTGCCACTTTCTCTAAGTAAGAAAGCTATGAACTCGTTTATAATAAAGAGAGAAGTCAGTGATATCCAACTCTAGAAAGTTATGTCCATGATAGGTGACAGGAAATAGAGCAAATCACAAACTCCTGAAACTTGAAGAATTCTTGTACATTGTTATCATTATTATGTCTCTTAAAATACATTTTTCCTCAGTGAAAATATAAAATGGTTAATTTAAAAAACAGCCAACACTCATAGTCTCAGAACAAGCACATTATAATATGCCTAATTGCCTTAAAAATTGCTGAGATGTGTGTCTGAATAATGTTATGTGTATATAGATATAAAAATAGTTTTCATTTCATTTTTAACCACAAGACATGCATTTTCAATATGCAAATCTCGAATCTATTAAATCTTTACAGACTGATTCTTTCCAAGTCAGAGCATATGTATTCAGGATAATGCCAAACATCAGAGAAAGCTGGAACAAAGCAGCCTGTTTTCAGTGATCAAACATTGTCCCTGAAGGCTGTAATGAAAGAGTCATGTGCCTTTGAAATCACCTGTTCTGTAATGCTACTTTGCTCAATAAAAATGACACATTAATATCCTTTTATGAGTCCATCCCTTATTTGACAATCCACATAAGCAATGCTGGGATCACACAGGGGAAAAAAAAAAAATGGTTCCAAAGATTTTCTTTCTTTTCTTTTACAAAGTTGAAAATGTGTGGCAGTCAGGGAAGAGGAAACTTGTTAGAGGACTTTTTTCCCTTTCCTCACCATGTACTCATTTTGTCCATTCCCCTTCCCATCACTTCTCAGCCCTGCCATTCCAACCACTCATTTCATCATCAGTCTGTCGAAGTTCAACCAATCCTAAAAATTTAGCTCATGTTCACTGTCTTCTTTAAAGCCTTCCTTTATTTCCACCTAAGAATTAATTCTTTTCTCTGTGCTCTAATAGTACTTTGCATGTCAGTTCAGTTCAGTCACTCAGTCGTGTCTGACTCTTTGCAACCCCATGAACCACAGCACACCAGGCCTNGGCATCTGTCTGTTTGCTAGGGCTTGGGCCTGTAGTGTCCTTGGATGGTTGCATCTTTCCTCATACTGATTTATTCTTAATTAAGCCTATAGGACTCAGCTTGGCAGTCTAGTCCCTGGACAGTCTGTTCCCAGCCAACTGTTGTCACTGGCTTCTGCCCCATGAGACCTGTGCCTTTTCTTACTTGGTAGAATGTTCTAGGCATGGGCTCTGGAAACAGAAAAACCTGGCTTCTGATCCAGCTCAATCCATTGTTCTGAACTAGATGGGGCTATAACTTGACCTTTCCCACCTCCCCGCTCTTGTTCATACCATTATCTTGGCCTGAAATCATATCTCTGCTCCTTCTCACTCAGTAGTGTCTGACTTCTGACCCCATGGACTGGAGTCCACCAGGCTCTTCTGTCCATGGGATTCTCCAGGCAAGAATACTCGAGTGGGTTGCCATTTCCTTCTCCAGGGGATCTTCCCAGCTCAGGGATTAAAACCAGGTCTCCCGCATTGCAGGCACACTCTTTACGGACTGAGCCACCAGGGAAGACAGGCTCTAAGGTTGCCGCTAAGGTCAAGCGCAAATACCACTGTGAGCCCTTCTTAATCGCACAACGAAGTGTGATCTTCGGAGTTATCTCAGTGTCCCATCTCTTTGTCAGTTTTCATATCTTGGGTTTAATTGTTCCCAGAGCTCTTTCTTTCGTGCGTTTCTGCTTTGAATCTCTGCCACTAAACTTATTGCACAGCAGGGTTGCCAAATAAAATACAGGACGCTCAGTGAAGATTGAATTTCAGATAAACAAAGAGTACATTCGTTCAGTATAAATATGGCCCAAATATTATAAGGGGGACAGCTTATGTTAAACTTTTTCTGTCATTTATCTGAAATTAAAATTTAACTGAGCACTCTGTATACTGTGTGTGTATCTGGAAGCCCCTCACACCTGACTCTTTTCAGCAGTTGTAGACTTTTCTGGATCTTTCATTGAATGGCACAAGATGTGACAGTAGCAAGCTTGTCTGCAAGGATTCATCTTTGCATCCTCTTATTTCTTCCTCCAAGGAGTTACTTGGTGAAGTCTTGTTGGTGAGTAAAGGGACTGTCACGCCAGCGGTTATGAGCACAGTTCCTAAGAGCCTTCGCTTTGGAATCAGAGGGCCAGAATGTGTTGTGTTCCTATCACTAGATTAACTACGTGTGCCTTAGCAAGCTACCCACTCATGACTGTAAAATGGGAAGAAGGCAGGATACCTTTTATTTAGATGCTACCTACTTTCTATGCTCTGAATGTATGTAAAGGGCCTAGCAGCTGTTCAGTCCATAGGAAATGTTCAATAATTGTTAGTCACTATTACTGTAAATGTTGAAACATAGTCAGAACTGATAGCTTGAGTTTAGCTGCAACCATTTTACTATAGATGATAAGGACTATATAAAGGAAACAATTATATGTCATTTAGGGGCAGCCCAGGTGGCGCTAGTAGCAAAGAACCTGCCTGCCAGCGCAGGAGACATGGATTTGATCCCTTGGTCAGGAAGATACCCTGCAAATGGCAACCCACTCCAATATTTTTGCCTGGAAAATCCCATGGATGAAGGGGCCTGGCGGGCTATAGTCCTTGGGGTCACCAGTTAGGCTATGTTTGTCCAAGAGTTGGACATGACTGAAATGACTTAGCACACATATGTTGGTTGCAAACAGAAAAATGCAGAAGGGATCCCAGTCTTCCTTTGAAGAGGCATCTTAACTTACTCGACTTTTCTTTCCAGTATCTCAAGTCAAATGTATGTCCTTCTCTTGGGCTAATATACTTGTCTGGCTTTTTAAGACGTCAGTTCTTTGTCTCTTATTCTAAGACTCCTCCATAGCTCCCCGAGATGGTACAGGCTCTTATCCCACCCTTTATGACCCTATTTTACTTCCTTCTTCTCACTTTCCCCAGATCCTGGTGCTTTGTTCCCTAGCTAGAAATCATTTGCCGCTTCCTTTAGATACTATTGCCTTTTGTGTGTGTGTAAAGTGTTAACTGTGTGTAATGTGCTCTGTGTGTGTGTGTGTGTGTGTGTATGATGGGAGAAGAAATAAGTCATTCTGGCTTCTCCTAATTACCCAGGCATAGTCGGATGAGTGGCCATTAGCAAAATCACTCAAGTCTGACAGGTATTTAATGCTACTAGGCTAAGTGCAAAACCCACCCTCCCTGTCTTTAATGGCCCCTCTTCCAGGCACCCTGAGATGCTTGGCTGAGAGTGTCCCGTTGAATATTCACAAGCGCTCATAGGTTTATGCGCTTATCTCAAATTTGTGGATGAGGAAACAGAATGAAAGAGGTAGTAACTCACTCTAAGTCCTCAAGGCTGGTAACTCCCAGTTGCAATTCAAACCCATTTTCCTGACTCCAACCCTCAGGCTCTTTCTCCAAAGCCAGTGGTTCTTCACCCTGGCTGCCCATTTTGAATCAACCCATATGTCCAATGGACTGATGGCTGGACCCCATTCCCAGAGATTCTGATTTAATTGCTTTAGATAGCCACTGCAATTGTACTGCTCTCCTCTCGGCCTGTTTATCAGGTCATAAGACAAAAGGATCAAACATAGCCTGATTTGACCTCCCCCTCCCGTTGTCCCCACTGGTGGAACTTGGGCCCTTAAACTTTTTAAGGATTTTTAGAAATATTTTGTATTTTGTGTCTTGAAATTTTGCACATTAAAAAGTGTTTCTTTATTTCTTTATTTTTGGCTGTGCTAGGATCTTTGTCACTACACAGGCTTTCTCTAGTTGTGATAAACGGGGGATACTCTCTAGTTGCGGTGCCTGGGATTCTCACTGTGGTGGTTTCTCCTCTTGTGGAACACAGACCCTAGGGCTCATGGGCTCAGTAGCTGTGGCACACAGGCTGACTTGCCGCTTGGCACGTGGAATCTTCCTGGGCCGGGGATCGAACCTGTGTCTCCTGCATTGGCAAGTGGATTCTTTACCACTGAAGCACCAGGAAGCCCGTTTTCTATGATTTGTAGTCAAGGATTATTTGTCTCGTTGCTGGGATCAATCCTAGCTATAAGTACGTTCTTTGGAACTGTGGAAATGTGGACACGACTGCTTAGAAGTGCTGAGGTGGAAGCAGCAGCGTGTCCTGCTCTCCTGCTGTGTGAAGAGTTCTTAAAAAGGTATTTTGGTGATTCTTTCCCGACTTCTTAAGTTCACTTTACACGGCTTTCTTTTTGAATCTTCCGCAGCAAGTTACCCCATTTCAGAGACTTGTTTCTTCTCTATTGATCTTCACTCTTTCACTCCATCTTTCTCCAGGCCAGAATGGGAGCTGGCTGAGGCTGTACAATTCATTTTTTTGTGCCCAATAGAATTTTCTTCTTTTTCTTTTCATTTTAGTCTAAGGATTTCTCTGGTTAAATTCACTTCTTCCTTTTCTCTCGACTTCAGGGCAACTTAGGAAGTCTTCCCTGCCAAGAAAATTGTCATGTGCCATTAATGATCTACAGTTTGAAGTTGATCTTTCTTTCAATACCATTGGCCTACTTATTTGGACTGTGATCTTTGGCCAGTTTTGTTTTGGAGAATTTCAGGGCTTTTTAGATTGCTAAATGCGGCGTAACACAATCTCGCACTCATGATTTTCATGAAAATCCATTCTCTAAGCAAAATTGGCATGTTTATTTGTTTAATATGTCTCCTCCACTCAACTGTAAGCTCTTCTAGGCACCAAGCCTGTTTTGATCACCATTGTGTACCTGGTGCCTAGAATCGTGGTGGGTTTAGCAGGTGTTCAGTAAATGTTGCTGGAATGTTGACTATTGAGTGGGTTTGCTGGGTTCTGAGTGCCTGCTGTACCACTTACAAGCTGTGTGTTTGTGACCTTGAGCAAGTTAACTTCTCTGAGCCTTCATTTCTACATTTGTAAAATAATAATATTCTTGCCTGGAGAATTCCCATGGACAGAGGAGCTTGGAAGGCTATAGTCCAAGAAGTCACAGAGTCAGACATGACTGAGGGACGAAGCACAGAACAGTACTAGTAGTAACTGTAATAGTAGCAATAAGCCTCATATAGTGGTTGTAAAGACTGGAAGATATATGCATATACAGAAATCAGTTCAGTGCCCGGTACCTAGAATTTCCTTGTATCTGCTAATGAGGATGTTGGGTTGTTGATAAGTATTGATTTTCACAACAATATTGCTGGGAAGCAGAAATATAGTCCAAAATTTAAGAGCTACTTACTTCAAAAAAGAATAGCTATTTAGTTCCAATGAGATAAATGAAACAGAAGTTTGTCCACTTGCCTTTTCATATATATAATATTTTCATCCTGTAATGAGTTTTTGCTCAAGAAGAAAACAAACAAGTTGAGAACAAGCTGAGTCAGTTCATTTACATGCCAATAATCAAGAAAAAACTCTGGCAGTTTAAGGGAATATAAGTATCTTCTTCGGGCTTCCCAGGTGGCCCAGTGGTAAAGAACCCACCTGCGAATGCAAGAGATGCAGGTTCGATTCTTGCTTGGGAAGATCCCCTGGAGAAGGAAATGGCAACCCACTCCAGTATTCTTGCCGGGAGAATCCCATAGACAGAGAAGCCTGGTGGGATACTGTCCATGGAATCACAAAACAGTTGGGTACAACAGTGACTGAACAACAACAAGTATCTTCTCTTGGCCATAGGAGGCTGCTGATGGGATGCAGGAAGACTTTCAAAAATATTTAATTATTTATTTGGTTTTGCTGAGTCTTCATTGCAGCATGTGAAATCTAATTCCCTGACCAAGGATTGAACCCCAGCCCCCTGCACTGGGAGTGTGAATCCTAGCCATTGGACCATCAGGGAAGTACCAGGATTCAGGAAGATTTTTAAAAGAAGGTGGAAAGGAGCACCCATGCTATGGAACCAGAGGCCCCTGGGATCATCAGCAGCTCATTCAAGTAGCAGTTGTAAGGTCCATTTATTTGACTTTCTTCTGTTGGTACAAATAGAAACACCCTGTAGGGTTTGTTAAGAGCAGATGTATTAAATATCAACACTCGAAACTGGTTTAACAGGGAAACAAATGAGCAGTAAAAACAAACAAAAAAGAGAGACTAAACAGGAGTCATGAGAGAGTAATGTGACAACTTTCAAGAATGCTAGCCAGGGGAAAAGTACCCAAATCAAGGTCATAGCCAGGTACGGTCAGTCACAATGTTACTCGCTAAGTCATGTCGACTCTTTTCCACCCTATGGACTGTTGCCTGCGAGACTCCTCTGTTCATGGGATTTCCCAGGTAAGAATACTGGAGTAGGTTGCCATTTCCTTCTCCAGGGAATCTTCCCGACCCCAGGATCAAACCCAGGTCTCTGGCATTGCAGGCAGATTCTTTACCATCTGAGCCAAATATTAGTTGCTAGTCACAATGGGAAGAGAGCAAATAACACTCACTTCTTTACCATTTGTGCAAGGAACAGAACCAGCTTCCTGCCTGGATTGGTTCTTTGATGCCTCCTTGCAGATCCTGGAGAAGGAAATGGCAACCCACGCCAGTACTCTTGCCTGGAAAATCCCACGGACAGAGGAGCCTGGTAGGCTATAGTCCATGGGGTCGCAGAGTTGGACATGACTGAGTGACTTCACTTTCACTTTGCCGATCCTGGGATTTCTAAGGGTAGAGCCCACTGGTTTATACTTCAGGGCAGGATACAATTGGCAAGATCATTCCACTCTATACTGTGGAGTGCTCAGGGCCCTGCTATCCAGTGAACACGTTGTGTACAGTTACAAAAGAAACCTTGTAGGTGAATGAATTACAAAAATGTGCCTCTTCCTCTGGGCTGGCACAAGGTTTGGGGAGAGGACTGTTGGCTAGATTTAAGCCCCCAGGTCTCCCTCAGCTGGGTCCCTTTGTAGAGGGACCCTACATCTTGTAATAAGCTTACATTACCACACTCTTTACCACACTCAGTGGTAAAGAATTTGTCTGCCAATGCTCGAGATGCAGGAGATGAGGGTTCCATCCCTGGACTGGGAAGATCTCGTAGAGTAGGAAATAGCAACTCATTTCAATATCCTTGGCTGGAAAAATCCATGGACAGAGGAGCCTGGTGGGCTACAGTCCATGGGGTCACAAGGAGTCAGACAGGGCTAAGCAACTGGGCATGGCACACTCTGTAACTGTTCATTATGGCTTTGAAAAGTTCTTTACTTTTCTATAAGTGCGTTCCCCCTTTCACCAGTGAGAAGACTAAAATCTTTATTTATTTTTTTTTGGTTATGTTCGGTCTTCATNAGCAACTGGGCATGGCACACTCTGTAACTGTTCATTGTGGCTTTGAAAAGTTCTTCACTTTTCTATAAGTGTGTTCCCCCTTTCACCAGTGAGAAGACTAAAATCTTTATTTATTTTTTTTTGGTTATGTTCGGTCTTCATTGCTGCCTGCAAGCTTTCCCTAGATTCGGTGACTGGGGCTACTCTCTAGTGCTTGTGCTTCTCACTGCAGTGGTTTCTCTTGTTTTGGAGCACGGGCCCTAACATACAGGATCAGTAGCTGAGATTTATGGATTCTATTGCCATGCGGCAAGTGGAATCCTCCTGGACCAGGGATCAAACCTGGGTCCCCTGCACTGGCAGACAGATTCTAACCACTGGGCCACTAGGAAAACCTGAGAATAAAACATACATTGACCAACTCAATAGTCATAGACTCTTTTTTGGGGGAGGTACACCATTCCCCAAGTGGGCCTTCATCAGCCTCATTGTACAGAGTACCTACTACGTGCAGATTACTCTGCCAGATTCTAGGGTATGTGCTATGTAAATGGTTGCACATTTTGAATATAACTTTGAAAGTAGGCAGTGCAAGCTCTGTTCTGCCCGAGTGCTGTGGACTGTGAGAGCAGGAGGAGCTCCCAAGAGAGAATGGACAATCACCCTTTTCTGGTACAGCTACAGAAGATTATACCATGTAAGACTTGAGTTGAGTGAAGATTGGGTAGGGCTGGGGAAACCAGAGAAGACCAGGCAGGACTGCAAGCAGAGAATATAATGTGAGCGATGGTGTGTGGAGAGGCTTCACCTCAGCGAACCCCAGTCACTCCATAGCATCACCCCTGCATGGCACCCAAAGACAACGAGCCCTTCTGAAGCACGGTCTTCATTCCAGAGCACAAGGCTTTCTTCCGCAGAACTCGCCCATCCTACATCTCATGTTTCTTCTGCAGAACTTCCCCATCCTNTGTTGCCTGTTATATACATTGCTATAATCCCTAGAAACCAGAAGAGCTCTTGACACACAGTAGATGCTCAGTAAATATGTGTGTATTCAATGATATGTAATAGGCACTCAAAATATAAATGGTTAATGACTGAATAATTAATGGGAATGGTGAGGCCATTAGTTATTAATAATGTGCTACATGATCACCATTTCATTGAACGTGAACATTTTAAATGGTAGCTGTCAGAAGTTATTAAATGTTAATGACAAGTAAGTGCTTAAATAAGTTTTCTTGAATAAATGGATGGATAAATAAACTGCAAAGATTGAGTCAGGGTTTAGAAAAATGAGTCACTGGAGACATCATGATTTCAAAACTACATGTATATTTTGAAAAGGTGCTGAAAACCAGTAGAATTGCCCAATCGTTTCTTAAAAGCCACCTGGAATGCAAGTTCTAACATGATGTCAAAAAAAAGTTGCCATCAGGGTCTCCCAAATTAGGCTAGGATGTCAACGAGCCATCCACTCGGGAATTTGTCAGGATGACAAACCTCTTCTTGATTTAGAATATTCTGAGATACCAGACTAAATGGTAAATTTAATCACGTGGGCCAGGTGGCCATCACAATGATAACATAATTAGTTCAACATAATTTCGTGCCTTGACTTAATCTTCCCACACTGTTTAAAAAGACGATGTTGAGATCAAGGACATTGTGAACACTTCTTTTTAAAAAGTAGACAGTATTTCCACCTTGCAAAATATATGTGCTTTGGATGTATACGGTATATTGCCGTAGTGATTTCCAGTGCCCATCCATTCATAAAACACTATATGGGATGTCGCAGGATGTCTGCCAATGCTATATGCCAACCTCAGACAAAAAAGTACAATATGCCTTTAAATTTAAATCTGTAAATTAAGTAGTTTGACAGCACAGCTCTAAATCCATCCCAACCGCAACTTTCTATTTAAATAAAAACTGTCCCTGTAAAAAACCCTCCAATACAGTTATTGTCCATCCATGCAAACACATTTACTTTTATCTTATAAAAAAAAATTTGACTAGTACTGTGGTTTATGAACATGTTATGTGCAGATGTGGTTTGTTCAAAGAGCAAAGGAGCAATTACAGTGCCAACCACTCACAATTCATTCCCCTAAATTTTCATTAGCTTACATCATAGGGGGAGGAGGCTTTACAAAATTTTCATTTGAAAAGACCTACTTTCCTTAAGATCTTGAGCACAAAACACCCAAAAGGTGCATTTCAGGGGCACGAAGGGAACTGCCGTGGTGCCATCTGTGGCTGCTACGGCCCTTGTTTTGCTTCCTTTTGTAATAAATAGAAAGGCAGAGAATTCAAGTGGTGGGCCGAGGTATGTGGCATCCGGCTGAAAAGACGCAAGCGGCCTTCAGCAGGGCAGTCCCCCCCCACTGCGTCTGCACAAGCCTGCTCGGCTCTGCAGTGGGGGCAGGGGCTGTCGGTCAGGCCACGCTCCTGGGTGAGGAGCCCGCCGGCCCCTGGTAGGTAGGGTGTCAACTGCTCCACCCTCCAGGCAGAAGCGACTGGTTTGCAAGCTGAGGCGGGGAAAGACGGTTTCTTCCTCGCATACTCGGAAGCCAACCCCCTGGCCTGTTTTCCGGCTTCTCCAGGAGCTCGAGGCCCTTCGCAGGCCTTTCCCTCGAGCCCCGAGGGCGCACGCGGAGCCGGCTCCTCGCCCGCGGGAGCGCCTGGAGAGCGCAGGGGAGGCCGCGCGGGCCCGGCTGGCTCGGGGAGGCCGCGGTGCCCGCGCCAGCGATCGCCAGGCGCCCCTGCGGAATTCTCAGGGAACCTCGCCGAGCACTCTTTCCTGAGTAAATCACCTAACCTCGTGGGCGCCTCACGTTGTTCGTTCTGAAAGACCTCCACGTGGGTTGCTTTCCAAGAAAAGGTAATAAAAATAACCGTGAAGCTCTCTGAAGACCTAAAACGGCTGTGGAAACACCACCACCCGTGAGTTTAGGTCTGTGCCCTTGGGTGAAGTCGCCAAGTCAGTCTGATTACGGCTCTCCTTTTGCGCGGCTCTGACCCCTGGCTACGGGGGTGTTTGTGTGCACGCTGCAGCCTGGACCAGGGCCCCAGGCGAGGGCTGGAGCCAGGCCGGGGCACCCACCCATCCCTCGAGTGCCCCCCACCCAGCCCTGCCTCGCGCCAAGTCTGCAGGACCAGTGCCTCCACCGTGAGGGCCAGCTGATATGAGGAAGGCCGAACGTGGTCAGAAATTTAGACTGGACAAAGAAGGGAGGCTTTTCCCGGAGAGGCAGCCTCAGCATCATCCTGAGCCACGAGGAGAGAGAGTGTTAAGCTTGAGGAAAGCAAAATGCCTGTTGAGATGTACATAGAAACACGTACTAGGAAGCTGATGAACAATAAAATATGAGCACGCTGATCCTGTTTTATTTTCAGTATGCTTTTATACCATTTGCTAACCCACTCCCCTACAGAGCATTCCAGAAACAAGATACTGTCCCATTGTAAAGATGGATAAATTTGCCAAAGCATCTCGTGCCTAGCACGTGGGAGCCAGATGTCAGAAGCCGTATGCTGGGCAGATGTTAAGAGTTTTAAAATGAACTACCTGAATGGCCCTGGATGAAAACATGGTATTCTAAAAATAGGACATGGACACCCCACTGAAATCAACTGTTCATTTATTTATTCCACATGAAGGGTACTGTGGGGTGCCAGCTTCTTGCAAAGCCTGCAAAACTGCACTCGTGGATTTATAAGATGCTTCTGAACAGAAACGCGGCGGTACCTGTTGGTGAAAACCAGACTCACCCCTGAGATGAGGCTGGGCTCCATATTGTTTTTCCATTAAGTCCAAAAAGTCAGATGGCGGGACAGAAACGCTGGGCGGATCGCTATGGGTGGACGGGCAGAGGGGACAGGGCGTGTGTGTCACATGTAAGCGGATCTGTGCGCTACAGTAAGAGAGGAAGATGCTGCAAGGCAGGCCTGGGCCAGCGTCCACAGGTGCTGGCNCTTTACTTATGTTTCCATTTCTATCTGATATGAAGAATACCAAGATGAACAGGCTTCAGAGGCTGAGGTCTACTAATCATGATAGACAGGAAGACACGAGTCTTCCCATGTGAGTTCTATGAATTGTATTAATTACAGAATCATTACCATGCTCTATGGTGCTCTGGGGCTCTGCTCTCTGTCATCCACAGCACAAATTCAAGCGTAGCCCCATCAGATGATTTCCGCCACCTAATTAGACCCTGTGCCATGGGTAGTATGTCAGCAAATTGATCAATGAGAAGAGTTTGAGAATAAATTACTTTTGTCTAAAAAATATTAATATTGCCTCTCTGGATAGAAACATAACTGTGATGGTAGAGATAGAGTAAATCAATGATGTCAAAAGTTATCATTGCCTTAGATCTTTCATAATGAACTCACTATGCTTGTTATTTGTAGAATAACAAGGAAACTCACCGTGGTGGTACATTTGTGAGTAGAATGGAGAAACAGGCTGAGAGGAGAAACAGAGTAAACCCAGATTTGGGGATAATTTTAATGGACTGATTTTCTATTTTAACTGTTTTAACATGAATCAACATAGTCAAACATCTTGACAAATTTCACAAACAGAAAATGAAACATAAAAGTTTTAGTCACTCAGTCATGTCCAACTCTTTGCAACTCCACAGACTGTAGCCTGCCAGACTCCTCTGTTTGTAGGATTTCCCAGGCAAGAATATTGGAGTGGGTTGCCATTGCCTTCTCCAGGGGATCTTCCTGACTCAGGGATCGAACCTGGGTCTCCCAAATTGCAGGTGGATTCCTTACCATCTGAGCCACCAGGAGAAGCGAAACAGAAAATACGCATTCAATTAGTGTCTGTATCAAGAAACTGAACGTAACCGTGTCCCAGAACCCCACCCTCAGCCCCTTTCTAGCCACTAATCCACACAACATATACACTGTCTTGACTTCTAACTTCATAACTTTATATTGAGGCTGGTATTATTTTAGGGGTGGATAAAGTGAAAGTGAAGTCGCTTAGTCTGACTCTTTGCGACCCCATGGACCGTAGCCCACCAGGCTACTCTGTCCATGGGATTCTCCAGGTAAGAATACTGGAGTGGGTTGCCATTTCCTTCTCCAGAGGATCTTCTTGACCCAGGGATTGAACCTGGGTTTCTCGCATTGCAGGCAGACGCTTTACCCTCTGAGCCACCAGGGAAGGGGGTAGATAAATGCAAGTAAAACAAAAATATAAAATAAGTACTCAGAGAGCTTAGGACCTAAAATCCCCTAAAGAGCAAAAATAATTTGTGAATTATGAGTTGGTTTTGGTTTGGATGAAGTGAGAAGCATAGAAGGAGTTGGCCAAGAAGAAAAGAGATATACATCATGGCAGGATAAGATGATTCTTTTTAGAGGACAGATCTAAAACTAGATTTTGGTTAGTTTGGATGTTATTTCATGAGAACATATGTAAATCTTTTGATACACCATACATATTTCAAATGTGAAGGCAACTAGAAACTGTTCATACTAGGTCTTCCAGACAGCATTGGAGGACTTTCCAAGTGGTCCAGTGGTTACAGCTCTGAGCTTCCAATGCAGAGAACACAGATTCAATCCCTGGTTGGGCATGGCCAACGAAAACATAAAATGAAAATGTAATAATAAAATTTAAGAAAGCATCTGGATGGTGCTGATATTTTCTTTGAATAACAGAGCAGTATGTTAAAAGATCATGGCATCTGGTCCCATCACACATCTAGTCCCTGGGCAAATAGATGGGGAAACAATTGAAACAGTGACAGACTTTATTTTCTTGGGCTCCAAAATCACTGCAGATGGTGACTGCAGCCATGAAGTTAAAAGATGCTTGCTCCTGGGAAGAAAAGCTGTGAAAAACCTAGACAGAATATTAAAAAGCAGAGACATTAATTTGCCAACAGAGGTCTGTCTAGTCAAAGCTATGGTTTTTCCAGTAGTCATATATGGATGTGTGAGTTGGACCATACAGGCTGAGTGCCGAAGAATTGATGCTTTTGAACTTTGGTGTTGAAGAAGAGTCTTGAGAGTCCCTTGAACTGCAAAGAGATCCAACCAGTCAATCCTAAAGGAAATCAGTTCTGAATCCCTTTGGAAGGACTGATGCTGAAGCTGATACTCCAATACTTTTGCCACCTGATGTGAATAACTGACTCATTGGAAAAGACCCTGATGCTGGGAAAGGTTGAGGGCAGGAGGAGAAGGGGACAACAGAGGATGAGATGGTTGGATGGCATCACCGACTCAATAGACATGAGTTTGAGCAAGCTCCAGAAGATAGTGAAGGACAGGGAAACCTGGAGTGCTGTAGTCCATGGGGTCGCAAAGAGCTGGACACGACTGAGAGACTGAACTGACTGATGTTAAATGAGTCCGTGGAAAAACATTTAGGGGAAGAATGACAAAGTGTTATTTGAAAGCCAATGGTAGTTGACCTATGGAGGTAGATAGCGCCTAATCTCAAAAGAAGTGTCTGAGCAAAGTGAGTCCTGGACCCTTGGGTAGGGAATGAGAGATAAGCCAGTGAGCACTTAACACAAGATGAAATGAAGTTGCAGAGAGAGGAAAGTGAATCATGTAACTCTGCCTCATGGAGTTCAAGGTTTAATTACTCTGAGAAGTAAGCTGTGATAGATAGTAAAAAGTTAAGAATGGAGAGATTCAGAATCTCCTTGCCAGATGGAGTTTCTATGGAATGGAGGTGGTAGAATTGAGGACACTGTTGGCTCTGAAGACACATCCATAGCAGGTGTATTGGGACCACTTGAACTTGACTCATCTGCATGAAGACATGTAAAGCAATTTATGTGGGTAAAGTATCGCATATGCTCATGTCCTTTTCTTATTCACATAGTGATATCCAATTGTTACTTTTCCTTTGGAGAATATATTCAGTAACATAATGATCTGATGTACACATACACTGTGGAATAATTCCTGAGATCAAAATAATTAACACATCCATCACCTCATGTAGTCAACTCTTTTTTTTTTGTTGATGAGAATATTTAAGTCTTCCTCTCAGCAACTTTCAAGTATTCAGTACCCTATTATTAATCACAGTCACTATGCTGTACATTAGATTCTCAGAATTTATACTTTTTCAAACTGAAAACTTATATATACATCACCCCATACTCATGACCTTTAAAGAGATAGCTAGCAGCAATATAACTATACAATTAAATAACAACACCTAGATTATTTTTCACTGGAAGGACTGATGCTGAAGCTGAAGCTTCTCGGCCACCTGATGCAAAGAATTGACTCATTAGAAAAGAAAAACTCTTTTCTAGAAAAAAATCTTTCCCTGATGCCGGTAAAGACTGAGGGTAGGAGGAGAAGGGGATGAGAGAGGATGGGATGCTTGGATGACATCACTGACTCAATGAACAGGAGTTTGAGCAGGCTCTGAGAAATACTGAAGGACAGGGAAGCCTGGCATGCTGCAGTCCAAGGGGTCAGAGAGTCAGATATGACTGAGAGACTGGACAAGAAGAAGATTATTTTTTGGTATATAAATGCCCATTTGAAACAATCTTGCATTTGTTTTAATATAGTTTATTTAATATGCATTATATAACAGCAGCATCAGTCAATGCAGTCCTTTTTTAAAAAAATTAGTTTTGGCTGAGCTGGGTCTTCATTGCTGAGCATGGGCTTTCTCTAGTTGTGGCGAGCAGGGGCTACTCTCCAGCTGTGGAGCACAGGTTTCTCATTGCTGTGGCTTCTCTTGTTGGGGAGCACAGGTTCTAGGAAATGCAGGCTTCAGCAGTTGTGGCACAGGCTTAGTTGCCTTATGGCATATGGGATCTTCCCAGATCAAGGATCAAACCTGTGAGCCCAGCTTTAGCGGGTGGATTCTTAACCACTAGACCATTAGGGAAGTCCTAATGCAGTTTTTAAAAGTATAGCCCATTGAAACCACGCCTGTGGTACAAAAGAGATATATCTAAGATGATTTAATAAAAAGACTTGACATTGTCTGATGGTTCTGCATCCTGACTCTCAGCATCTGGGTAATGAAGTTGTTCAGACCTGTTCCCTCTAACTCCAGCTGGTGTTTTATTCTCATCACCATGGAAGAAAGTTAGTGAGGGGAAGTACAAGCAGCATGAAGCATGCTGCTCACCGCAGAAGGCCTGCCAAGTCCACAATCAATAATATGCCAGTTTGTTTTTAACTGGTTGTGTTAAAAGCTCCATAAATGTTTCTTCACTGTGGTCTGCATTATATGGGATGGAGGCAGTTGGTTAGCAATGGGTTCACGAAGTGTCTATATATCCAAGAGAAGGTGATATGGCCAGACACACTCCCTTGTGCAAATTTGCATCTGTGTGTGGTGTGCTTTCACTTTTCACTTTCATGCATTGGAGAAGGAAATGGCAACCCACTCCAGTGTTCTTGCCTGGAGAATCCCAGGGACGGGGGGACCCTGCTGGGCTGCNCAACCAGTCCATTCTAAAGGAGATCAGTCCTGGGTGTTCATTGGAAGGACTGATGCTGAAGCTAAAACTCCAGTACTTTGGTCACCTCATGCGAAGAGTTGACTCATTGGAAAAGACCCTGATGCTGGGAGGGATTAGGGGCAGGACGAGATGGGGACAACAGAGGATGAGATGGCTGGATGGCATCACCACTCGATGGACAAGAGTTTGGGTAAACTCCAGGAGTTGGTGATGGACAGGGAGGCCTGGTGAGTCGGACACGACTGAGTGACTGAATTGAACTGAACTGAACTGAAACCCAAATAAATGTTTGCATCTGTTTCCTGATGGCTCTAGTCAAGATTCTGGTGATTCTGATAAGCCTAGTTTAAGTCATGTGACCACCCCTGATTCAATTACTAAAGACCTAATTACTGCATATATTATCTGATTCAATTCCTATTAGCCAAACTTAGATCCTCAGCCATATGTGGACCTAGGGTATGGTATCAGTTTTCACAGGATTGCATGTATGGAGGGTGGAGATGGTTTGGTTATTAAAAGAAAATGAAATTTTATTCCTATAAAAGGGAGAAAAGGGAAAAACACAAAATTTTCTCTGTGGGATACCATAATGAAAGAAACCTAAGCATATTTTTATAAAATTTTTACAAAGGCTGTGAGCTTATCATTTTGTAGTTTGAAGAACCTGGATGGGATGTTTGCTTCTGTATAGATGGTCAACAAAAACTTATGAAGAGAAATATAAACAAGATGTCACTCTCCACCTTGGTGGAAAGTGGTTCTGTTTCATCAGCATTCTTTTTTCCCCCTAAGTTCAAACTAACATATTGTTTTCTATGTGTTTCCAATACAACATGGAACGTTTATCAGGCAGTCATATGGTGAACTTGATGACGTGCCCTGGATGCATCGTAATAGAACATTGCTACTTTTGTTATTGTTGTTTTTTATTTTCTTAGCTGTAGTCCACTTACTTAAATTGGATCCACATTTCTAATTAACTGCTGCATTCACACTAACCTTCCTGCCTGGCACATGTCATTCTTTACTTATTCACATTAGTGATGAATTGTGGGCATCTCAGGAAACTTGTGGCTGAGTGATAAAGGCAGAAAACAGGAACTCAGTTTAAAGACTCCCATTTCTCTTCTACAGTCTTGTAAGAGCACCCAGTTTATCTTTTAGGCATTTAAATTATAATGACCAAGTTTCCCAGTCTAATAATTTAATTCTCAGGCACACTTCTCCTGCAACTGATCTATTTAAACACAAAAAGCAAATAAGGAAAATATTTTAAGTGTTAGAAGACAATTATGATGGTAATATTTTTTCTTGAAATGTATAACTTGAAATTTAAACCATGTCTGAGTTATGGTTTGGTGCTAAGACTCTAAGTAAAATTACAGTTATTTATGTGTGTGTGCTCAGTTGCTTACTCATGTCCCACTCTTTGAGACCCTATGGATTGTAGCCCATAAAAGGGATAATATATACAAACAAAAGAGGGGAAATTATATAACCCAGAGTTAGCCAAGTAGCCTATGAACTCTGAGATTTTACTTTTAGCCTGGAGAAGGGAATAGCTACCTACTCCAGTATTTTGGTCTGGAGAATTCCAAGGACTGTGTAGTCCATGGGGTCTCAAAGAGTTGGACACGACTGAGTGAATTTCGCTTACTTAATGAAAGACAAAGATTCTAGGTCAGATTTTTTTTTTAATGACATGCCTATAAAAGTTACCTTGCCCTAAATGGCATAAGGTCCCTTTTTGGGACGTTTATATGTCAGTATCAGCTATTGTTTGGGCAACCCACTCCAGTATTCTTGCCTGGGAAATTCCATGGACAGAGGAGCCTGGTGAACTACAGTCCATGGGGTTGCAAAGAGTAGGACACAACTTAGCATGCACACATAAGCTATTGTTTACGTAGTGGTGAAGAGGGAAAATAAATTGTTTCCTTTTTAGAGGAGAAGTTACTGTACACCTTGAATTAATAGTTTCGTATCTATACCAGCAGTTACTGCTCACATCTCAGGAATTCTTTAGCCCAAAGAAGCAGAGAACCCTTTCTTTTCATTTCTCATCGTTTATCATTAACACTAGTCATCCTGAATGTTCTGAACCCTTTCTTTGCCCCCACATCTCCTACTCTAGCTCTATTCCAGTTTGTCTTAACCTTTGGATTTATAAACATAACTGAATAATGATGATAGTGAAAGACATCGTTTCCCCCAGATATTGTGTCTTTAGTGCTATGGAAAAGATTGAAGTTTAGGGATTTTGTTTTTTTCTACCAACCTCATTGCATTTTTTGCTGTGGAGGAGAATGAGTTTCATTTTTGAGATGGCTATTCCAGGAAATAATAGGCCAGGATGCTCACTGATAGCTATTGATATGCTAGAGGTGTGGATTATTGGAACAATACAATACACAGTTTTTTGCACATATAGTACCATGAGCCTGACAATATGAGACTATGCACCCTGTCAAAAGCACAAAAACATTTAATAAAAATGACAATATAATGAGTCTGTGAAGCAAATCACAATGGATTTCTTTTTAAATCAGTGCTATACCTTGTGGTGTTTTACAATGGAGAAATTTAAATTATTAATCAAGGACCAAAAGGTCCTTTTGAAATTCAAAGACATAAATCTATATAATTATAATTGAAAGAAGAAACCAAAAATGAAGTTAAAAACTGCAAACTGAACCATAAAGATGATACTTCATAAAGGTGCAAAATGAAGAGAATTTATATTTAAAGGGAAATTTATTTTATTTTTTGTCTGTGTCTTGCAGCTTGCAGTTCTTGGTTCCCCACCCAGGGGTCAAACCTGAGCCCCTTGTAGTGCTGAGTCCCAATCAGTGGACACTAGAGAATTCCCTATGCTTGAATTTTATATCAGAGAAGTCAGTGGCACCCCACTCCAGTACTCTTACCTGGGAAATCCCATGGATGGAGGAGCCTGGTAGGCTGCAGTCCATGGAGTTGCTAGGAGTCGGACACAACTCAGTGACTTCACTTTTCACTTTTCATGCATTGGAGAAGGAAATGGCAACCCACTCCAGTGTTCTTGCCTGGAGAATCCCAGGGACGGGGGAGCCTGGTGGGCTGCCGTCTATGGGGTCCCACAGAGTCGGACACGACTGCAGCGACTTAGCAGCAGCAGTAGCAGCTGATGGAACAGGGTGGTGGTTGCTGAGGCTGGGGTGGCTGTGGTAATTTCTTAAAATAAGAAACAGTGAACATAATCAATAAATAGTAATACTTTGAAAGAGATCTTTTTTCTTTTTTTCTGAGCAGTAGGTCTTAACAGTGGACTTAAGATTTTCAGTGGCCATGTTGTCAACACATATGCTGTCATCCAGGCTTTGTTGTTCTGTTTGTAGAGAACAGGCAGAGGAGATTTAGCATAATTCATAAGGACTTTAAGATTTTCAAAACAGTGTCTACTGGCTTCAACTTAAAGTCACATTAGCCTCTAACAAGAGAATCAACCTTGAAGCCAGACAGTGACTTTTCCCCTCCAGCTAGAAAAGTCTGAGATGGCATCTTTCAATATGAGACTGCTTCTTCTATACTGAAAATCTGCTGTGTAGTGTAACCATGCTTGTGGTTATCTGAGCTAGATCTTCTGGATCACTTGTTGAAGTTTCTACATCAGAACCTGCTGCTTCACATGGCACTTTTATGCTATGGAGATGGTTTCTTTCCTTAAACATCATAAGGCAACTCTGCTATCTTCAGTTTATTATTTTTTCTGCATCTTCCTCTCCTCTCTCGGTCTTTATAGACTTGGTTAGAGTTAGAGCTTTGCTCTGGACCAGGCTTTGGCTTAAGGGAATGTTGTGTTTGGTTTGATTTTCTATCTAGACCACTAAAATTTTCTTTATATCAACAATAAGGCAGGTTCACTTTCTTATCATTCCTGTGTTTATTGGCATAGTACTTTAAATTTCCTTCAGGAACTTTATATCTTTGCCTTCATATTTTAGTTCAACTGTTTGGCACAAGAGTCCAGGTTCAGTCTGTCTCACTTTGAATATGCCTTCTTCACTAAGTTTAATAATTTCTAATTTTTGATTTAAAGTGAGAAACGTGGGATTCTTTCTTTCACTTGCAAATCCAGTAAGACTCTCTTTTTTCAAAGAAAATGCACAGTGGCTGGTGCAATATTGTTTAAGTCATGAAAACTCCATCCTGAAACTGATCTGGAAAGAAGGTGAAAAGAAATGAATGATTTTTAAAGAAAGTCCTGGGATCTGATTTTGCTTTTCCCTACCAGAAAGCCAATTTCAGTGGTTTGAATGGTTAGCAGCCTAGTAAGCATATTACACAAACAATCAATTGAAGATCTGCTAAGTGATTTTTATATTATTTAGTGCCAACACTCCCAGTAGGTCTCTGGCAAATAAATAAGCTTTTACTTGAAGATTAAACTGATTCTGCTTCTATAGCACACTGATTGAAAAGAAAATGAAGTCAGAAGAGATATATGATTGAGCAAGCTTCCCGGTCTTTCTATAAAAATGCAACTTGGGACATTTCATTACACCCACCTGTGAAATGGAAAATGCTTCCAGCACCACTGAGATAAAAGTCCCTTACTCAGGATGGTGATCACAGGGTGCAAGAGTGGAGAACTATGTGCGTGTGTGTGTGTGTGTGTGTGTGTGTGAGTGAGAGAGAGAGAGAGAGAGATGGTGAGAGTGAGTGAAGGAGGGGAAGAGAGATAAACGGCTTTTATAGGCTTTAAATTGTGTAAATTTCCAGGGACTTCTCTGGCAGTCCAGTGGCTAAGACTCTGGGCTCCCAATGCAGCGGACCTGGGTTCAATCTCTGGTCAGGGAACCAGATCTCACATGCCAAAACTAAAGATCCTGTGTGCTGCAACCAAGACCCAGCAACCAAATAAATAAATAAATGTTAAAAAAAATTGTGTGATTGACAAATGGATGGAATATTGGTCCCTCTGTCCCAGGATATCCTTCCTAAGATCTCAGATTTATAGAAAGCTTTGTTAATTTCCATTTGATGCTGGGACACATAAAATTGATTCCACATGTCTGTTTGCCATTTTCTCTGACTTCATCCTCTGGATAAAGACAACAAGCTTTTGGAGCTTGATTTTATTTACCCATAATTGTATGATCTTTGGGAAATGTTTATGCCTCAGAAGTGGAAGATTGAGGACGATTCCACGTCATTGGATTTTTCAGAAGATTAAGTCAGCTATGACCGGAAGAGTGCTTGGCTCCATGTTGGATATCCACTCAATAAAAACACATTTCCATCCGTTCTTTTTAAAACTTCAAGTCCACTCTAGAAAGCTGGAGATAGCCCAGGGGTGTGCTCGGCACATATGGGGTTCTGTGTGCTCCTCGCCCTCCCTTTGCAGGCTGAGCTAAAGTTACCCAGGGCATAAATACACTGTCTGTCGAAAACTCCACCAGGCAGAGGGCGTGGAGCTAGAACCCCACTTGTATGAAGAACACACGTCCAGTGTCCTGGGTCAGGTCACAGGGTATGTGTCTTCTTGCCTCGTGTCCACAGGATCTGAGAACTCTGCTTGCATGGAAGTTAAAACAGCTCTTTAAGAAACCTTGACTTCATGCTTGACCTTTCGCTAAGACGTTTCAGTCTTTGTCTTATGAGGTATTTGCAGTCATCTGACTAATAAATTTTCTCTGATTGTGAGCTCAATTCCATATTTTTCCCTTAATGAAATACTCCCACTTTATCATTTGTCACAGATAAAATTAATTGCAGCTGTTTTCTTAAATTGGACAATGACTGTGTTTCTTCCCACTTGTTTATTCTGTATAACTCCAGTTGATTACCTTTAAAAGTGGATGAGGAAGAAATCTTTTTTCTTTACAAAGATGAAAAAATTGAGATTCAATTACTCATCTGTGCCTTTTGAATGGAATTATTCTTGAAAAAAAAATTAAAAAGGAAGTGTTTGGGAATCAGACTTCTGTCAGTATTATAGGATTCCAAATTTATTTTTACAGTAAGTTGCGTATTTCTCCTGGAAAAAAAAAACCCAATAACCCGAAGGAATGATGCCCTAAATAAGTTCACTTTTCTCTAATGTGCCCCAGATGAAGAAAATTCCTTAGAATAACAGAAATAGACTATTTGGATGGATTTAGTTTGTAAGGAAGATGCTCCACTCACCCTCTAACATAGGGCCTAGTATCATTATTTTGATTATTTCTACAAAAAATAATCATGTAGAAATCCCATATCCAAACTCTCAGAGAAGGCAGCATAATTTCAGAATTGTTAAAGACATGAACAATTGTGGATTTATTTTTCATGTCTACAGTTTTGACTCTTAGTATTGGACCCAGTACAGATTCTGAAGATAATACAGATCATTGTTTCAGAGGCTTCCTAGAGAAATCTCAAAGAACTTAGCATCAAATACAACGTGATTTGAAATTTTTTTCCACTTTTTTTTTTACGTCCTTTTCTACAGAAATTGTAACGTATAGTAATCTGAGACAATATAGGGGCAATTATATCATAAAATGTGAGCAACTGTGTTTGATGGTATTATTATTTGGGCTTCCCAGGTGGTGCTAGTGGTAAAGAACTCTCTGGCCAATGCAGGAGATGTAAGAGACACAAGTTCGATCTCTGGGTCTGGAAGATCCCCTGGAGGAGGGCATGGCAACCCACTCCAGTATTCCTGCCTGAAGACTCCCATGGAGAGAGAGAAGCCTGGCTGGCTACAGTTCATGGGGTCACAAAGAGTAGGACATGACTGAAGCAACTTAGCATGCACACACATGTTTGATGGTGTTATTATTTTCTAGTTCCATTAATTGGGACATTAGTTTTCAGATAACATCTCTGAGTACAGCTTCAAAGTAATTTACCCTTGCATGTGGCAGAGGTCCAGTACTTTCATTTCCATCTAGCACAGAAGACCTGTTATGATTTTTTTTGGCAGAGCAAAAATAGCATGTAAATCTCTCTTGAATATGAGTGGGCTTAACCGCCATTGCAGATGCCTTAGTTGGAGAATGTAGTCTATTCTGCTTCATTTTTCAGCCCTTGTGGCTTTGTCTGCATTGGTGGTGGTGGTTTTATACCCATATGGACACAGTTTATGAACCACTATATCTTCCCAGTCAATCCTAAGAGAAATCGACCCTGAATATTCACTGGAAAGATTGATGCTGAAGCTCCAACACTTTGACCACCTGATGTGAAGAGCCGACTCATTGGAAAAGACCCCGATGCCGGGAAAGATTGAGGGCAGGAGGAAAGTGGGTGACAGAGGATGAGATGGTTAGACAGCATCACTGATTCGATGGACATGAATTTGAGTGAACTCCGGGAGATATTGAAAGACAGGAGAGCCTGGCGTGCTACAGTCCATGGAGTCCCAAAGAGTTCGACACAACTTAATGACTGAACACCAACAACATATTTTCCCACTTAACTATTCTGCATTTGGTGTTCTTGTTTGTTTTAAAAGTGTATCTTGGGACTTCTCTGGTGGTCCAGTAGCTGAGACTTCAAGCTCCAAATGCAGAAGGGCCAAGGTTGGATCCCTGGTCAGGGAACTAGATCCTGTATGCTGCAACTAAGACCTGGCACATCCAGATAAATAAAAACAAATACTTTAAAAAAAGTGTATCTTAAAAATAACCTTCAAAATGTTAAATTTTCTGATTCTAAAATCTAGCTTTTCATGAGTAGAGCCTGTGTATGTGTGTGTGCTCAGTCGTGTTTGATTCTTTGCATCCCCATGGACTGTAGCCTGCCAGATTCCTCTGTTCATGGTATTTCCCTGGCAAGAATACTGGAGTAGGTTGCCACTTCCTTATTCAGGGGATCTTTCTGACCAAGCGATTGAACCTGCATCTTTTGTATCTCCTGCTGTGTCTCCTGCATTGGCAGGCAGATTATCGCTGAACCACCAGGGAAGCTCCGGGAAGACCCTATATTTCTGTAAAAATTGACAATAAACAATTGAAATTTGATTTATAATGCCTACCGTATCAGATATTGAGGTTTTAATGTATACTTCAGGCCTAATGATTCATCAGGGTTATTGCTATTTATAAAATTGCTAATATTAAAATCCCACATGTGGAAAGTAGTTTTTCTTATAATTGGGTTAGGCTAAGCGAAGTTGTTCAGTCATGTCCAACTCTTTGCAACCCCATGGACTGTAGCCTACCAGGCTCTTCCGTCCATGGGATTCTCCAGGCAAGAATACTGAAGTGGGTTGCCATTTCCTTCTCCAGGGGGTTAAGGATGTGTTTATTTGCCTATTTTCAGTAAATATTTTCACTTGAATATCACTATTTATTGTTCTCTCACCTCTCGTATGCCTTTTTAGTTGAGTTTTACTTTACAGATTTTAGATCTCAAAAAAGTTTACTAACTTGGAAAAAATGACATCTCGGTTTTGGCATGTCTTGTGTAGAAATTATCTGATTTTTGAGAATCAAGCATTTTTATTTGTAAAACATGTCATGTACTGTATTCAATAAAATATAAAATGATTTTGAATTTCTAAAGTATAATTTTTTCTTCCAAATGCACTCATTGCCATTCTGGGCTAGTATTAGCCACATAGTGGGGATAAACATTTTCTGTGATGGCCTGTTCTACTCCTCCTTTCTCCATGGATCAGGTTAATATTTTCAGAAAGGACAGAGAACCCTCTGGACCACAAGCTTTCATCTTTGCTCTAACCCGAGGTAGCTGCACAGTCTTAGTGTCCTGATGTATAGACTCAACTCCATCCATTTAAACACGGCTCATCCTTCCCAGGGCATCATCTTTGACTTGGCTAGACTGTGGATGTCTCACCTCCAATTTACTATCTACCCAATGAACATGTCAAATTTTTCTTTTTAATAGTTAGCATTTTAGAAGTCATGCTGTTAAGACAACCAAGTCTGTTTGGGAGCACATAATTCATTCTTACCTGGACATGTTGCTTTATCTGGTGAGAACTCCAGATTTGTCCTTGGGTCACCTTACTTTTTAAATTATGAAAATATGATCACACAATTATGGGATACTTGGAAAATACAAATGAAGTTACATATAGTTCCATTATATATTACAATTTTTAACTAGATAAATTAAGATTTTTAGTTGGAGTTTCAATATCAAACTCTCAAAAGTTAATGGAATGATTAGATAGAAAAGTAGAAGGCTATAGTAAACCTGAAAAGCACCGTGAACCAATTAAACATACTTAAGATTTATACAATTTTCACACAATAGCCAGGTACAAATTTTATTCAAGTTCCCACAGACTATAAACTGGGAGACACTGGAACATGTCCAGGAGCATAAAGAAAGTGAAGTCGCTCAATCGTGACTGACTCTTTGCAACTCTATGGACTGTGGCCTGCCAGGCTCTTCCATCCATGGGATTTTCCAGGCAAGAGTACTGGAGTGGGTTTCCTTCTCCAGAGGATCTTCCTAACCCATGGATTGAACCTGGGTCTGCCTGCATTAGAGGCAGATGCTTTAACTGTCTGAGCCACCAAGGCATAAAGCAAGGTGCAAAAACTTCATGGCCTAAAGGTATTGAAGTCATACAAAGCCTGTTCTCTCAACACTGTGGAATTATGTTAGGAATCAATATCAAAAGATATTTGAAAATAACATATTTTCAAGTGGGTCACCTTATCTTTGTGGCAGAAAAAATTATGTATATTCTTCTGTTTCCATCTTATTTTGTCTTTGTCTTAAGGTCTTGTTGACCTGTATACATTTCCTTAATTTATTAACAATTCATTTTATTTCTACCATTGATGTCAATGTATTTTCCTCCTTCTATTCAGTAAGTCCCCCTTAGATTTCTTCTTGACTATCTGTGCCCTTTGGAAGCCATGGATAGTTAGAGTAACTTCCAGGTGAATCAATCAAGTACCACACAGGGTGAACCAGGCACATAGGGATCAGGTTGGGGCAAGATGTTGAAAGAAGAAAGAAGCTCTGGTTCCTAAGCAACCAAGTTCTCAAATACCCTCCCAGAGATTAGGAGTGAAGTCCATCATAATGACAATGATTTATTACCTAAAAAGCAAAACAAAACTATAATGCTTCTGGTAAGAAATAGCACGTTTTCCCCTCTATTCCTTGTTCTGAAATTCAGAGTTATCAACAAGAGAACAAGAACTGCAAAACTCACATCTTCAATGAGATCAGGAATTGGCTGAAACTCCAAAGTACAGCTTTAGAAGAATAGAGCCAAATGTGGGGAAACTTGGACAAATGGAGAGGAAACACCGAGAGCCAGTACATACAGTTCAGGTTTTTAACTACCATTTGGAGAAGGCAGACAGGCTGTAGGAAAAGCTAGGTGCATCCTTGGTGGGTGGGGGTGGAGGAGGCAAAGTTCCAGAGGGCAGAGAAGCAGAGGGGGTTGTTCTGAAGGAGGAATGGGAGAAAGGGCATATATTCTCAATTTTCTGCAGACCAACCTCCTTGTAACAAGCAACATGGAGATGACGTGGGATGGAGAAAGAACTGCTGATGTTTGCTGCAGGTTCAGTTCAGTTCAGTTCGGTCACTCAGTTGTGTCCGACTCTTTGCGACTCCATGAATCACAGCACACCAGGCCTCTCTGTTCATCATCTCCCGGAGTTCACTCAGACACGTCCATCGAGTCCGTGATGCCATCCAGCCATCTCATCCTCGGTCATCCCCTTCTCCTCCTGCCCCCAATCCCTCCCAGCATCAGAGTCTTTTCCAATGAGTCAACTCTTCACATGAGGTGGCCAAAGTACTGGAGCTTCAGCTTTAGCATCATTCCCTCCAAAGAAATCCTCCAAAGGGCTTTTCTCCTTCAGAATGGACTGGTTGGTTGGATCTCCTTGCAGTCCAAGGGACTCAAGAGTCTTCTCCAATACCACAGTTCAAAAGCATCAATTCTTCAGCACTCAGCCTTCTTCACAGTCCAACTCTCCCATCCATACATGACCACAGGAAAAACCATAGCCTTGACTAGACGGACCTTAGTTGGCAAAGTAATGTCTCTGCTTTTGAATATACTATCTAGGTTAGTCATAACTTTTCTTCCAAGGAGCAAGGATCTTTTAAGGTCTCTATATCACTGGGGCCCCTGAGTGACATGCAGTGACATGATTACCCCCAAATGGGACATGTGACACCCTTGAAGAGAGACAGAGGTAGCCAGAGGGTGTGGCAGAGGAGGTGTCTTCAGGTACAAAAAAATATTTAAAAATTTCAGATTCTCTTCTCTGAGATTTTAGGTCACATCTCCCCTGCATTCAAACCCCCTACCCCTGGCTTGAATAAATAGCAAGGCCAGAAGGGGTGGTCTTGGTTTAAAAATGAGAAGTAAGATGATGTCCCTGGCAGTCCAGTGGTTAAGGCTTTGACTTCCACTGCAGGGAGTGCATGTTTGGTCCCTGGTTGGGGATCTCATAGTCTTTGGGGCCAAGACTCAAAACATAAAGCAGAAGCAGTGTTGTAACAAATTCAATACAGACTTTAAAAATGGTCCACATTAATAAAAATCTAAAAAAAAATTTTTTTTAATGAGAAGTACAAAAGATCCATATGAAAGCTCTGCATAGATGTAATCTAGGAAAAAATAATTAGGAAGGAGCATAAAGGAATGAAAATGTACATTAGAAGAATTACTCCAGGACATTCAGGAAATACATTCAGGAAAAATACTTTTTCTATATTAAAAACATTTTTAAAAGAAACAACTGTAAAAACAATCCATTAAAGGTAAGGTATAAACTAAAGGTAAAATAAGAAAAGCCCATGTCAAGAGTTGAAAAGTAAGCTGGCAGACTTTAAGAAAGAATTGGAATGTAGTGGTAAAACTATCACAGAAACAAAAGCTATGATCAAAGAGGGAAAGGAAAACCTAGGGCATTGCTGAAAGCAGAGTGAGAAACACCAAAGAGAGACTTAAAATGATACATAAAAGAAGATGGAAAAGAGCAAAAGAAAAAAGTGCTCATTGTCTATGTCTGTGTCCTTTTGTTGTCTCACATACAGGGTCATCATTACTATCTTTCTAAATTCCGTACATTTTGGCCTCAGAGGGAGTAGGAGAGGGCGGGATGATCTGGGAGAATGGCACTGAAGCATATATACTATTATGTAAGAAACGAATCACCAGTCTATGTTTGATACAGGATGCAGGATGCTTGGGGCTGGTGTACGGGGATGATCCAGAGAGACGTTGTGGGGTAGGAGGTGGGAGGGGGATTCGGGATTGGGAGCTTGTGTGCACCTGTGGTGGATTCATGTCGATGTATGGCAAACCCAATAGAGTATTGTAAAGTTAAATTTAAAAATAAATAAATAAATTTAAATTAAAAAAAAATAAATATTTGGATTTCACTTGCAAAAAAAAAAAAGAAAGAAAAAAGGAAAAAGTGCTCAGAGAAAAGATGAAACACAGAAAACAGAGGCTCCCATAAAAATAATAATATTCCTGAAAATGAGAAAGGAGAATATAACTAAAAAACACTGAGCAATATAATTGAGGAAGATGTTTCTAAAATATAGAACTAAATCCATTCATTGAAACCTATTTCTAGAAAAACTGCAGAGAATAAAATATATTCTCGGTACATTAATGAACTTCAACATCAACGTAACACAGGTTGCTGTGGATGTCATGACTGGAAGAAAGCCATCTCAGTGGTCTAAACCTTGCAGACCACTGACTTTTCCACCGCGGTGGTCATTTCCAGAAGAGAATGGAGCACTAATAGAAAAAGGCCAAGGAATTGTGGAGCTTATAATTACATGATATAAGGTGACATTATATCCCATGTTATATGAATAAAACTCCTAGGAGAATCAGTATTTTTGCTTAGGATAGGGAATAAAAGTGCCCTCGTGCATGCATGCTCAGTCACTCAGTCATGTCCAAGTCTTTTTGACCCCAGGGACTGTAGTCCGCCAGGCTCCTCTGTCCATGGGATTTTCCAGGCAAGAATATTGGAGTGGGTTGCCATTCAAACCTGCATGTCCTGCATCTCCTGCTTTGGCCAGCGGATTCTTTACCACCGAGCCACATAAGAAGCCCCCCAAAATGCCCTTACATCCTCATTTTTGTAGTTGGGAGGACATAAATGCTTTCTAAGTTTAATAAATCATCACAGAGAGATTTAAGTAAATTGTGTAAAGTTACTTTTTAATTACTGAAAAGAAAATATTCATGCAGTGCCACTATTTAAAAAAACATACAAATAGGAACAAAAGTAATTATAAACTTTCCAAATTATCATAGTGAAAAACCACACACAGAAATACACGTGACAAAATAAAACAAGAGAGCATTGAAGATACTGCAACTGTAATAGGAACATAGAAGTAATATAATCAAGAATTTATACCATAAAATAAATTCACAAAGTCAAACTATGATACTAAAAATATAAATAAAGCATCTAGAAAATAGAATCTTAGAATGGCTTTTAAAGATTCAAATTACTAATTTGAAACAAGAATGGTTAAAATAATATGTGCAAACAAACCCAAATGAAGAGCTAATGTTCACTTCTTATTAAATGAGAAAGCATTTAAAAGTAGAAAGTATACAAAGGACTTTGCCAAGAAAATGTAGTAGTTAAAATATTTAATTTCTCATCTTATAAAGATTAAGCAGTCAAAAAATAAATAAGACTATGAATTATAATAGCATAATTATTAAGGATGACCACACACAATACATCCATCCAGTTTATATGCTGAAACTGGAGAATTAATTTCTTTTTCAAATGCCATTTAATTTTAACAAGGCAAACACACACAGGCCCCAAAGGAATCTAAGTAAATTACAAAGAGAAGAAAAAAAAATTGCAAGCAAGAATTTTGAACTACAGATATCAAATTTAAAGTTGAGAGTCAAGGTTGAATTATCTGAGTCTGCTTGTCTATGGTCTAACATTTCGGAAGAGGTTTTCTGCAAGTGTCACTGAAGCTGGCTATGTGCCTAGGCGATCAACCCTGGACAATCTCAAGTTTGAACCTCTGTCCTCAAGATGAAGCTGAAGCTCCAATTCTTTGGCCACTTGATGCAAAGTGCTGACTCATTGGAAAAGACCCCTGATGATGGGAAAGATTGAAGGCAAAAGGAGAAGAGGGTGACAGAGGATGAGCATTACCAACTCAATGGACATGAGTCTGAGCAAACTCCAGGAGACAGTGAAGGACAGGGAAGGCCCGCATGCTGCAGTTCATGGGGTCACAAAGAGTCAGACATGACTCAGCAATGGAACAACAGCATCAACCTTGCCAGCTGTTCCCCAAACTGTGAGTGCTGTTGCACCGATTTTTGTGTGTCACACAGCCACACTTCAAAGACTTGGACTGAGCCCCTATTCATGCCAAGACTGAAGGGGGGGTAGTCGCTCCTTTAGATTTAAATGTTGAGCTTGCAGGACAGGTCTGGAGCCAATGTTCTACCATTCAGTATTTCTAGCGTGTCCTGGTCCCTGGTCACATAGTAGGTGGGGCAGATCACAGCTTTCTTAGTGATGCTGCTAAAAGCGCCAGACTATGTGCTCAAAGGTTAACTCTTTCAGGCCCCTCTGTGATGTTCAGGTATGCAGTGGGCAAAGCGACCCCTGCATACTTGTTTCACTCCTTCTCCCTGTGTTTTCTCAAAAAATATTCCCCTTACTGGGTGTCCACTTGTCACTTGTCCTTGTTTGTATATTAATGACAGAAAAACAGTCATTTTTAAAAAATCTGCAAATTTTACCCGGCTTGCTTAACTCTTGTTTAGAAGAAAGATAAAAACTGTGCTTCTAAGTTTTTTAATTTTTTTCTTTAGCTCCTGCTAATGCTTTATTCACATCTTACGAGGGACTCTATACCGAACCTCAAATTTGGGACTGAACTGAACTGAACTTACAAATGAGCTACAATTTTATTATTTTTTTAATTACACTTTTGAAAAAAGAGGCCTCAGATTTGTCATTAGAATTAATGTTTGTTACGACAGAACTATCATTGCGGACTCTATCACTTTATTTGAAAACTAATTATTTGATAAATTCTCCAGTTGTAAATAGTCAGTGTGTTTGCATTACTATGTCTTTTAAACTTGTTTCATTTTGCCAATAAAGCACACTTCAAGTGATAGTCTGCACGAGTGCATGCATGCTAAGTCGCTTCAGTCGTGTCCAACTCTCTGTGAGCCCATGGACTGTAGCACTTCAGGCTTCTCTGTCCACGGGATTTTCCAGGCAAGAATACTGGAGTGGGTAGCATTCTCTTCTCCAGGGGCTCTTCCTTACCTATGGATCCAACCTAGATCTCCTGTATTGCAGGCAGATTCTTACCGTCAGAGCCACCAGGGAAGCCCCAGCTAGTTGACGTATCTATTGATAAACGCAGCGATACTCTTCAAGGAGGTTCTAAGATGACATCAAAAATTCCTAATTCCTTTATATTTAAATACATTTTCATGAGAAGTCAACAAACTTAATCTTACTAGAATGTTTCCATGAATACTATTTTGAGTTGGATAATGTTTGCTTTACTGAGAGAGGGATTTGGTGCTAAACTTGAACAGTTTCTGGACGAGTCTTGGGTGCAGGGCTCATACCATCAGTTGCAGAATCATTATTTCAAGTAAATGATTTCCACTGTATTCAAACATACCAGCTCTTTCAACTGATGAATGAATTGATTATAGCTTGATGAATGAACTGACTACAGCGGGATAGAGACATAATTTATTAATTCACATAATTATCATTGATTGTGCACCCATTATGTATCAGATGCTGTGCTGAGTGTGGAGGACAGAAAGATAAACAAATCTTGGGCTTCATACTTGAATTTGAGAAAGAGACACACATACTTTCAATTACAAAATAATGTAATAAATGTCACTAGATACATTTGAAAAATGATATTGGAAGAACTAAAATGAAATACTGCTCAGAAAGATGGTTTGATATTAATAGAATAGCGTAGCAAGCACAACATTTTTCTGTATAATTACTTTTTTCAATTCAGCAAAGCGTTTACAGAACATATGGTGACAATATTTTGCAAGCAATTGTGCCTCACGAATACAATTATACTGACAGTAATCTCTTTGGGAAGAGGATACACATATGTGAAAAATAATGTAGTACAATCTAGCAACGTAATACTGTAAAAGTAGAAGAATAATATGTGTTGGTAGTTTGGAGAGTTGGTAGTGTAATCAAGAATTAGTGGCAAAGCAGGCCTTGCATTTGAATGGTGCTGTATAAAGGAGATGAAGAAAAGAGACTCCAGGTACCTAATTCCTCTGCTAATCCTAGACTTTAAACAGTTTGAACATGGCCACCATGGGCTCTTAAGATCTGATTTTGGAGAAGACAAATAAATAAATAAAAAAGATTTGAAAAGATTTGAAAACATGGCTTTAAGCCAGCTTTTATTTACTTCTCAAGGTACAAATAGTTCCTATAGCAAAATCTAATAAAAATAGGATATTCCCACAAATGTGGGAAATTTCTAAATAAGTATTTGCAAGCAAACTCAAAAAGAATATTAAAAATGGACCATAAAGCTAATATTTTAAATAGTAAACTTTTACTGTTTTATCAGTATCATCCTCATATGAGCAAACTACTGGAAAATATGAAATTATTAAAACATTTTATCAGAATAGCCTTTAATAAAATTTCAGGGTCATTTCTCAATGAAAAAGATTGAAAGTAAAATAGATAAACAGAAAAAAATTTAAAATAATTTTATTTATTTATTTTTGGCAGTGCTGGGTCTTTATTGTTGCATTTGAGCTTTCCCTAGTTGCTGTGAGTGGAGGCCACTTTCTAGTTGTGCTCAGGCATCTCAATGCGGTGGCTTCTCTTGTTGCTAAGCAAGGCTCTAGGGCACAAAAAACGTATGGTACCTACAGAATAATAAATTAATAGGTCACTCCAGAGACAGATCCAAATGTATATGGAAACAATAGTTGTTAACGGTTATGTCACAAATAAATGGAGAAAGAAAATTCTTCAATAACTCATGTTCAGAAAACTGGCTTTTCATTTGGAAGAAAATAAAGTTAGAATCTTACTTCTTACCATGTAAATAAACCCCAGTAGGATCCCAACATAAAAGACAAGGGAATTTAGGGAAGTATTTGTAGAGCTTTAGCACAGAGATAACCCTATTCATTGAGAAAGTTAAAAGCTATACAGGAACAACTATCCGCCCCTGAATGCATCCTTAAAAAAAAGTGCAGAGCCATAAATATATATAATATTAAGAAAAAATGGAGAGAAAATGCTTGCAACTGACATATCAGTTTACTGCTATTCCTAATACAGAGTTGATAGAAATAAAGAGAAAAAAATGTGAAAAGCTATTCATAAAGCAGAATCAGAGAATGACTAATAGAGCTGGGGGTTGGACATATTTTTGTAGGCTGGGGAAAAAAAAAAAAGAAACACGGATGAGGGAACATTTCTGCTGGTTCTTCATGATGCACTGGGATTTGAGTCTTCCCTAGTCCTGTCTGGCTAGGTGTGTCTTCCCAGACACTTTCTCTCTCCAATGTGCTTAGTTCTGCCCAGGAAGTTTTTGCCTCATCATGATGGAAGCCTTCTCACTTCCTGTTTCTGGTCAAAAGAGTTTCTGTACAATTATGAATCATCTGTCTGGCTGAGGCTTAGAGAATTGGGGAACTTAGGGTGACCAGGCTGCCAAGACAAAATACCTTAGACGGGGTGGCTTGAGTAACAGAGATGAACTCTTTCTGGCTTACAGACGGCTGCCTACTCCCTGTATCCTCGGTATGTTAGAGTAGGGAATACAGCAGTCTCCAGTAGTGTGCTGTTAAATGTGACTAAGCTTAACCCCCTACATATTTCTCTTTATATGTTAAAGAAGTTTTTAAAAAGGACCATCAATCTGATGACGACTTCTCCACAAACACCTGAGTTGGTCAGCAAACAGAAATAGAAGTTTAATCCTGCTAGGAATGAAATTGGTAGTGCTGGAGAATACTCTTAAGAGTCCCTTGGACAGCAAGGATATCAAACCAGTCAATCATAAAGGAAATCAACTCTGAATATTCATTTAAATGATTGATGCTGAAGCTGAAGCTCCCATGCTTTGGCCACCTAATTCAAAAAGCCAGCTCATTGGAAAAGACCTTGATACTGGGCAAGATGGAGGGCAGAAGGAGAAGGGGCANTAAAGGAAATCAACTCTGAATATTCATTTAAATGATTGATGCTGAAGCTGAAGCTCCCATGCTTTGGCCACCTAATTCAAAAAGCCAGCTCATTGGAAAAGACCTTGATACTGGGCAAGATTGAGGGCAGAAGGAGAAGGGGCAGCAGAGGATGAGATGGTTGGATGGCATCACTGACTCAATGGACATGAGTTTGAGCAAACTCCAGGAGATGGTGAAGGACAGGGAAGGCTGGTGTGCTGCAGTTTATGGGGTCACAAAGAGTCAGACATGACTTAGCAATTGAACAACAACAGCAATTTTTAATTACTCCATACTCACTCTGACTATTTAAAGAGCAAGAATCTGAGTGAAAACACACTCAAAAAATTCAATATGTAACTGAATATCATGTAGAATTTTTAAAGCTATTTCCTAAGTTGGTTTTCTCAGAAAAATTGGACTTCCCAAGGCAATTTGACTAAAAGTTTAATTAAGGGTTACTCTATATCAGTGCTTCTCAAATGGTATCATGAATAAAAATTACCTGTGTTATTTGTTGAACCTTAAATGCTTGTGTTCTTCCCCCAAAGACTTGATACAGTAGATGGGGATGAAGTGAGGAGTTAGATATTTGAATTTCTATCAACAAGATCTTATGTGAACTGCAAAATCAGAAACTCAGGCTAAATTTCCTCCACATTCTTTCATAGAAGAGGGAATCATATTCAATTCACGTTTCTTATTATGTGGTTCCTACTTTTGCATTCTAGTCCCTTATAATGAAAAGGACATCTTTTTTGGGTGTTAGTTCTAGAAGGTCTTGTAGATCTTCATAGAACTGTTCAACTTCAGCTTCTTCAGCATTGCTGGTTGGGGCATAGACTTGAATTATTGTGATATTGAGTGGTTTGTCTTGGAAATGAACAGAGATAATTCTGTTATATTTGAGATTGCACCCAAGTACTGCATTTCAGACTCTTAAGGGCTACTCCATTTCTTCTAAGGGATTCTTGCCCACAGTAGTAGATATAATGGTCACCTGAGTTAAATTCACCCATTCCAGTCCATTTCAGTTCACTGACTCCTAAAATGTCAATGTTCACTCTTGCCATTCCTGTTTGGCCACTTCCAATTTGCCTTGATTCATGGACCTAATGTTTCAGGTTCCTATGCACTATTGTTCTTTATAGCATCAGACTTTACCTGCATCACCAGTCACATCCACAACTAGGTGTTGTTTTTTCTTTGGCTCCATCTCTTCATTCTTTCTGGAGTTATTTCTCCACTCCTCCAGTAGCATAATTTTGGGCACCTACTGACTTGGGGAGTTCATCTTTTAATGTCTTATCTTCTTGCCTTTTCATGTTGTTCATGGGGTTCTCAAGGCAAGAATACTGAAATGGTTTGCCATTCCCTTCTCCAGTGGACCACATTTTATCAGAACTTTCCACCATGACCCGTCTGTCTTGGGTGGTTTCTTTGAGTTAGACAAGGCTGTGGTCTATGTGATCAGTTTGATTGGTTTTCTGTGATTGTGATTTTCATTTTGTCTGCCTTCTGACAAGGATAAGAGGCTTATGGAAGCTTCCTAGTGGGAGAGACTGACTGAGGGGGAAACTGGGTCTTGTTCTGATGGGCAGAACCATGCACAGTAAATCTTTAATCCAATTTTCTGTTGATGGGCGGGTCTGTGTTCCCTCCTTGTTGTTTGATCTGAGGCCAAAGTATGGTGGAGGTAATGAAGATAATGGTGACCTCCTTAAAAGGTCCCTTGTACTCATGGCCACCATGCCTCTCCTGGAAGTTTTCAACATTCAGAAAACTAAGATCATGGCATCCAGTCCCACCTCTTCATGGCAAATAGATGGGGAAGCAATGGAAACAGTGAGAGACTTTATATTTTGGGGCTCCAAAATCGCTACAGATGGTGACTGCAGCCATGAAATTAAAAGACATTTGCTCCTTGGAGGAAAAGCTTTGACCAACCTAGACAGCATGTTAAAAAGCAGAGACATTACTTTGCCAACAAAGGTCCACTTAATCAAAGCTATGTTTTTTTCAATAGTCACATACGGATGTGAGAGTTGGACCATAAAGAAAGCTGAGCGTCAAAGAATTGTTGCTTTTGAACTTGGTGTTGGAGAAGACTCTTGAGAGTCCCTTGGACTGTCCCTTGAATATTCATTGGAAGGACTGATGCTGAAGCTGAAGCTCCAATAATTTGACCACCTGATGCAAAGAACTGACTCATTGGAAAAGAGCCTGATGCTGGGAAAGACTGAAGGCAGGAGGAGAAGGGGACGACAGAGGATGAGATGGTTGGATGGCATCACCGACTTGATGGACATGAGTTTGAGTAAGCTCCAGGAGTTGGTGATGGACAGGGAAGTCTGGTGTGCTGAAGTTCATAGGGTCACAAAGAGTTGGACATGACTGAGTGACTGAAATGAACTGAGTTGATCCTGTGGTTCAGTAATTATGTCCAAGAGAAGTCCAGCTGCTTAAATCACAAAACATTAGCTAAAATTTGGGGGATTTCAAATTTTGGCCAGGCCAATGGCTCTTTACTGTGTGCTTGTTTTTTAGCATTCTACAAAGCTGCTACAGAGCACAGTGGCAGCGTTCCAGTGCTTTGAATTTGTAATCAGTAGACTCTTGAAGAAAGCTTCTTTATTTCTACTTAGCACTCTGCTTTGTATACCAGCTGCAAAAGTACCTTTAGTATCATTCTACTCTAAGGGTTTAATGAATAAATAGCACTGCAATTACTTCAAACCTGTTTATTCACTCTGCAGTACTTTTTCTGATTTGTTTTTCTTCTTTTTCACTCAAATGTCAGAGGGTTTTGACTTTGGCTTTTATAAGAAAGGCTTATATACTCCCATGTCCGTTCCATTTCTCTGAGAATTTGGGGGTGTACGTTGTTGATTACCTCTTTTAGATGGTGACCAAAGGAGTCAAAGAACTGAGGGAACATCCAAGAGGAACATTGTGGGTGGATGTTATCCACAGTTACTGAGTGAGAAAATTGCCTGGCTCTGGGATCAATGAAGGACATAAAGTGGATGGAGGGAAAAATTTTGACCTCAGATGGCCCAACAAGCAGTTGAGATATTGTGTACTAAAAGCTAATTCTTGAAAAATTATTTTCATTTCAAATAAGAAGATCAGTATTCAGGAAAAGATGTCACATTCTGCTGATTACTTTCTCTAAAACTGTCAGTATAACCTGGACCTCCATTTCCTCAAAATGTAAAAAGAATAAACCTTATCCAACTAATTTACCTCCATCCAATCTCAATGCAAAAAAACCCTACAGCTTAAGGAACCATTTTGTGTTATTGAAAAACTTCCATTTCTGAGGTCTATGCAGTTTAAATGCAAATAACAGCTCAATGTATCTGAGTGAAAGAGAAGCATGAATATAAAATAACATTATACAGAAATCCCCCATGTCAAGGCAACCTTATTGATCTAGCCTAAATATTTAGTTCAGCCTCAGTGGCCCCACTAAATCCAATGCCAGAAGACATCAGGAATTCAATTAAAATGTAAAAATTTACAAGACCCATTCCTCCCCTGTAGAACACAGACACACACATAGAGTTTTTCTTCTTTTTCATTTGGTTTCTGCTATGAATAGTTCTAGTTAAGTTTTTACTTAACAGAGAAAAATAACCAGACTGCCAGCTATCATTTCTCTATCATTCACCTCTGAAGGTAACTTTTTGAAATATGTTTTATAAGAGAATGACCAGAACTTCTACTGTCAAATTTGATAGAGTAGCTTGTTATCTATCAACCTGTCAAACTACCCTATCAGTTGTGTCAACAAGAACAACCATAAATGCTATGAATGGCATTGAAGCTTGTATACTATCATGTAAGAAACGAAGCGCCGGTCTATGTTCAATGCAGGATGCTTGGGGCTGGTGCACGGGGATGATCCAGAGAAACGTTGTGGGGTGGGAGGTGGGAGGGGGATTCAGGGTTGGGAGCTCGTGTACACCTGTGGTGGATTCATGTCGATGTATGGCACAGCCAATAGAGTATTGTAAAGTAAAATAAAGTAAAAAAAAGAAAAAAGAAAACTCCACAGTTGTCTGAAGGCATTGCTGTCAACCAAGAAAGTCAGACCTNAAGGAAAAATTCCTCCAAAATAAACTCTTCATCTCTGAATAAAGTGTAGCGGTTATCTCACTGAAAAGACTAATTCATCAGGTCTGTAATTCTTAATGCTGAAGCCTCGAGTTAAAACTACAGTGAAATATTCAATACTTTCCTAAACAGTTAGGAGGTAAAATTCAGTGCACAGCTAGGCTAGAAGTGCATATTGCTGGCTTTCTATATATGTGAGTGCATAGATGATGCTGGGACTTATCCCTACGTTTCAAGAGTGTAAAGCTCAACTGAATACTTTGAGTTTTTATAAAACACTCTGAATAGCTTTAGAAACCTCTGAAAATAAATGAAGAGAGTGTTGACAACTTTTCCAAGACGGACACAAGTTTTATTCCTAAACCTCCAGCATATTCAAATTCCTAGATTGATCTAAGTTGTCCTTCAGGTTTTGTAATGAGGAGTCATACTATAAACTGTAAGGAACATGAAAGTAAATATAAAATCTGCTTCAAAAAAGAGCAAAACTTAAATATCAATCTCTTTATTAAGCAGAGCTTGTCTTATACCTGGAGTCTTATAATTGTTTGTTGAAATTTTCCTAGGATAAATTTGTCTTTATCTTCCATGGATCTTGGGGGCTCTCTGTATTTTTGTAATGTAAAAATATTTATGTATTTATAATTAAAAATTTTTTTTTAAATGTGGGTATAACTGACATATAACAGTATATTAGTTTCAGGTATACAACTTAATGCTTCAATATGTGTATATTTTTACTACTAAATGATCACCATAATAAGACTAGGCACTTGTCACCATACAGGCATAGTTAAAATCTTTTTTTCTGAGTTAAGCGCTTTTAAGATCTCCTCCCTGAGCAACTTTCAAATATGCGATATAGTCTTATTAACTACAGTCACCATGATATACATTATATTCCCAGGACTTACTTATTTTGTAACCTAAATGCCTGTACTTTTTGCCTCTTACTTTGTATCTAGTGTTATATCAAATGAGGAGTAGTTCCACTTTGTATTTCTCAGCATTTGATTCCTACAGGGTCTCTCACTTTATTTTCAAATGACTGTGTTTGTGGAAATGAATGAAAAAACACAATTGTCACTTTTTAGCTCTGGTTGGTTTTTCATATCAACCCATCCTGACAACGCTGCAAGTTGGCACAAGCATACACATGATTCAAACATTTCCACTGACAGACACTGGTAAGTGGATCAAACACTTACTTTTAGTTTTACTAATCCAGATGATTACTTTCTGGATTCAGATAATTAATTTCTTTTTTAAAGATTTTTTTTTACTGTAGACCAATTTTTTTCTTAAGTATTTATTGAATTTGTCACAATATTGCTTCTCTTTGTTTGTTTGTTTTTTGGCCACGAGGCATGTGGGACCTTAGCTCCCCTACCAGGGATCAAACCCTCACCCCCTGCATTGGAAGGTGAAGTCTTAACTATTGGGCTGCCTGGGAAGTCTTCAGATAATTAATTTCTAAAATTAATTTTGTGTGTCTAGAAGTAAACGAGGAAAATGCAAGCCTTCTCTTTCAACTCTTGTATATGCTTTGGTTAAATGATATAATTTCTTCATGATCCAAGCATAGATTGGGTAAATTCCCTATCAAAGCAGGAAGATTCTAAAATCTGAGCTGCTGGGTTGATTTCATTTTTATAAATTTAGCATTTCAATCTGAACTTAAAGTGTGATCATTGTAAGTCTGAATTGACATAAATTTAATCGTTAACAGAGGGGAAAATACTTGGCTATTTTTAAAAAGTTATTTAAAAATTGTTTCTTGTTTCTGTTGTTTGTTTTGGGTTAGGAATTTGGAGAAGGTAATTAATATATTGGGGCTTTGATTTCCTTCATTTAGAAAAAAAAAAAAACTAGTTTGAAAAGGCTCTTATTTTATTTCTGGGAAACATAAAGGAGAAAGGAGTGTTTTAATGGAAAAATTCCAACATCCTCTTCTTTTAATACAGAGTCAGGCAATATGTCTAAAAATAAGAGCAAATTTAACTTGTATAGTTGTGCAGGAGAAAGAAACTTGAACCAACCTTGGGCTTGAGTCTTAATGAAAGATACTCGTTACTCTTAATACTTTTTACTAGCTAGGAGGCTTTAGCTTAGCAATGCTTTGATTCACTTGCAATATTTTCACAGGATCCAATTTTTATTTCTAACACTACCTATTTGACTTAAGCTTCGGAAAAATCCCACTTTTATATGTGTAACAGATTGTTCTTATTAAAAAGGGAAATTTAAAATTGCATCTTCTGACAGGTAGAAAGTCTTGGAACAAAAGAATTAACATTGAATTGCTAGCATGAATGCTGAAGCCTCCGAGGACATCTTCTTTTGAGAAAGTAAATTTTTCAATCTAACTGAATGTGCTGCTAAATAAGGAGTCAGTCCTTTTATCTTTTATTATATTCTGAGTTTAACTTCTTAGAGGAATCACTGGGGACAAGAAGGCCATCATTTTTGTGATCTAGTATTTGCATAATGATGCAACAGCCTTCTTAATATTTAAGGACAGGCTTATGCCTCTTAGCTAAATTTTAGAAGAGAGTGAAGTACTGTATTGCTTGGGTGTCTAAAGCAACTTTGGACTGGAAACACTGATTTTAATTTTGTGACAACCTTGGCACCGACTAGCCACAAGATGCTGAGCAATAATTTAACCGTCTTGAATCTCCGTTTCTTCATCAGTTATGGGATTATGGCTGAGTTCTAATCTTCATGGTGCATCTTATCTGCAGTATCTTCACCTTCGCTAGGAGTTTTTCAAACGTAGGAAAGCCGATAATTTACACAATCCATGGGCATCATTGTCGAATACTTTAGCCTTTTTCAAGTGAAGACTTTGAATTCTATATTCGAATCAGATGTGAGAAATATTAGCCATGACTTATCAGACAGTCTAATTTTTTCCTCTTAATGACTAATCCCTCAGGAAATGAAATTAACCTAATAGGATCCAAGTCATCCTTAACCTCGAGTCCAACAATAGTGTCAGTAAAAATATGTAGCAGGGTACTGTTCAGAGGCAACAACTGAGATCATGGAAACAATAAAGGCAAAGTCAAAAATAGAGAACATTTCTTAAACAGGATACAGTAACGGGGGAAAGACTAATAATTACTCCTACGTTTAAAAACTACCGTATGACAGAAGACATCAGGACAAACTTAAAAGACAAAAAACAAGCTGGAAGAGTTTTGCAATGAACATGAATCCTATGAATTAATAGTGTATGTGTGTATATGTCTGTATCTGTAGTTTATATAAATCCCTAGAGAAAGTGAGTAAAATATATTTATAAAGTGATTTGAAAATTTAAGATGTGAAAATGGTCATGGAATATATAAAATGTTCAACTTTTGCTAACCAAATAATTGCGAATTCATCTTTCAGAAAAAAAACATCTTTCACCTCTTAGATTGAGAGATTTTTAGAAAGAATGGTAATACTCAGAGTTTCTGTTAATGTGGAAAAGCAGACTCTTGGTGGGACTTGGGATTGCTACAATATTTCTTGAGGCCACTTAGAGAAATTTGTTCTATTTAATACAATAAATCATTATGTACGCTATCAAGTTTTAAAAAGTTATATGTCATAATATAGGGTATGACAGGATATTTGAAAAATAAAAAGAAAGGAACAATAAACTCATATCTATCTACTATAATTGAAAAGAAAAAAAAAGACTGAAGGAAGGCTTGTAAATTAAAGTGATGTGACCAGTTATCACTGGGTTTGCTTTTTAAAAACTTTTTTGGGTATATTTTCTAACTTTTCTGTAACAAATGTGCATTCTTTGTAAAAAAAGAGAAAATGAAATAAATATAACAAATTACCATTAAAAATAAGGTTAGTGTTAATACCATTTATACAAAAAGCATTTACAGATACAAAAGAAGGAAGGAATGAGTGGATAAGCACACACACAGTTTGCACGCATACATACACACACACACACACAATCTCTCTGCTTTGCTCTAAATACACACCTATTCAGACAGACCCAAATGTTCATAGTTTTACATCTGCTCAGTGGGGATTATGAATGGCTTTAATTTTCTTTTTTATATGTTTGTATTTTCTAAATTCTCTGCATTGAATACTTATCACTGTTTTAAACACCCCAGGCCACTTTTATAAATGCCCTGAATTTCTGATGTAGGCTCAACAGTGTTAAGCAAAAAAAAGAGAAGTATACTGTACATAAATTCACTGGTGTTAAATCACTGTTATTTTCTATCCCTCCAAAGTCCACAGTAGAAACATGCCCACCCTGCTCTGGCTGCTTTACTCTTATCTCTCTCTCTCGTTCTCCTTTATCCACTTAATTTTAGCACAGGTTGTTGGTGTTGTTTAGTTGCTAAATAATGTCCGATCCTTTTTTTGACCGCATGGACCCACCAGGTTCCATGGGATTTCCCAGGCACGAATACTGGAGTGGCTTGCCATTTTCTTCTCCAACAATCTTCTTGACCCAGAGATCAAACTGCATCTTGTGCATTGGCAGGCAGGTTCGTAACTTGTGAATCACGAGGGAACTATGTTTTTTAAAAAATTAGATGTTAGATCCATTTTCATTGAGGGTTAAGCAAATATTCTCCATGATTATCACCCACAGAGGTATTCTCATTGAAGTACCAGGTGAACAAGGGACGTGGAAGGGGCTGCTAGGAGGGCATCTTTCAGAAGTCATAGGGTGAACACATTTACAGTGAGGAGATTGAGATAAAGCCTTTACTTCTTTGTTCATATTCTTTAAAATTTTTATTTATTTTTCAGATTTATTTATTTATGTTTTTACTTTACAATATTGTATTGGTTTTGCCATACATTGACATGAATCCGTTACTTGTGTACATGTGTTCCCCATCCTGAGCCCCCCTCCCCCCTCCCTCCCCATCCCATCCCTCAAAGTCATCCCAGTGCACCAGCCCTGAGCACCCTGTCTCATGCATTGAACCTGGACTGGCGATCTGTTTCACATATGTCAATATACATGTTTCAATGCTATTCTCTCAAATCACCCTACCCTTGCCTTTTGCCTCAGAGTCCAAAAGACTGTTCGATACATTTGTGTCTCTTTTGCTGTCTCGCATACAGGGTTATCATTACCATCTTTCTAAATTCCATATATATGCGTTAGTATACTGTATTGGTGTTTTTCTTTCTGGCTTACTTCACTCTGTATAATAGGCTCCAGTTTCACCCACCTCATCAGAACTGATTCAAATGTATTCTTTTTAATGGCTGAGTAATACTCCATTGTGTATATGTACCACGGCTTTCTTATCCATTCATCTGCTGATGGACATCTAGGTTGCTTCCATGCCCTGGCTGTTATAAACAGTGCTGCTATGAACATTGGGGTACACGTGTCTTTTTCAATTCTGGTTTCCTCAAATGGAATCATTTCTCACGTATGTGGTGCAAAATTTTCATGAGTGATGATATTTTTTTAAACTCTCTTTTGTCTTGGTACTACCTCTGGGTCACCTCTCTTTGTCCTTAGGGTTGGAATAATGACAATATATTTTCAGGCCACCTAACACGAAGCACTGACTCATTGGAAAAGACCCTGAAAATGGGAAAGATTGAAGGTGGGAAGAGAAGGGGATGAGAGAGGATGAGATGGTTGGATGGCATCACTGACTCGATGGGCATGAATTTGAGCAAGGAAGCCTGGTGTGCTGTAGTCCATGAGGTCGCAAAGAACTGAACTTCCAGGTCCAGTGCCCAGGCCAGAACTCAATAAAACTTTCATTTTAGTGCCACCTAACTAGGCAGTGCTAGATTTTTTCCAACATGTTCTTGGAACACAAATTATTTCACATAAATCAAAACCTCATATTTTTGAGAAAGGGTTTCATTTTCCAATATAACGTTTTATTAAGGTATGCTTTTATTACACTGGAACCAAAAGGTCATTGTTTCTGGATTGTAATGAATGAAAGACTTTCTGCCATTGTTATCTCTAAAGCAAACAGCTACTATAAATGCCTTTTTATTAGATAAATCATGTACAAAATTTGAAATTAAGAAAAGAAAAGGAACTATTCACACTTCCACTCTCCCTCATTTCCAAACAAATGAACATTTATTCACTTCTTTATTTTTCAAACAGAATTTTTTTCTTCATTGGGATTTCTTTAAAATCAGAGGTTGATGGCTTAGTCACTAAGTCTTGTCCAGTGTGATCCCATGGACTGTAGCCCACCAGGCTTCTATGTCCATGGGATTTCCCAGGCAAGAACACTGGAGTGGGCTGCCATTTCCTTCTCCAGGGTATCTTCCCAACTCAGGAATTGAACCTAGGTCTCCTGAACTGCTATTCTTCCCCACCAGGGAAGCCATGGTGGCTCAGTTGGTAATGGTGATTTTTAACAAAATTGCTTCAGAAATTCAAAATATCTGTCTGATTTGTTGCATTTTATGTAAAAACATGAATTTAGTACATGACACAGGAAACTAAGCTCATATTTCTTAAAAGGTACAGCTCAATTTAAACAAGTGAGCCCTTTTTTAAATAGGCTAAAAGGAGGAAGGTTTTATATGTTCCCATTTAATCATGTCTAAGCTTGGGATGTCATCTGCATATCTGAAGTTATTGATATTTCTCCTGTCAATCTTGATTCCAGCTTGTGCTTCTTCCAGTGCAGCATTTCTCATGATGTACTCTGCAGAGGAGTTAAATAAGCAGGATGACAATATACAGCCTTGACGTACTCCTTTCCTTACTTGCAACCAGCCGGTTGTTCCATGTCCAGTTCTAACTGTTGCTTCCTGACCTGCATATAGGTTTCTCAAGAGGGAGGTCAGGTGGTCTGGTATTCCCATCTCTTTCAGAATTTTCCACAGTTTTTGTGATCCACAAAGTCAAAGGATTTGGCATAGTCAATAAAGCAGAAACAGGTGTTTTTCTGGAACTCTCTTGCTTTTTTGATGATCCAGATGATGTTGGCAATTTGATCTCTGGTTCCTCTGCCTTTTCTAAAACCAGCTTGAACATCTGGAAGCTCATGGCGCACGTATTGCTGAAGCCTGGTTTGGAGAATTTTGAGCATTACTTTACTAGTGTGTGAGATGAGTGCAATTGTGTGGTAGTTTGAGCATTCTTTGGCATTGCCTTTCTTTGGGATTGGAATGAAAACTGACCTTTTCCAGTCCTGTGGCCACTGCTGAGTTTTCCAAATCTGGGGCATGTTGACTTCAGCACTTTCACAGCATCATCTTGCAGGATTTNTAGTCAAGGCTATGGTTTTTCCAGTGGTCATGTATATGGATGTGAGCGTTGGACTTTCAAGAAAGCTGAGTGTGGAAGAATTGTTGCTTTTGAACTGTGGTGTTGGAGAAGACTCTTGAGAGTCCCTTGGACTGCAAGGAGATCCAACCAGTCCGTATTAAATGAGGTTAGTCCTGAGTGTTCCTTGGAAGGACTGATGCTAAAGCTGAAACTCCAATACTTTGGCCACCTCATGAGAAGGGTTGACTCATTGGAAAAGACCCTGATGCTGGGAAGGATTAGGGGGCAGGATGAGAAGGGGACAGCAGAGGATGAGATGGCTGGATGGCATCACTGACTTGATGGACATGAGTTTGAGTGAACTCTGGGAGTTGATGATGGATAGGGAGGCCTGGCATGCTGTGATTAATACTCCAGGTGCATGTTTTATTAAAATCTTTGATAAGCACAGATTCTTTGATGTCAATATAGGTTTATAGGAACCAAAGTGAAGTAAAGATTTGGTGGCTGAGGGGTATAAATATCTAGTTATGTATGCACCGTTAACCATTCACCTACCCACCCTTTACAATAGAGCAACAATTAAACAAAAAAAAACAGTATGTTGAATCTGGACTGACTACTTATCTAGCTTATATTTACCTTATCCTTGCCAATTTATCTCTTTATCCTTTAAAAAGTCATGATCAAATATATATGACTAAGAAACGCAATTCAACAACCAGAAAAAGCTTTCTCTCTTAATATTTGACTCAGAAGCACAGATGACTAATGTACTTGGAATTGGTAAATGGGAAATCATTTTTCAAGTTGAAGTAACTAACCCTGGTAGAGTATTTGAATCGAACAGACCTCGTTATCAGCATAATTCACTCGAAGCTCCTTTGGGCTAAGGCATGCTCAGTGGTACGCTGAGAATCAATGGAGCTATTATGGCCCGAGAAACAGGTGGTACATGTCTGGAGACATTGACAAACTCTTCTTGTAAAAGCCCTAAACTATCCTATAATTGCCTGTTGCACTCAAGACAAAAGGACTGACAAAAAATATGAGAAAAATAAAGCAATAAATGCTGTAAGAAAAATGAACGGATTTGGGACATTTTTCTCTATTTCAGAGCCAACTACTGTTATAAATTATGAAAGTTCCTTGTTCCTGAAATGAAGGGGTGAGGGCTTCATGGAGCTCCCTCCTCCTTTAACTTTTTCCCACTGGTGCTCTTAGTTTTTTTTATCCTTCTAACAAATGCTGAAAGTAGAAGATCTTTTGTGACTTTAATAATGTATTTTCAAGAACCTCAAAAAATCCATTTCTCTTAGAAGTGAGGGGAAGTGATGGCGCAGTCTTCATGTTTTTGTGGTTCTAAGCAATAATTTACTACATATAAAATATTTTTTACATTTTTATTGCCATATAGTTAATTCACAATGTGGTGTTAGTTTCCATTGTACAACAAAGTGAACCAGTTATATATATACATATATTCTTTTTATTTTTTCCACATAGGTATGGAAAAACAGAGTATTGAGTAGAGGTCCCTGTGCTATACAGTAGGTTCTTATTAGTTGTCTATTTTTTAAAAATAATGAAATAATGTCATTTGCAGCAACACATATGGACATAGAGATTGTTGTACTGAGTGAAATAAATCAGACAGAGAAAGAAAAATATCATATGATATCACTCTTATGTAAAATCTAAAAGATGGTAACAATGCTTTGCTTTTTTCTCCATTCATTAGGAAGAAGCTCTATAGAGCAATAGCAATAAAATTATCTTTAACAGAAATACTTCTGTTATTATTTCTGGTTTAGTAGACATAAATTTATAATGAAGTTTGGACAACCTAACTTTTAAAAAGATGCTGATCACTAATGATTAATGACAGAGAGAAACTAGTTAGATTCTGGATATATCCTAGTGGAAGACACTATGTCCTGTCTCCACAAATGTCTTTTAAAAATAGCATTATTTATCTAGGAAAACACATGATATGCTGTGCTCAGTCATGTCTCTGCAACCCCATGGACATTAGCCCACTAGGCTCCTCCATCCATGTGGAATCTCCAGGCAAGAATACTGGAGTGGGTTGCCATGCCCACCCCCAGGGGATCTTCCCAACCTGGGGATCAAACCCAGGTCTCCTGCATTGTAGGCAGATTCTTTACCATCTGAGCCACCAGGGAAGCCCCACATGATATGCTATTCCAGCCTAAATCTTTTCTTCCCTGGAGTACTTGGGTCCTTTATAAAATATGATGTGATAGATGTTGCCTCCTCTGTAAACAGCTCTTCATCCCTTGCTTTTTTTCTCACCCTCTAACTTTTTATTTCATTTTAGCTCCAAGGAAATGGAACATAGGCCACCCAACTCGAATATTAAATCTGCAAGCATATTTTTCTTTCAGTTTTCTTGATAGATCAATGAGTGGAAATGCTTTCAGTCCTCAGCACCCTCTCTCAATGTCACCACTATCTGCCTCAATCCTTAATTGCTCATTTTCATTTTTTCTCTCTATCTGGTTTTTTAAAATGGCATTTCCCTAATCATTAGTTCTCATTTTACTCTAGTATGACAGCTTTAATTTTCACCCATCTAATTGAAACCACCTTTATTAAAAAGTCTGATTTTTAAGCAAGCATATTTGGATGTTCTTGATGATTCTTCTCCATGTGTTTTGGTCAGTAGACTCACCAGGCTTAAAGTTTACACAGTAAATGCAATTTTATAAATAACAAACCACACAGTAAATTTTCATGGTGATATTAATGATGCTGTGTTCTTTTGGGAATTTCATCACATTGTTTCTTTATTACTATCTTTATCTTCATAAGAAAAAGATATACAATGTCTGCAACAAGATAGCATGTTATGACTTTTTAATAATTAATGGTAAACAAAAAGATTTTCAAAGCAATTTGGATTTCTGGCTTGAAAGTTATGTTTATTATGAAAAGTATAACAGAAATTTTGCTTTGATCCAACACTGGTGATTTCCATCTCCTCATTAGTGGTCTATTTCCAAGTCATCCTTATAGTAGAGTAGACTTAGTTCTGGCCACTACCAGTCATTTCCAAAAAGGAATTGAATGCCCGAAGGCAACACTAATGTAACCGGCATTTTAGTCCAAAGCCAGATAGGTTTAAAGATGCATCTGGGCATGTTTGTGTGGACCACCCAGATGTGTCTTTGTACATGAGACCGGAAGAGCATCCCAAGAGAGAACAGTGAAGGAAGGAGTCAGCCTCAATAAGTCCAAGCTTATTAAAATGTTTTCAGCAATGGGAGGGGAGAGAGAACTTCTGAGTTTGTATGGTATCTGTCAATTGGATTTGTCTCCCAAATCCCAGAAAACTGGATTCTATGGGAAACAAGCAAGCACAAATGGAAGGCAGCAGTCTCAGTGAAAACTCTACAGTGGCACCTTCTCCATCAAAGTCACTGCTGTGAGAGAATCCTAGCAACCTAGTTTGTGCGTGTGGCAAGAGCTGGGACTCAACAGAAACCTGGGGTCCTAAGGAGCAGCATCAGCACTGGTGGGAGCAAATGTGCTGTAAACATATATGTGAACCCTCTGTAAATTTCAACAGTCCCAAAGGGTCACTATGCATCCATTTGAGATCACTTTAGCAGATAGGGTAAAATCTGTTACTGCTTTTATGGGGCCCCACCTGTGCCCTGGCTGGGCAAGGTGATACTCACATTCCACATCACATGAGAAAGAATAATATGCTTAGAAACACACACATGCATACACACACACTTCTGTCAGACTATGTATTACACTTTCACACTTTTGCAGTTTTTTCATCTCTAAATCTTTCCTTGATAATCATTCAATTCACTTAACCAAAAAATTAAAGATTGGAAAATAGATCACATCTTCCCAGGAACCTCTGTGGCTCAGATGGTAAAAAATCTGCCTGCAACAAAGGAGACCCAGGGTCTGATCCCTGGGTCAGGAAGATCCCCTGGAGAAGGGAATGTCTGCCCACTCCAGTATGCTTGCCTAGAGAATTCCCTGGGACAGAGGAACATGGTGGGCTAGAGTCCACAGAGTTGCAAAGAGTTGGATGCAACTAACAATTCACATTTTTCCCCTGGAGCCTATGGTCTTTCAGATATATATGCCCTTTGCCACAATGCTCCATTGTAAGTCAACTAGAAGAATGTCTTTCTTTTGCAAGTGCAACAGAGTATAAACAGTTCAAGAGCAGAGTCTAATGTACTTATAACAGTGTTTTTATTCCATACTCAATATCATCACTACATTCAGCAGCAGGTGGTAGAATTTACAGCTGTACTTTCTTCTAAGCACTGTCTTATGTAAAGGCAAAGAACCATTGCTGGCAGTTGGATGAAATTAATATTCAGTGAATGGCTATTTGGAGTAACAGGGGACCTGAGACACAGGTGTCCAAACTAGGGACTGGGGAATGGCACCTCTGGTTATTGCTGTTATTATTACTGAGCAAGAGCCATGTTCTCATTCTGCCTTCCAACAGTGCTTCTCTCTGGGCCTTTCATAAAGGGCCAGAGGGTGCTGATAACTTAGAAAAGGTACAGACATTTCTGAGAATTGCATTTGGTTCTGAAGTGTAATAGTCAAGATCCACCATTTTATCTGTCATCAGAGTCTGTGATCCAGATAGGATTGTGCCAACCAATTACAGGTAAAAGATCACCAAGGAGAAAGGAATGTGGCCAGTAGTTTAGAGTTTAGTTCAGTTCAGTTGCTCAGTCATGTCCAACTCTTCACGACACCAGGGACCACAGCACGCCAGGCTCCCTTGTCCATCACCAACTCCCAGAGTTTACTCAAACTCATCCCCATTGAGTCAGTGATGCCATCCAACCGTCTCATCCTCTGTCGTCCCCTTCTCCTCCTGCCTTCAATCTTTCCCAGCATCAGGGTCTTTTTCAATGAGTCAGCTCTTTGAATCAGGTGGCAAAAGTTTTGGAGTTTAGCTTCAACATCAGTCCTTCCAATGAACACTCAAGACTGATCTCCTTTAGGATGGACTGGTTGGATCTCCTTGCAGTCCAAGGGACTCTCAAGAATCTTCTCCAACACCACAGTTCAAAAGCATCAGTTCTTTGGCGCTCAGCTTTCTTTATAGTCCAACTCTTACATCCATACAAGACTACTGGAAAAACCACAGCCTGATGAGACAGACCTTTATTGGCAAAGTAATGTCTCTGCTTTTTAATATGCTGTCTAGGTTGGTCATAATTTTCCTTCCAAGGAGTAAGTGTCTTTTAACTTCATGGCTGCAGTCACCATCTACAGTGATTTTGGAGCCTCCCAAAGTAAAGTCAGCCACTGTTTCCACTGTTTCCCCATCTATTTGCTATGAAGTGATGGGATGCCATGATCTTCATTTTATAAATGTTGAGTTTTAAGCAAAATTTTTAACTCCCCTCTTTCACTTTCATCAAGAGGTTCTTTAGTTCTTCTTCACTTTCTGCCATTAGAGTGGTGTCATCTACATATTTGAGGTTATTGATATTTCTCCTGGCAATCTTGATTCCAGGATTGTTTGTGCTTCCTCCAGCCCAGCGTTTCTCATGATGTACTCTGCATATGCAGAGTACATCATGAGATGTACATTGGGATTCCCTGGTGGCTCAGGTGGTAAAGAATCTGCCTGCAATGCGGGAGACCTGGGTTCAATCCCTGGGTTGGGAAGACTCCCTGGAGAAGGGAAAGGCTAGCCACTCCAGAGTATTCTGGCTTGGAGAATTCTGTGGACTGTATAGTTCATGGAGTCGCAAAGAGTCAGACACGACTGAGCGACTTTCACTCACTCACTCACTCACTCACTCTGCATATAAGTTAAATAAGCAGGGTGACAATATACAGCCTTGACACACTCCTTTTCCTATTTGGAACCAGTCTGTTGTTCCATGTCCAGTTCTAACTGTTGCTTCCTGACCTGCATACAGGTGTCTCAAGAGGCAGGTCAGGTGGTCTGGTATTCCCATCTCTTTCAGAATTTTCCAGTTTATTGTGATCCAGTCAAAGGCTTTTGCATAGTCAATAAAGCAGAAATAAATGTTTTTCTGGAACTCTCTTCCTTTTTCAATGATCCAGTGGATGCTGGCAATTTAACCTCTGGTTCCTTTACTTGTCAAACTGCCATGGGCACAGAAATTAACTGCAGGGATCTTGTTAAAATGTAAATTGTGACATACTAGATTTGGAGCTAGGTTCAAGAATTTGCTTTTATAGCAAGTTGATGCTGATAGTTGTTCAAGACAGTTGTGTAAGACAATGTCTAGGGTCCAAGATAAAGTGTTACCTTGAAAGTATCTGAAGGGACTTATAAATTATTCTATAGCAAAGAAAACTACAGGAAAGTTTACATTGCAAAATACCATGACCTGGACTTCCTTGGTGGTCCAGTGGTTAAGGCTTCAATGCTCCCAGTGCAGGGACATGGGTTCGATAGCTGGTTGGGGAACTCTAAAATATATTTTCTGTTCTAAAAAGAGATTGTTATCTTGTAAATAACAAAAGACATTGGGAGGTGGTCCTAAGATGGTGGAGGAATAGGACGGGGAGACCACTTTCTCCCCCACGAATTCATCAAAAGAACATTTCAATGCTGAGTAAATTCCACAAAACAACTTCTGAATGCTGGCAGAGGACATCAGGCAACCAGCAAAGCAGATCATTGGCTTCAAAAACAGGTAGGAAACAATATAAAAGATGAAAAAAGAGACAAAGGAAGTAGGGAGGGAGCTCCGTCCCGGGAAGGGAATCCTGTCCTGGGAAGAGACTCTTAAAAAGACAGGTTTCCAAATGCCAGGAAATATTCTCACAGCCGAGTCTGTGGCGAGCCTTGGAAACACAGAGGGCAACATAACAGGAAGGAAAAATAAATAAATAATTACAACCAACAGATTATGAGCCCAACAATATCTCCCCCAGCAGAAAAGCAGCGCAGACGCCTGCATCCACCACCAGCAAATGGGGTTGGGCAGGGAGGAGCGGGAGGCGCAGGCAGCAGTGCTTTCTAAGAATCGGGCCATGGGAGGCACGGGCTGCAGTGCTTTTTTGATAATTGGGCCAGAATGCCCCGCGCGTGGCCAAAGCGAACTAACTTGGGCTAGCAAACCAGACTGTGGGATAGCTACCACGCGAAATGCTCAAACATAAGACACCGCGAGGACCGCACACAGAACAAAGGACGGATTGGAAATAGCCGGTTGCAGACCATCCCCCTCCGGTGACAGGCAGCCAGAGCCTTAAGGGCTGGAAGTGGGCAATTGCAGCCCAACAGAAACATTACATACCAAATTGCAAGCAGGTTTCTTTGCTAACTAAGACTTCTGGGGGTTCTGGACAGTCATCATCCACCTGAGAAGGAACGCCAGCGGTACACCCAGAAAACTGAGTAGCATGGAAAGACCATAAGCCACAGTGATTGCGCTTGCCAAACTCCTGAGCTACTCGGACCTGGGAAGGGCATAAAACGCAGCCTCAACTAAATCTGCTCCTCTGAGGGCTACCTGAGCACCGAGCCTGAGTGGCTTAGACTGGGGAGGTGCATGAATCTAGGGCCGGTCTCAGATGGTTCCCCGGCGGAGCAACATAGAGCCTGAGTGGTGAGCGCCACGAGCAGAGGCAAGCCCAGTGCAGAGTCCACCACCGCCCTCCCTGTGTCAAGACAGAAATCAGACACTGAAGAGACCAGCAAACAGAGGAAGTTAAACAGAGGGAACTGCCTCGGTAGTGACCCCATACAGCCCACAATGCCAGAGAAAGGGCCAGATATACCTTTAATACTCTTATGATCAATCTTTTTTTTTTTTAGTCAATGTGGTTGCATGATTGTTTTTTTCTTCCTTTAAAAATTTTTTTTTATTTTTTCTTCTTGTTTTTAACTTTCTTAAATTTTTAAGTCATCTATTTCTCTAATTATTATTTTTATAACCTATTATTACTTTTCAAAAAAAACACCCCTATTTTTAAAGCAAATGCTGTATATAGTCTTTTTGTGGTTGATGTTGTTGTTGTTTTTTTAATAGTTCTTGTGGCTTTTTGGTGGTTGTTGTTGTTTTCTCCTTCTTCTTCTTTTCTTTAATATTATATTTTTGAAAATCCAATTTCTACTCCAGATTTTTAATCTTTGCATTTTGGTACTTGTTTNGCTGTGTTCCGAACTAGGCTTGTGACGAGTTCCGGGCTCTGTGCCATGGTGGCTCTGTGCCAAGGTCTGGGCTGTGTGCCACTGTCGCCCTGTTTGGAGATCTGGGCTGTGTGCCATGGTAGCCTTCTGCAGAGGTCCAGGCTGTGTGCCACGGTCGCCCTGCGCCGATGTCCAGGCTGTGTGCCACAGTCACCCTGAGCCGAGGTCCGGCCTGTGTTCTCGGTCGCCCTGTGCTGAGGTCTGGCCTGTGTGCCGCTGTCGCCCGGCACTGAGGTCCGGCCTGTGTGCCACGTTCACTGTGCGCCGAAGTCCAGGCTGTGTTCCGCGGTCACCCTTTACTGAGTTTCGGGCTGTGTGCCATGGTCGCCCTTCTTCGAGGTCCAGGCTGTGTGCCTTGGTCGCCTTGCGACGATTTCCGGCCTGTTTGCTGTGATCANCGTTCACTGTGCGCCGAAGTCCAGGCTGTGTTCCGCGGTCACCCTTTACTGAGTTTCGGGCTGTGTGCCATGGTCGCCCTTCTTCGAGGTCCAGGCTGTGTGCCTTGGTCGCCTTGCGACGATTTCCGGCCTGTTTGCTGTGATCACCCTGCACCTAGGTCTGGGCTGTGTGCCTCGGACGCCCAGCACCGAGGTCCGGGCTGTTTTCCGCCCTGGGCTTGCGACGAGTTCCGGGGTCTGTGCTATGGTCGCTCTGTGCCGAGGTCTGGGCTCTGTGCCATTATCGCCCTGTTCTGAGGTCTGGGCTGTATGCCATGGTAGTCTTCTGCAGAGGTCCAGGCTGTGTGCCGTGATCGCCCTGCGCAGAATTCCGGGCTGTGTTCTGTGGTCGGCTAGCAACGAATTCCGAGCTGTTTGCCATGGTCGCCTTTCACTGAGTTTCTGGCTGTGTGCCATGGTGACCATTCGCCGAGGTCCGGGCTGTGGGCCGTGGTTGCCCTCCACAGATTTCTGGACTGTGTGCTGNCGCCATCTCCCGAGGTCCATGCTGTGTGCCAGGTTCGCCCGGTGCCGAGGTCTGTGCTATGTGCCTCGGTTGCTCTTCACTGTGGTTCGGGCTGTTTGCCATGGTCGCCCTACACCCAGGTCTGCACTGTGTTCCGAACTAGGCTTGTGACGAGTTCCGGGCTCTGTGCCATGGTCGCTCTGTGCCAAGGTCTGAGCTGTGTGCCACTGTCACCCTGTTTGGAGATCTGGGCTCTGTGCCACGGTAGCCTTCTGCAGACGTCCGGGCTGTGCGCCACGGTTGCCCTGCGCCGACGTCCAGGCTGTGTGCCACAGTCACCCTGAGCCGAGGTCCGGCCTGTGTTCTGCGGTCGCCCTGCGCTGAGGTCTGGCCTGTGTGCCACTGTCGCCCTGCACTGAGGTCCGGCCTGTGTGCCACGTTCACTGTGCGCCTAAGTCCAGGTTGTGTTCTGCGGTCGCCCTTTACTGAGTTTCGGGCTGTGTGCCATGGTCGCCCTTCTTCGAGGTCCAGGCTGTGTGCCGTGGTCGCCCTGCGACGATTTCTGGCCTGTTTGCTGTGATCGCCCTGCACCTAGGTCTGGGCTGTGTGCCTCGGACGCCCAGCACCGAGGTCNACATTTGAGTCAGTTCTAATGAGGTGGATGAAACTGGAGCCTATTATACAGAGTGAAGTAAGTCAGAAAGTAAAACATCAAAACAGTATATTGAGTCATATACATAGAATTTAGAAAGTTGGTAATGACGACCCTATATGTGAGAGAGCAAAAGAGACACAGATGTAAAGAACAGACTTTTGGGCTATGTGGGAGAAGGCAAGAGTGGAATGATTCGAGAGAATAGCATTGAAACATTTATATTACAATATATAAAATAGATGGTCAGTGCAAGTTTAATGCATGAATCAGGGCACTCAAAGTTGGTGCTCTGGGACAACCCAGAGGGATGGGGTGGGGAGTGAGGTGGGATGGGGGGTTCAGGATGGGTGGAACACATGTGTAGCTGTGGCTGATTCATGTTGATGTATGGCAAAAACCACCACAAAATTGTAAAGTAATTAGCCTCTAATTAAAATAAATTAATTTAAAAACAAAACAAAACAAAAAAGACATTGGGCATTCGTATTTATGTAACTCAAATATACCACCAGGCTATGTTCTCAAATCACATCATATAAAGTTAATGCTCTCCTGGGCTGTGGTTCTTACCTACATTCTTTGGGATTATGTGGTTTGCTTTTTACTCTTATTTCCAAGGGTCTCCCACATATCACATGTGTTCAATAAATATTCTTCTGTGTTTGGTTCTGGTCTCTTTATTGATTTGAGGCTGGTGCTTCATCCTACCAGTTCCCTCTGTGGCTTCTGCCCTCTTCATGAGGCTGGCTCCTAGTGGTGCCACGGCTGAAGGACAACGGGCAGAAAGCTAAGGAACAAGCTGTTGAAGGGAACCCTTACCGCCTACTCCTGAGGTTTCCCTTCAGAGGAGAAAAATCCATCAGTGTAAAACTACTACTGTCCCCTCTCCCTCCCTTGCAGCTTGCTCTTCCACCAGGAAACAGGTGTGAAAGGAAAGAAAATTTAACTAAAAAATTAAAGATTGGAAAATAAGATAGCATCTTCCCTGGAGCCTTTGTAGCTCAGATGATAAAAAAATCTGCCTGCAATGCAGAAGACTGGATCCCCTGAATAAGGGAATGGCTTCTTTCTTTTCTCTTTCTCTACTACTACCAAGAAGCTCAAAGTGTTGACTTTGAACCAGCACATCAGCACAACCTGGAACTTGTTAGAAATGCAAATTATTGGGCTCACATTACAACTCCAGAATCAGAGACTGGGGGATGGGGACTGAGATCCAGTGACCTGTGATGTAAACAACCACTCTGGATGGGTTTTACACAGCAACTCTAAAACATTGTGTGTGTGTGTGTGTGTGTGTGTGTGTGTGTGTGTGCGCGCGCTCAGTGGTCCCATTCCTGCAGCCATAATGACTGATCCTCTGCCTCCACTCAACAGCTGTAATCACTGTGTGTTTTCTTTCAGGCAAGGTTAGCTCTGTGCAGACCTCACCAGTGGATTTTCATAATTGTCTTTTACACACTGGACAATGAAAGAGAAGCAATATGGAGTGATTTTTTTGCCTAAATAACTCATGCACAGTGTATTACACTATATGATGCCAAATTTTATCATCATAAGTGGATGCAGGTTGATATTTTAATTGCATTTTCAGCCAGCCCACTTTGGAAGGATGCATTAGAGGCAAAACAGACAAGCAAATTTACAACTCAGTGCAGTCCTAGTCTCATGCTGCTCATACATGCAGTGGCTGGACTTTGGGGGTCAATTTGCTGAGAAGGACACAAAAGACTACAAAGATGGGGTGACTCTGGCTCTCAGAAACTGAGGAAAACCGTATGTAAATGATACAGAACAGGCTTTATTATTTTTATATTGAAAAGTTTTAAGAAGTGAAGCAAAGAGGGTAAATGGGCATAGTGTTCAGATATTTCTAAATAGAATGGCATGTGGTCTAATAGTCGGGGGGTGGAATTATGACCGCTCATTTAGGTACAGTTTTATTTGAGCTAAAATTAAAAATAGGACTCTCCCTTCTTCGTTGACAAAGAGTCTGTGTAACTGGTGGAATCGCCTCAGGACTTTAGGTGAATGTTTGCTTTTGAGGGGTTTCCAATGATTATCTCACCAAATATTTTCTTGCACTTTTAGAAACTTCAGAAGTTGCTTGGGTCTGGTTAAAGCAAAAATGGGAAAGAAAAGTTTTGTCCTTTCATCTCTGCCTGAAACTTCTTAATCAGAGCCTCTTGGCTAGCCATAAATTCTGAGTACATTCTCTCATCAAGATTGCCAAGATTGTCTTGTTACACCGGATGAAAATGAATCACGATTTCTTTCCATCACCCAGGGATGAGAATTTTCTTGATCAGTTCTCTGTTGAAGTGCCCTTGATAAAACTGTTCAACACTATATGTAACAAAAGTTATTTCTGTGGATGAGGCAGAACCTCTTTGTGGGAAAAGAAACTAGACTGTAGGGAGCAGAGTGGTGGGCAAGATTAAACCCAACTGTATGACAAGGCTTGTGAAGGAAGTGATACTGAGTTATAGCACAGAAGAGCAGCTAGGATTTTAGAAGGAAAAACTAAGGCATTCAAGAGTTCAAAGTTTATCACAAGCAGGCTGATAGATTACAATAAAACCAGAGAAGGAGATAATATTTCCTGAGGTGGAGAAATATTTGTATTCCTTTATAACTCATGGGAACATACTAGGTACACAGCCCAGCTCTGAGGCCCCAGGAACACCCAAGTTCTGTCCTCAGGTTCTCAGTCCACAGAGCTGGGAAAATCTGTTCCGTGAGCTATGTCTCTGACCAAAGGATTCTGTTGGTTCTTTCCTTTTTAGATTGTTGCAATTACAGTAAATTCTCTATACTGATTGTTTGGCTCAACTTTCAAATCACTTGTCACAAATATAACACTAAGGTAAGTTAAAAAGGATCAATGAGTTTGGAAGAAAAAAAGACTTTGCCAAATTTAGAACATCATTTTTCAGAAGATGTTTGGAACTCTTCTTCCAAAATGTCAACCTTAGTTTTTGTGACAACGTTGAGATCAGTTGTACATTTTTAGAAATGAGCAAATTCTTTGAGAAGGCATCTCATTTTACTTTCTTTCGTACTTATCATAATGTTATAGACTTGTATCATTATTATTTAAACTTTATCTAAATTTTATCTATTGAATTCTCTAACGAGATGCTTTTATTTCTCTGCTTGGATCCTTCTATGAAGAGGCATTACCTAGGAAGGCAGTTTGGTCTCAGGAAAGGAGCAGGGGAGCAAGAAGCCGGATGTATGGTCCTGTTTCTATCATCTTCTGACTGAACAAGAAATAACATCTTCTGTACCTTGGCTTCTTACCATACTTCTTATAAAAGGATAGATATAAACTGGTATCTGTCTCTAATTAGCTCACATGGATGAAATTGGACTAAAAGGAGATAGGTGGATGAGAAAAGTTTAGATAAAAATGTTTTGATTATTGAAACAATTCATTAGCAAAAGATTCCTAAGGTTACATAGAGATGTTTACTAATAAAGACATGGTTTTATCCTGAGCCTTAGCCTTTGTGTCCAATGTGATGTTGGTTTTCAATATGTCAGAGGATGAGAAATTTGAACAAGAATGTTTGTAAACACTCTGGCTAGAAATCAGTTTGCCTATAAATTTTAATGGGGGAAATTTAATCAAGGCATTAAGTAAATGTCAGAAATCAAGTATAGTACTCCAAAATTTTTAAAAAAGGATTGTGATTTAACCAATGATTACAAAGTCTCTTGCAGGTTTATTTACATTTTTGTGTCTGAGAAGCTTTCTGTGTTTTAATCTCCATCCATCAGCCTTGTGTCTTTGGCACATTTTATCGTGGTGTTCTCCTTCTGGCATACGATGGACTATTTCTTTATTCCTTTCTACAGTCTCTCTCTCTTTTCACTCCTTCTGGATTCTTATATCTGGACAATCTGTACTCTTTAAAGATAATCTTAGTGCTTTACAACTGTCATCTTCTGAGTCACTAAGGTGCATGCATGGGACATTTTGAGAGTGTAAACTACCTGCCATCAGCAAAGAAAATGGAGCTAAGTAGAGACTGTGCTGAGAATCACCATGGAGACAGCTGAGCCAAAACTCCAGGGTGCTCTTACCCACACAGAGGTATGTTCACACCGACCTCAGCACACGTTACAAAGTTCTCAATTCAATAAGTGATCTTACGACTCCAGATTCTTTATAGGATTTTGTAATAATTACAAAGGATGTTATTTAAGTTTTGTGGGAGAAATAATTCTTTCATATTTACATTTTATGGAAGAACTATAGTACAACTGTGAAATGAAAGTAAGAACATCAGTAGAACATGACATTTAAAAATCATTTTTTCAACATTTGAATAATGTACCATGTATATAAATAGCATTAATTATTTAGCAGTAAGGACCATATATTATATGTCTTTCATATTAAGTTTGATATATTAAACCACAGCAAGAGAGTTTCTAAATTCAGAGCTTGCTCAAATTAGTGCCCAAGGGGCACGGATAAATGTGCAGATAGGGGTCTTATTTTGCAGCAACAAAGTCTTGTGACTCCACAGACTCCGGTAGCTGATGAACTAGGATAAATTTTTTCCTTTCCAGAAAGGTGTTTTTAACTTTACACATTTTTCTTTTCTGTTATTTTACTAATCAAATTCACACAAGTTGATCTACAGGTTGCACCAGTTCTCTATTTTGCAGGTATGCATGCCCTTCTTCTTTAATACATGTTAAAATGGGAAAAAATATTTTTGGAGAGGGGGATCCTGGGTCCCTTAGATGAATTAAGACACCCTGCCCTGTCTCCCAGTCACACCACACACTGGGAGGTGTAGGTAGTGGGCTGTTGTTGGGGATGCATTGCCAATGTTCTCTTTTCCTGTCGGTCCCTGTAATTGTGCTGTCTGGGCATGCAAGCAATGTGGAGTCACCCCCAAGGGATTACCAATAACTGTGAGAGTGAGTACATGCACCAAAATGCCACAGAGTGCTAAGAAAATTCCCAGCTTTATATTAAAACTGTGGAATGGGAGAACAGTGGCCGTGACTCTGAAATTCCAAATTACTCAATTTATTGTGGTGTGTAAAGCTTGATACTTGTTTTCTATAGTGAAGACATGGCAAGTTCTTTTCCTTTATTTTTGTCTTACATTGGTATTTAACCCTTAGAGCTCCACAGTGTGCTAGGTGTCAATGTTTAACTGTGGAACAAGTGTGGAAACTGAAGATTCATGAACTTGGGTCACGTGTACAAGACTGGGATTGGAGCCACCACAGTCTGACCACAGAGCCACACACTTGTGTGCTTACTCAGTAATGTCCAGCTCTCTGCAACCCCATGGGCTGCAGTCCACCAGGCTCTGTCAGGCTCTTCTGTCCATGGGATTTCCCAGGCAAGCATACTATAGTTGGGTGCCATACCTTTCTCCAGGGTATCTGCTCCACCCAGGGATTGAACCTGCGTCTCTTGCATTACAGGTAGGTTCTTTACCATCTGAGCCACCAGGGAAGCCCCATGTTGGATCAGGAACCACATGAATAACCTTATTTAAATTCAGTTATCTCTGAACAGACCTGTTTACACAACTGATTACATTCTGAGGTCCTTACTGGCCATGAGGACTTCAACATCTGGACTTTTTTGAGGGAACACAATCCACCCTAGAAGAGGCACTAGAGACCAGAAAGATTTAACAGCATCCCTAAAATCATACAACTTGGATAGGGTCGCAAGTTATATTAGCCACCATGACTGTACATGATCCTATTTCCGCTACCCTGTGGTCTTGTTTAATGGCTGGAAAAATACAGCAAATAGGAGAAACAGACTTTATATTTTCACAGAGTTTAATATAGCCATGGAGGGTCATTGAGAGGGTGGACTGAATTGGTGCAAAGTGACCAATTTTGGAGTCTGTGTGTGACCATTAACTGCTGATTGATGAAGTCTTGGTCCATCAAGAGCTGTCTGCAACCCATGTAGCATGCAGAACCCTATCCAGGCTTTCTTATTTGTTTATCCCCCATGTCCTGGCTGGGCACCTCCTCTGCTATGTCAGACTGGTGGGTACAAGTCCATACAAGATGACGCCCCTGCCCTCGCAGCCCCATCTTTGTTCCAGTGGGGCAGATGGGCAATGCACCCGAGAACTGAATTCTCTGGGCAGAGAGTGCCAAAGAGAAGTGAAGCAGGATGTGGGGATGGGAAGGGGCGAGAAACATGGAGGTCTGAGACAGACAATGCTCCAGGCAGAAGAGGAGAGAGTAAAAGTTTCCCAGATAGGACAGAGCCCACCTCTCAAGGAAGAGGAGGAAGGAGGGGGTACCTGAAAACAGGGGCTAGGGAGGGAGTGAGAAGATGATGCCAAAGAGAAGGCTGGCAGTCAGGGTCAGAAGGCCAGGTGAGTCAAAGTGAGGCACTGGGGTTTCCTTCTAAGTGTAATGTGCAGCCTCTGGGGTGTCGTGTATGTGTGTGTGTGTGTGTGTGTGTATGAAGGGAGGTGAATATCCTCTGATTTCCATTTGGGGAGGGCTATTCTGGGAGCTATGTGGACTGCCTTGGGTTTGCAATTGGGGAGCATAGAAACAGAGGGTCCAGTTAAGATCATTCAGTGATTCAATCAACCGGAACCTTCCACTGCATAAGGAAATAATATATGTGCAAGACAAGCTTACACCTCCAGGTCCTCAGATCTTGAGTTTTATTTTTGGCAAGACTATGGACTGCACGTTTTGTGAACTTGAATCAGCCCCCTCGTCACAGAGAGGCCAATGTGCGTCATAACATAATGAAAAAGGTGGAAGATTTTTCTGCCTTTAGGTTTGTGAGTTGTGGGTGTTTGGTACAATATGAGATTCCTGAGAGTGAGGGGAATGTTTGGAGAGTCAGAATATCATTTTCTGGAAGCTGCTGGAATGGGTGTGATTGTTAATTTCACTCCACAAGGTCACATAGAAGAGAGGCCTACTTGAAAAGACCATGCTTTCCCCAGCAAAGCAGCCTTCCTGTCTGGCTGGAGGCCTGGGGACAAGGCCTGAGCAGACCGGGTCTAGCAGCAAGTCTGCTACAGCTAATCCCCCGGTATCCTGTCTGGCCACCAGGATGGAAACCGCCTTGACTGTCCAGGCATCCCCAGAGGCTGCTTTCCCTCTGCAATCCGATTCTTCTACAAGCGGAGGGCCAAGTCTCTGAGAGCAGGAGCCAGGAAATACTGGGCACCCCCTCTTTGAGAACCAAGGACTCAAAGACCCAAACAATGTTGGCTTGTGGTGGTTCGTTGGCACTAAGCCCCAGAGAAAGATTCCTGTAAAGGGCCTGAATATGTGTTCTGTTTCTCACTGCAATAACACATGAGCAAGGTTGCCTCTGTTCAGAGCTCTCCTGAGCAGGCAGCAATTACGGACAGTGGAAGGAAGGAGTCACTGTGTATATAACTTTGTGAATCTGGCTCTCATCAGTGGAATTTTCTAACATCCCCCCAGATGATAGGATATGCCTTTTGGGCATTAGTATCAACCTGAGTCTGTCACAAAGACTGTCACAATGACTCTGGACAAATAAGAACAGTGTAATAGAAAAGTCCAAAGTTTCCATGTAATTAATATACACTGGATTACTGTGATATTGAATGGTTTGCCTTGGAAATGAACAGAGATCATTCTGTCATTTTTGAGATTGCATCCAAGTACTGCATTTTGGGCTCTTTTGTTGACTATGGAGGCTATTCCATTTCTTCTAAGGAATTCTTGCCCACAGTAGTGGATATAATAGTTGTCTGAGTTAAATTCACCCATTCCAGTCCATTTTAGTTCACTGATTCTAAAATGTTGATGTTTACTCTTGCCATCTCCTGTTTGACCACTTCCAATTTACCTTGACTCTTGGATCTAACATTCCAGTTCCTATGCGATATTATTCTTTACAGCATCAGACTTTATTTCCATCACCAGTCACATCCCTAACTAGGTGCTGTTTTTGCTTTGGCTCTGTCCCTTCATTCTTTCTGGAGTTATTTCTCTACTCTTCTCCAGTAGCATATCAGGCCCCTACCAACCTGGGGAGTTCTTATTTCAGTGTCCTATCTTTTTGCCTTTTTGTGCCATTTGTGGGGTTCTCAAGGCAAGAATATTGAAGTGGTTTGCCATTCCCTTCTCCAGGGGACCACATTTTGTCAGAACTCTACACCATGACCCGTCCATCTTGGATGGCCCTACATGGGCATGGCTCATGGTTTCTTTGAGTTAGACAAGGTTGTGGTCCATGTGATCAGATTGGCTAGTTTTCTGTGACTGTGGTTTTCATTCTGTCTGCCCTGTGATGCAGAAGGATAAGAGGCTTATGGAAGCTTCCTGATGGGAGAGACAGACTGATTTGGGGGAAACTGTGTCTTGTTCTGATGGGTGGGGCCATGCTCAGTAAATCTTTATTCCAATTTTCTGTTGATGGGCAGGGATGTGTCCCCTCCACGGTGTTTAACCTGAGGCCAAATATGGTGGAGGTAATGAAGATAATGGCGACCTCTTTCAAAAGGTCCCATGCATGCACTGCTTCACTCACTGCCCCCGACAGTGAAGCAGGCCACCACCAACCCACACCTCTGCCAGAGACTCCTGGACATTCATGGACAAGTCTGGGTAGGTCTCTTGTGGGGTCATTGCTCATTTTTTCCTGGGTCCTGGACCACACAAGGTTTTGTTTGTTTCCAAGGCAAACCATTCAATATCACAGTAATCTGAGTCTATGCCCCAACCAGTAATGTTGAAGAAGCTGAACAGTTCTGTGAAGACCTATAAAACCTTCTAGAACTAACACTCAAAAAGATGTCCTTTTCATCATAGGGGACTGGAATGCAAAAGTAGAAAGTCAAGAGATACATGGAATAACAGGCAAATTTGGCCTTGGAGTACAGAATGAAGCAGGTCAAAGGCTACTAGAGTTTTGCCAAGAGAATGCACTGGTCATAGAAAACACCCTCTTCCAAAAACACAAAAGAAGACCCTAAACATGGACATCACTAGATGATCAATACCAAAATCAGATTGATTATATTCTTTGCAGCAAAAGATGGAGAAAGTCTATAGTATAAGCAAAAAGAAGACCGGGAACTGACTGTGGCTCAGATCATGAACACCTTATTGCCAAATTAAGGCTTAAATTGAAGAAGGTAGGAAAAACTACTGGACCATTTGGGTAGGACCTAAATCAAATCCCTTAAGATTACACAATGGAAGTGACAAACAGATTTAAGGGACTAGATCTGATAGCTAGAGTGCCTGAAGAACTACGGATAGAAGTTCATGACATTGTACAAGAGGCAGGGATCAAAACCATCCCCAGGAAAAAGAAATGAAAAAAGGCAAAATGGTTCTCTGAGGAGGACTAGTTGAGAAAAGAAAAGACATGAAAGGCAAAGGAGAAAAGGAAAGATATACCCATTTGAATGCAGGGTTCCAAAGAATAGCAAGGAGAGATAAGAAAGCCTTGCTCAGTAATCAATGCAAAGAAATAGAGGAAAACAATAGAATGGGAATGACTAGAGATCTCTTCAAGAAAATTAGGGATCCCAAGGGAATATTTCATGCAAAGATGGGCACAATAAAGGACAGAAATGGTATGGACCTAACAGAAGCGAAAGATATTAAGAAGAGGTGGCAAGAATACACAGAAGAACTATACAAAAAAGATCTTCATGACCCATATAACCATAGTGGTGTGATCACTCACCTAGAGCCAGACATCCTGAAGTGAGAAGTCAAGTGGGCCTTTCAGTTCAGTTCAGTTCAGTTCAGTTCGGTTCACTCACTCAGTCGTGTCTGACTCTTTGTGATCCCATGAACTGCAGCATGCCAGGCCTCCCTGCCCATCATCAACTCCTGAAGTTCACTCAGACTCATGTCCATCGAGTTGGTGATGCCATCCAGCCATCTCATCCTCTGTCGTCCCCTTCTCCTCCTGCCCCCAATCCCTCCCAGCATCAGAGTCTTTTCCAATGAGTCAACTCTTCGCATCAGGTGGCCAAAGTACTGGAGTTTCAGCTTCAGCATCATTCCTTCCAAAGAAATCCCAGGGCTGATCTCCTTCAGAATGGACTGGTTGGATCTCCTTCCAGTNTTTTCTCCTTTGCTTTTCGCTTCTCTTCTTTTCACAGCTATTTGTAAGGCCTCCCCAGACAGCCATTTTGCTTTTTTGGCCTTAGGAAGTATCACTATGAACAAAGCTAGTGGAGGTGATGGAATTTCAGCTGAGTTATTTAAAGTTCTAAAGGATGATGCTGTGAAAGTGCTGCACTCAATATGACAGCAAATTTGGAAAACAGCAGTGGCCAAGGAATGGGAAAAAGTCAATTTTCATTCCAACGCCAAAGAAAGGCAATGCCAAAGACTGCTCCAACTGCCACACAATTGCACTCATCTCATACGCTAGCAAAGTAATGCTCAAAATTCTCCAAGTCAGGCTTTAACACTATGTGAACCATGAACTTCCAGGAGTTCGAGCTGGATATAGAAAAGGCAGAGGAACCAGAAATCAAATTGTCAAAATCTGTTGGATCATCAAAAAAGCTAGAGAGTTTCAGAAAAAAACATTTACTTTTGCTTTATTGCCTACACCAAAACCTGTGACTGTGTAGATCACAACAAAGTGTGGACAATTCTTTAAGAGATGGGAATACCAGACCACCTGGCCTGCCTCTTGAGAAATCTGTATGCAGGTCAGGAAGCAATAGTTAGAACTGGATATGGAACAACAGACTGGTTCCAAATCAGGAAAGGAGTACGTCAAGGCTGTATATTGTCATCCTGTNAAGAGATGGGAATACCAGACCACCTGGCCTGCCTCTTGAGAAATCTGTATGCAGGTCAGGAAGCAATAGTTAGAACTGGATATGGAACAACAGACTGGTTCCAAATCAGGAAAGGAGTACGTCAAGGCTGTATATTGTCATCCTGTTTATTTAACTTATATGCAGAGTACATCATGAGAAATGCTGGGCTGGATGAAGCACAAGCTGGAATCAAGATTGCTAGGAGAAATATCAATAATCTCAGATACACAGATGACACCACCCTTATGGCCGAAAGTGAAGAAAAACTAAAGAGCCTCTTGATGAAAGTGAAAGAGGAGAGTGAAAAAGTTGGCTTAAAACTCAACATTCAGAAAACTAAGAACATGGCATCTGGTCCCATCACTTCATTGATTGGGAAATAGATTGGGAGATAATGGAAACAAGGACAGACTTCAGTTTGGGGGCCTCCAAAATCACTGCAGATGGTGACTGCAGCCATGAAATTAAAGGATACTTACTCCTTGGAAGAAAAGTTGTGACCAACCTAGACAGCATATTAAAAAGCAGAGATATTACTTTGTGAACAAAGGTCCATCTATTCAAAGTTGTGTTTTTTCCAATAGTCATGTATGAATGTGAGAGTTGGACTGTGAAGAAAGCTGAGCACTGAAGAATTGATGCTTTTGAACTGTGGTGCTGGAGAAGACTTGAGAGTCCCTTGGACTGCAAGGAGATCCAACCAGGCCATCCTAAAGGAGATAGTCTCAGGTGTTCACGGGAAGGACTGATGCTGAAGTGGAAATTCCAATACTTTTGTCACCTGATTCGAAGAACTGACTCATTGGAAGAGATCCAGATACTGGGAAATATTGAAGGCAGGAAGAGAAGCAGATGACAGGGGATATGGTTGGATGGCATCACCGACTCGATCCACATGAGTTTGAGCAATCTCTAGGAGTTGGTGATGGACAGGGAGGCCTGGTGTGCTGCAGTCCATGGCATCGCAAAGAGTCAGACATGAGGAGTGACTGAACTGAACTGAACGGAATATACATTCGCCCATGGACATGAGATTAGAGATAGTCTTAGCTTTCTAATGGATTAAATCTGAATCAAAAAGAAAACAAAGATGTTAGTGACTTTAGAATTAATTGTAGTATCAGAGACAAACTGTGTTGTAGTTAGGATTTGGGTTATGTGAAAGGGCTTCCCTGGTGACTCAGATGGTAGAGAGGTAACAAATGTGCCTGCAATGAGGGAAGACCTGGGTTCAGTCCCTGGGTCAGAAAGATCCTCTGGAGAAGGAAATGGCAATCCACTCCAGAATTCTTCCTGGGAAATTCCATGGACAGAGAAGCCTGGCGAGCTATAATCCATGGGTTCACAAAGAGTCAGATCACAACTGAGTGACTAACTCTTTCATTTATGTAAAAAGGGAAAAACACCCTATAGCTAATGTATTATACTCAAGGGTAGTATTTCCTTTTCAAAATAAGAACAGAATCAATTGGAAAAATTGCTTTGAGAGAGGCATATGCACTGTGGGGTAACCTTTAAGTGTATCAAATACCAGCAACATCATTTTTTTTCCTGTTTATGTTTTATAATAACTTTCATAAATTTGTTAGTTTTAAATCATATTTTGTTTGAAAACACGTCACTGATTCTGAGTCTGCCTTCTCTGAGTTTTTAACATGAAAGTGAAAGTCAGTCATGTCCGACTTTTTTGTGACCCCATGGACTATACAGTCCATGAACTTCTCCAGGCCAGAATACTGGAGTGGATAGCTGTTCCTTTCTCCAGGGGATCTTCCCAACCCAGGGATCAAACCCAGGTCTCCCTCATTGCAAGTGGATTCTTTTCCGGCTAAGCCACTAGGGAAGACTCCCCCTCCCCCGCTCTTTTTTTTTTTTTTTTTAACATAAATTGAAACACATTTGGATATTCACCAGCACTAGGGACATCAATACATGTCTATAACACAGAAGACTGCAACTTTCTTGAAAAAACTACAGGAGATAGTTTTAAAGGGGAATTGGGGGCAATGAACCCAGCTTTCAAGGTGTTACATGAAAGTGGAGGAGAATATAAGCAAAGTGTGTTTAATGTTGCCTGTTATGAATTTAGCTGTGAGGGTCGAAGTGAGTTGATATTGCAAAGATATATGAGATTGATTTTGCTCGGTATCTAAATTTCCCCTCTTTCCTTATTGTACATCAGCTGTAGTAAAAATGAATTTTCTTTGGGTGAAGTAGAAAAGGATAACTTTATTGCTTTGCTTAACAAAAGAGGCCATGGCAGGCTTGTGCCTCTCAACATTGTGTGTCCCAATCAAGAAGGAATTGGTGAAGAGTTTTATAGCAATGGCTCAAGGATGGGGTTGCTGATAAGGATAAGGGTTTGTGTAGGATCTCAGGTGGTCTGGTCTCCTAATTTTGATGAGTCTCTTATGTTCCTTTAATCTTGACTCAGGTGGTTTCCTGGCTGCTCCTCTCTTGATTAGCAACTGTTTTGCCCTTTGGAGGGGCTTCCCAGTAGTAAAGACTCCTCCAGCCAATGTAGGAGATGCAAGTTCAATTCCTGGGCTGGGAAAATCCCCTGGAGAAGGACATGACAACCCATTCCAGCATTCTTGCCTGAGAGAGCCTATGGATTGAGGAGCCTGGCAGGTTACAGCCCATGGGGTCACAAAAGAGTCAGACATGACTTAGTGACTAAGCAACAACAATAACAGTGTCTAAAATAGGTGATTTAATTCTAGAGCTGAAGATTACTTTATAATTATATTTGAAATGTTCTTTCATGCCTGTTTTTATGTCACTAGAACCAGAGAGTCTGCCCCAAACACATGGAGGATGGGATGACTTACATGGATATTATTAGAAAGCATTATTCAAAATATATGTATTTATATTTTTGCCCTTTCATATCTGCAAAATACTTTGTATTTCTTTTTCTCTTCAGTTCTTTTTTACCCCGAACTCACAACTTCTTGGAAAATGTATTGAAGATGTTAGCTTCAGTGGACCATAGGTGGACTTGCTAGGTACCATTTGACTTCAGAATGCTGCCTGTGCATTGGTCCATTCAGGTGATTATCAGGTGACCAGCCTCCGAGAGGCTACTGGGTCAAGTTGGGACTTTCTGATCCTGTTAGAAAGCTATCCATTGGAGTATGTTTTTTTCCCACTCAAGTGCAGTGTCCAAGACAAGCTAGTATCTTCCAGTTGTTTAAGGAGAAACCTGATTAACAGAGACTACATTCATTTCATTCCCATGATATTTTAAGCATCTCTTTTGGCCCACCTGGCTGCCAACCAGTTGTCACTGAATCTTGTTTAGAATGTAGAGAAGTCAACTGCATTTTAGAACATTGACTATTGAAACCTTTACTTCTAGGACTTTAAACACAGAAATCCTTCCATCCTCATTATTCATTATTTGGAGTTAATTTGAAAGGGAAATAAGGGAGAGGAATGGAAATATAAATATAAGTGCTGCACACATATTATAGTGATGGGTATGTGAAATTTAGCAGCATCACCCCTCAAAATGCAGAGGAAAGTCTTAAATGGAAAAATTTTGTTTAAATAGTTGAGGGTATTTTCCAGTTCTTGGAGGATATATAAGTAGACCTGTTTGGCTCCCACTTTTCCACATTCCTGAGAAGTCACATGTGCAGCTTTCTGAACTTAATGGATTTGCAAGAAAGGTCCATAATGTCTAGGAGAAGTCATTTGACTAATCTTGGTGAGCTACACGGGGCAAATAGGGAAGAACAAGTAAAGTATGTTCTTAAATGTAGCAACAGAATATCCAGAGGCACTGCAGATGCTCACAATAGCTTGTCCTCTTATAATTGTTTTTTATTGCAAGTCCATTTCCTCTAGGCTACTCGTGGTGACATTAGAGGTGTCACCAAGCCTCATCTTTTTCTTTATGGAAACGTGACAGAGAGTAGAAAACATTTAACTACTTTTTAAAAAGATCTTGCAAACTCTAGGTCTAAAAAGAGAGAATGAGGTCTCATGTCATACAGAGTAACATAAGTCAGAAAGAGAAAAGACAAATATCGTATATCAAAGCATATATGTGAAACCTAGAAGAATGGTACAGATTCTAGGGCAAGAACAAAGACACAGACATAGAGAAGAGCCTGGTGGACACAGCTGGGAAAAGAGAGTGTGGGACGAACTGAGAGAGTAGCATTGAAATATATGCATTACCATGTGAAAAATAGATAGCTACTGAGAAGCTGTTGTATAGCATAGGGAGTTCAGCCTGGTGCTCTGTGATGACCTAAAGGAGTGGGATGGGGGCTGGGAGGAAGGTTCAAGAGGGAGGGGATATATGTATACATGAACACTTTATTGTACTGCAGAAACTAACCCAACATTGTAAAGGGATTACCCTCCAATTAAAAACTAAAAAAAAAAAAAAATTAAATGCGTCTGTTATGTGTTTTCAAAACTAACCATAGACATTAAAGAACTGGATTGCTTTAACATTTTCAATCAAATAAAATTAAATGGAGAACATGAATGAAAGAGCGATGTCATGCCTTCTGTTTAACACTGGATTTCTCACAAAGCTGCAATGCAAGCAAACTAAATGGAATCATTGTTTGGTTTGTTTGCTTTGTTTTGTTTTGTTTTAGCCACTGCATATCATATTCAATAAATATTACACACACACACATACACACGCACACAATTTGTCAGGTTGTTTAACAATAACAGAATGTCTTTCAGGCACCTAATGGGAGTGAATAAACTCTATTGTTTATTTGTGTTCTTGAGAAATTAAGAACATTTTGCTCCTCACATTTTAGATCTCTCGCAGAATTCCTGTGGTTGCTGATGCACCTGTAGGTACTACTGGTCCCCAGGAGACAGGGTGGCCTGTGGGGAACAGGTGTTGAATAAGGACTAGAATCATGTTGTCCATCATCCGTCATCAGCTGTGGTTCTTATGCTACTTCTGATTATGTTTTTCATGTAAAATAACACCATTAGGGACCTGTCAGTTCCTCTTGCCCTGTGAGTGAAAGATTTTCTTCTAGTGTTCTCATGCAGAGCCCCAGAAGCGTTCTTGTGAGCCTGAATAAATAAGTCTTGAGCCCCCAGCATCTTCTTGTGGATTCTGCCCATATGCATTTGTGTGTATCACACACCCCAAAACACACAACCTCATGAATCAGAACAACAAACAAACAAACAAATTCTTAATCTCTACATTATATTTCTTGCTACTATTTTTGTAACTTACATCATTAGTCTTTACCAGATATTTCTATTTAGTTTGTTGATTTTTTTAATCTCCATGATCAACCTTGGCTCATTTACTTTCAGAAAAAAATAATTTGAAAATTTTACTTAAAAAATGTGGTTATGACAAAAGGTGTTCTTTTTCTCCNCAGGAGGAGAGGGGACGACGGATGATGAGATGACTGGATGGCATCACTGACTTAACGGACATGAGTTTGAGTGAACTCCAGGAGTTGGTGATGGACGGGGAGGCCTGGTATGCTGTGATTCATGGGGTTGCAAAGAGTTGGACACGACTGAGCGACTGAACTGAACTGATGTATGTATACGTAGTATACATAGTATTATTTTGAACAAACAGGTCAATCTACAATAGGGAAAATAAAACTTTGTATTTACCTCAACTTATTTCTTCTTTGATACTCTTCCTTTCTTTATGTGGATCTGAATTTCTGACCTACATCATTTTCTTTCTCTCTAAAGAACCTTTTAAAACATTTCTTGCAAGGCAAGCCTCTTGGTTATGGATTTCTTCAATGTTTGTTTACCCAAAAAATCTTATTTCTTCTTCACTTCTGAAGGATAATTTCAAAAGTACAGAATTTTAGGTTGGTGGGGATTTTTTTCTCTACACTTATTCACTCACTCTTTTCTGGCTTGATGATTTCTAAGGAGAAGTTGTTGATGTGATAATTTTTATCTTTGCTCCTCTATATGCAATGTGATTTTTTTCCTCAGGCTTCTTTCAAGATTTGGTACTTTATCTTTGATTTTCTGCAGTTTGAATATGATAGCTTCCACTGTAGTTTTATTTGCATTTATCCTGTTTTCTGTTTTCTTATCTTGTTCTGTAGTTTGGTGTCTGAGGTTAATTTTGGAAAATTCTCAGTCATTATTGCTTCAAATATTTCTTTTATTTCTTTCTCTTTTTTTCTTAAGGTATTCTCATTATGCATATGTACACTTTTTACAGTTTTCTGACAGATCTTTTACCTTCTTTGCTGAGATGTTGTAAGGATTCAATGAAACAATATATTCAAAATGCTTAGCACAAAGCCTAGAACATAGTGGATGCATGCTGAGTCGCTTCAGTTGTGTCTGACTTTGTGTGACCCTGTGGACTGTGATCCGCCAGGCTCCTCTGTCTGTGGGCTTCTCCAGGCAAGAATATTGGAGTGGGTAGCCGTTCCCTCCTCCAGGGGGTCTTTCTGATCCAGGGATCAAACTCGGATCCAGCCTCCTGCACGGCAGGCTTATTCTTTACCACTGAGCCACCAGTACCTAGCACTAAAACTGAAGGAACTCGGCATGCTGTCTCGAATAGAAAAGCAAAACATGAATCGTGGTCACAGCAGTTCTTGAATTTATAGCGCTTTATTAGAATTTTAAGAGGTGAAGTCATATTTAATTCTGTCTGGATAAGAAAGCAATGTTTCAGCAGTGGGTATAACCATTGAAGTGTTTCATGTAGGGACAAAGCAATTTAATTTCCCTAAACTATCAAAGTTGATTCCTGAGTTATTAGTCTCTAGATCACCAAGAAAATGATCATGCATTTAACCAACAGTTTAAAGTTTGGTACATTGTGGTCCTCAGATTCTTTTTCTATTTGAAACTTACTTGCAATTATTTTTCTCCCTTAAACCATGAAAGTTCCTTCCAACATCTCATGAGAGTTTTCCAGAATTTTCAAGAGCAAGTGTATCCATTTACCTTGTTTTTTCCCCACTCTTAAGTATATACACCAAAGAATCAAAAACAGAAACTTAAACAAGTTAATTGTACACCTATGTTATTAGCAGATTAGTCATAATAGTCAAAAGATATTCATTCACAGATGAATAGACACATGTGGTCCAACCATACAATGGTATATTATGCAGCCAGAAAAAGGAATGAAGCACTGACATGTGTACAGTACAAGTGAGTTTTGAAAACATTGTGCTAAGTTAAGTAAGCCAGACTCAAAAAAAGAAACATATACTGTGTGATTCCACTTACATAAGGTACCTAGGATGGGAAAAAATTATGCAGACAGAAAATAGCTTAGGGAATGGGAGAGAGAAAAGCAAGGAGTTTTGCTTAAAGTTGACAGTTCTTTGGGTGATGGAAAAGTTTTGAAGACAGACACTGGTTATGGCTGCACAACAATGTGAGATTGGAATTAATGCCACTGAACTGTACACTTAAAATGATTATGATGGCAAAGTTACATTATACATACTTTATCAAACACAATAGACTATCATGAAATCTTTCCATGTGATGCAACAGATAAATTTTAAACACTATATTGATGTCAGATATGCTCCATTAAAAAGAAAAAACCCAATTCCAAATAAAGCATGTTTTGAGTAAGTATAAATACATTCTCTGATTCATTATATTCTTTGCAGCCAAAGATGGAGAATCTTTATGCAGTCAGCAAAAACAAGACTGGGAGCTGACTGTGGATCAGATCATGAACTCCTTATTGCCAAATTCAGACTTAAATTGAAGAAAGTAGGGAAAACCACTAGACCATTCAGGTATGACCTAAATCAAATCCCTTATGATTATACAGTGGAAGTGAGAAATAGATTTAAGGGACCAGATCTAATAGAGTGCCTGATGAACTATAGATGGAGGTTCATGACATTGTACAGGAGACAGGGAACAAGACCAACCCCAAGAAAAAACATGCAAAAAAGCAAAATGGTTGTTTCAGGAGACCTTACAAATAGCAGTGAAAAGAAGGGAAGTGAAAAGCAAAGGAGAAAAGGAAAGATATACCCATTTGAATGCAGGGTTCCAAAGAAGAGCAAGGAGAAACAAGAAGGATTTTCTCAGTGATCAGTGCAAAGAAATAAAGGAAAATAACAGAATGGGAAAGACTAGAGATCTCTTCAAGAAAATTAGAGATCCTAAGGGAACATTTCATGCAAAGATGGCCTCGATAAAGGACAGAAATGGTATGGACCTAACAGAAGCAGAAGATATTAAGAAGAGGTGGCAAGAATACACAGAACTGTACAAAAAAGATCTTCATGACCAGGATAATCACGATGGTGTGATCACTCACCTAGAGCCAGACATCCTGGAATGTGAAGTCAAGTGGGCCTTAGGAAACATCACTACAAACAAAGCTAGTCAAGGTGATGGAATTCCAGTTGAGCTATTTCAAATCCTAAAAGATGATCTTATGAAAGTGCTGCACTCAATATGCCAGCAAATTTGGAAAACTCAGCAGTGGCTATGGGACTGGAAAAGGTCAGTTTTCATTCTGATCCCAGAGAAAGGCAATGCCAAAAAATGCTCAAACTACCACACAATTGCACTTATCTCACTTGCTAGTAAAGTAGTGCTCAAAATTCTCCAAGCCTGGCTTCAACAGTGCATGAACCATGAACTTCCAGATGTTCAAGCTGGTTTTAGAAAAGGCAGAGGAACCAGAGATCAAATTGCCGTTATCCTCTGGATCATCAAAAAAGCAAGAGTGTTCCAGAAAAACATCTATTTCTGCTTTATTGACTATGCCAAAGCCTGTGACTGTGTGGATCACAATAAACTATGGAAAATTCTGAAAGAGATGGGAATACCAGACCACTTGACCTACCCCTTGAGAAATCTGTATGCAGGTCAGGAAGCAACAGTTAGAACTGGACATGGAACAACAGACTGGTTCCGAAAAGGAAAAGGAGTGTGTCAAGGCTGTATATTGTAACCCTGCTTATTTAACTTATATGCAGAATACATCATGAGAAACGCTGGGCTGGAAGAAGCACAAGCAATCTTGGAATCAAGATTGCCAGGAGAAATATTAATAACCTCAGATATGCAAATGACACCACCTTTATGGCAGAAAGTGAAGAACTAGAGAGCCTCTTGAATAAAGTGAAAAGGAGAGTGAAAAAGTTGGCTTAAAGCTTAACATTCAGAAAACTAACATCATGGCATCCGGTCCCATCACTTCATGGCAAATAGATGGGGAAACAGTGGAAACAATGGCTGACTTTATTTTGGGGGGCTCCAAAATCACTGCAGATCGTGACTGCAGCCATGAAATAAAAAGACACTCCTTGGAAGGAAAGTTATGGCCAACCTAGACCTCATATTAAAAAGCATAGACATTACTTTGTCAACAAAGGTCCATCTCGTCAAGGCTGTGGTTTTTCCAATAGTCATGTATGGATGTGAGAATTGAACTATAAAGAAAGTTGAGTGCTAAAGAATTGATGCTTTTGAACTGTGGTGTTGGAAAAGACTCCTGAGAGTCCATTGGACTGCAAGGAGATCCAGTCAGTCCATTCTAAAAAAGATCAGTCCTGGGTGTTCACTGGAAGGACTGATGTTGAAGCTGAAACTCCAATACTTTGGCCACCTGATGTGAACAGCTGAATCATTTGAAAAGATTCTGATGCTGGGAAAGATTGAAGGCAGGAGGAGAAGGGGACGGCAGAGGATGAGATGGTTGGATGGTATCACCGACTCAATCGGCATGAGTTTGAATAAACTCCGGGGGTTGTTGATGGACAGGGAGGCCTGGTGTGTGGCAGTCCATGGGGTCACAAAGAGTTGGACATGATTGAACGACTGAACTGAACTGAGTCTACGCAGATCAATTTCCAAAGCAGAAAGAAATCTGACCAGAACTTGACTGACCCCACTGCAGTGGCTCAGGGGAACTGGGAAACCACTGGTTGTGATGGTGGAGTCCTGAAGTTAAACAAGGTTAGAGGAATGAACCATGATACACAGTGTGGTCGGGTGTCTGAGGTCATCAGTGGAGCTCCATACTGTAGGCAAGGACCTGTGGAAAACTGATGCTCCTACCTTGTTAATGATTCCTCTGTTTTCAACAACTCCTTCAGCACCAACTATGACAAGATCCATTTTCTCCTTGATGTAGCCAACTGCAGCACCAGGGGCCACAATGAAGGGGACACTGAGGGGGCAGAGAGCTTTGGCCATCTTACCTGGTAAGTCAGGCTGTGACTCTGTAATGTGCACACTGAGATGCTTCTTGGTGCCAGGGCAGCTTCCAAGACTCTCAGCACCACTCTGGGCTAGGTGTGCGTTAATATTCTTGCCCCATCTTTGATCAAAGTATGGCACAGATCTGCAATTTTATTTCTCGACAGTGATATTCTCCTGAGGAAAATCTCTCCCCGCTCATCATGATCTTTTTACGTTTGGAGTAATCAGAGTATTCCAGGGAGGTACGGCTGATGAGGCACAGGAAGACCTCACCGCCCGACAACGTGGCCACTGAAGAGTCCCTGCCCCTGGGTTTCTGTGGCCCTGGTGAGATTTGCTCTCAGGCCCTGGGTTGGCTCCCCTGTATCTCTTCTCAAGTACTCCAGCAAAGTCTGGATGGCAGCTACTGCTAAGGCCATGTCAGGATCTTCTTTGATCTGAGACTTAAAATATTCAATTAACTCCTTGTGGCCCATGGCGCCCTCTGGACTGCAGAGCCCGAGAGGCCCTGAGCCACGTGCGAGGCCTAATTAGGTCCTGCCACCGTGTGGACTCTGCACCACATTGACTGATAGTGCAAGGCCTGGCTCTACACCCCGCTTCCCTCCATTGNCTAAATCAAATCCCTTATGATTATACAGTGGAAGTGAGAAATAGATTTAAGGGACCAGATCTAATAGAGTGCCTGATGAACTATAGATGGAGGTTCATGACATTGTACAGGAGACAGGGAACAAGACCAACCCCAAGAAAAAACATGCAAAAAAGCAAAATGGTTGTTTCAGGAGACCTTACAAATAGCAGTGAAAAGAAGGGAAGTGAAAAGCAAAGGAGAAAAGGAAAGATATACCCATTTGAATGCAGGGTTCCAAAGAAGAGCAAGGAGAAACAAGAAGGATTTTCTCAGTGATCAGTGCAAAGAAATAAAGGAAAATAACAGAATGGGAAAGACTAGAGATCTCTTCAAGAAAATTAGAGATCCTAAGGGAACATTTCATGCAAAGATGGCCTCGATAAAGGACAGAAATGGTATGGACCTAACAGAAGCAGAAGATATTAAGAAGAGGTGGCAAGAATACACAGAACTGTACAAAAAAGATCTTCATGACCAGGATAATCACGATGGTGTGATCACTCACCTAGAGCCAGACATCCTGGAATGTGAAGTCAAGTGGGCCTTAGGAAACATCACTACAAACAAAGCTAGTCAAGGTGATGGAATTCCAGTTGAGCTATTTCAAATCCTAAAAGATGATCTTATGAAAGTGCTGCACTCAATATGCCAGCAAATTTGGAAAACTCAGCAGTGGCTATGGGACTGGAAAAGGTCAGTTTTCATTCTGATCCCAGAGAAAGGCAATGCCAAAAAATGCTCAAACTACCACACAATTGCACTTATCTCACTTGCTAGTAAAGTAGTGCTCAAAATTCTCCAAGCCTGGCTTCAACAGTGCATGAACCATGAACTTCCAGATGTTCAAGCTGGTTTTAGAAAAGGCAGAGGAACCAGAGATCAAATTGCCGTTATCCTCTGGATCATCAAAAAAGCAAGAGTGTTCCAGAAAAACATCTATTTCTGCTTTATTGACTATGCCAAAGCCTGTGACTGTGTGGATCACAATAAACTATGGAAAATTCTGAAAGAGATGGGAATACCAGACCACTTGACCTACCCCTTGAGAAATCTGTATGCAGGTCAGGAAGCAACAGTTAGAACTGGACATGGAACAACAGACTGGTTCCGAAAAGGAAAAGGAGTGTGTCAAGGCTGTATATTGTAACCCTGCTTATTTAACTTATATGCAGAATACATCATGAGAAACGCTGGGCTGGAAGAAGCACAAGCAATCTTGGAATCAAGATTGCCAGGAGAAATATTAATAACCTCAGATATGCAAATGACACCACCTTTATGGCAGAAAGTGAAGAACTAGAGAGCCTCTTGAATAAAGTGAAAAGGAGAGTGAAAAAGTTGGCTTAAAGCTTAACATTCAGAAAACTAACATCATGGCATCCGGTCCCATCACATCTTGGCAAATAGATGGGGAAACAGTGGAAACAATGGCTGACTTTATTTTGGGGGGCTCCAAAATCACTGCAGATCGTGACTGCAGCCATGAAATAAAAAGACACTCCTTGGAAGGAAAGTTATGGCCAACCTAGACAGCATATTAAAAAGCATAGACATTACTTTGTCAACAAAGGTCCATCTCGTCAAGGCTGTGGTTTTTCCAATAGTCATGTATGGATGTGAGAATTGAACTATAAAGAAAGTTGAGTGCTAAAGAATTGATGCTTTTGAACTGTGGTGTTGGAAAAGACTCCTGAGAGTCCATTGGACTGCAAGGAGATCCAGTCAGTCCATTCTAAAAAAGATCAGTCCTGGGTGTTCACTGGAAGGACTGATGTTGAAGCTGAAACTCCAATACTTTGGCCACCTGATGTGAACAGCTGAATCATTTGAAAAGATTCTGATGCTGGGAAAGATTGAAGGCAGGAGGAGAAGGGGACGGCAGAGGATGAGATGGTTGGATGGTATCACCGACTCAATCGGCATGAGTTTGAATAAACTCCGGGGGTTGTTGATGGACAGGGAGGCCTGGTGTGTGGCAGTCCATGGGGTCACAAAGAGTTGGACATGATTGAACGACTGAACTGAACTGAGTCTACGCAGATCAATTTCCAAAGCAGAAAGAAATCTGACCAGAACTTGACTGACCCCACTGCAGTGGCTCAGGGGAACTGGGAAACCACTGGTTGTGATGGTGGAGTCCTGAAGTTAAACAAGGTTAGAGGAATGAACCATGATACACAGTGTGGTCGGGTGTCTGAGGTCATCAGTGGAGCTCCATACTGTAGGCAAGGACCTGTGGAAAACTGATGCTCCTACCTTGTTAATGATTCCTCTGTTTTCAACAACTCCTTCAGCACCAACTATGACAAGATCCATTTTCTCCTTGATGTAGCCAACTGCAGCACCAGGGGCCACAATGAAGGGGACACTGAGGGGGCAGAGAGCTTTGGCCATCTTACCTGGTAAGTCAGGCTGTGACTCTGTAATGTGCACACTGAGATGCTTCTTGGTGCCAGGGCAGCTTCCAAGACTCTCAGCACCACTCTGGGCTAGGTGTGCGTTAATATTCTTGCCCCATCTTTGATCAAAGTATGGCACAGATCTGCAATTTTATTTCTCGACAGTGATATTCTCCTGAGGAAAATCTCTCCCCGCTCATCATGATCTTTTTACGTTTGGAGTAATCAGAGTATTCCAGGGAGGTACGGCTGATGAGGCACAGGAAGACCTCACCGCCCGACAACGTGGCCACTGAAGAGTCCCTGCCCCTGGGTTTCTGTGGCCCTGGTGAGATTTGCTCTCAGGCCCTGGGTTGGCTCCCCTGTATCTCTTCTCAAGTACTCCAGCAAAGTCTGGATGGCAGCTACTGCTAAGGCCATGTCAGGATCTTCTTTGATCTGAGACTTAAAATATTCAATTAACTCCTTGTGGCCCATGGCGCCCTCTGGACTGCAGAGCCCGAGAGGCCCTGAGCCACGTGCGAGGCCTAATTAGGTCCTGCCACCGTGTGGACTCTGCACCACATTGACTGATAGTGCAAGGCCTGGCTCTACACCCCGCTTCCCTCCATTGACTTTTAAAATGCACGATATTTTTTTCCCCTCTGCATGATTTGTGTGTGTGGATATTGTACTTTCCACAGAAATGGTATTTAACGTTAGGTACTGTTTCATAACTTCCATATTTGACATAGAGTTGTATTTCGTATATTACACATTCTCATGTATAGTTGTCTTCTGGGACTGACATAACAAATTGCTATAAACTTGGCTTAAAGCAACAAAAATTAATTCTCTCACAATTCTGGAGGCCATAGGTCTGGAACAAGATGGAGTAGGGCCACGGTCCCTAGGATGGCTCCGAGAGAACTCCTTCTTTTTTTCTTCCAGCTTCTGGGGATGCAGCTGTTCCTCGGCTTGAGGCTGCATGTCTGGTTGGACATATCTTTTGGGGACCAGCACTCAACCCACTGGGGCTTCCCAGGTGATGCTAGTGGTAAAGAACCCACCTGCAATGCAGGAGATGCAAGAGATGCAGGTTCCATCCCTGGGTTGGGAAGATACCCTGGAGAAGGAAATGGCAACTCACTCCAGTATTCTTGCCTGGGAAATCTCACGGACAAAGGAGCCTGGTGGGCTACAGTTCATGCGGTCACAAATAGTCGGACATGATTGAGCATTCGTGATGAGTGCTCACCACCAGACAGCCAGATGGATGTGCCAAGGTATTTTACTTACCAAATCCTTAGTTTCTTCAACTCATGGGAGAAATGCACAGAAACACTGTAACTTAAAACTTCAAAGAGCTTGATGATAACATTCTCTCACTCCAGTCTGGGCTTGGGTTTGAAGGGATTTTAATCACCATGTTCCTTGTTCCTAATTTCCATCCTCTATTTTTTAAGTCTCTCAGAACTGGTTTAAGGAACACAATTTTTATTTTAGAAGCACTTAGTGGAAAACATTGTGTTCTTTTCTAATTTATAAGAAAACACTTGAGGAAAAAGACTTGCCTTAAATGAGTTATGAGGCCAGTGTTCACCCTGAAATTTCTTCCTTAGCTAAAATGAATTCTATTTTCTCCTTTTCAAGCTGTAGTATATCTTCTTCCCTGTATGTCGAATTAATCTTTGTCCTTAAAATTACGATCACTGAGAGAACACTCAGTTTGTTTTAGTCAAGAATGTGCTGAACTAAACAAAGTATACATTTTCTTTGAGGTTCTACTCGACAAACTTGAAGATACTGACTACTGAGAGCCAATAAAACAACAGATAATCACATCTTTTTAGAACATGTCTTTGGGAGTGGTGGTTCTGATTCTCATTTCATGAAGAACACTTCCAATTAACTGGCTGGATTTACTTGCAGAGGGTTGACATATATACTGATTATGGTTGCTTCCATTTGAAGTATTAGTTATAATATATGCATACCAAATCAAAACAGTACATTGTAGGACACAATGAAAACCAGCTAGTAGTTTGAGTTTTGCCAAACATTTCCTAATACATGAAATGTTAAGCTTTACCACTTGAAAATTCTACAACTTCCAACCTCTTTATTATTCATCAATGCTTGGAAACTCTGCTTTACCCATTTTCCCTGAGAAGACTCAAGAATATTGACTGTGTCTTATCTGAGGAAGACTATTGACTACTATTCTATCTTATTCATTTCTAGTCCTGGAAGTAAATGCATCTTATTGAAAAGATTTAAATAACAGAGAACTATTAAAAATAAAAAAGTCAAGTCTTCCTCTGATGTCTCACTACATCCTCAACCTCTCACCAATGGCCATGTACTTTATAATCCATTTTTATGAAATATTCAGAATAGACTAATAAGTCTGAACAGGAAGTGGACTAGGTCTAGGCAGGGTAGGGGCAGAAGGGTAATGATCATTGGGTATGGAGTCTTCTTTTTGGCTCATGATAGTTGCCTAACTCTGTGAATGCATTCAGTTCAGTTCAGTTCGGTTCAGTTGCTCAGTCCTGTCTGACTCTTTGTGACCCCATGAATCGCAGCACGCCAGGCCTCCCTGTCCATCATCAACTCCTGGAGTATACCCAAACTCATGTCCATCAAGTCGGTGATGCCATCCAGCCAGTGACACCATCCAACCATCTCATCCTCTGTCCCCTTCTCCTCCTGCCCCCAATCCCTCCCAGCATCAGGTCTTTTCCATTGAGTCAAATCTTTGCATGAAGTGGCCAAAGTATTGGAGTTTCAGCTTCAGCATCAGTCCTTCCAATGAACACCCAGGACTGATCTCCTTTAGGGTGGACTGGTTGGATCTCCTTGCAGTCCAAGGGACTCTCAAGAGAGTTCTCCAACACCACATTAAATTTTATATAGTAAGTGAGTGAAGTTTTTTGGTTTGTGTGTTTTATCTCTAAGGGGCTCTTTTTTGGAAAGAGGAAAGTTAAAGGGTACAGACACATGGAAAGTTACACAACTAAAGAATTAAAGCAAATAAGGTATCTTCTGGAAGAGAACAGCAGAGTAGGCTCTGAAGAGTGATTAGGAGTTGGTCTGGCTGAGGTGGAGAAAGGATGGGAATAGAGATGTAGGCAGAGGAAACAATAGGTGCAGAATCAGCATGTCTAGTGCATGGTGGGCTGGATATATGGAGATATGACCTGTTGGGTGATAAGAAGTGAGATTGGAGGGCAAAGAAAGGACTAGAACATGAAGGGCTGAGGCTATGCTAATAAATTAGGACTTCGGCCAGAAAGCACTGTGAGGTGTTAGTTTAAAGCTGAGAAATAACATGGTTATATTTTTGTGGTTGTAGCATAGTCACTTATGTAGCAGGGCTGGAGCTGATTTGGGCAGGACTCAGGAGGCAGGCAGGTCGGAGACTGTGTAGTGATCCAGGATGGGCTTGAGGGAGGGCAGGACCGCAAAGTCTTCAAATGGACAAGAGCTTTCATGGACCCTCAGATCAGATCACACTCTAGTCCATGTTGATATCAACTGTTGACACCTGTAGGTCTACCAAATTGGAAACCTCCAGGTTACATTCATAAACAAAGGACGTTGTTTTGAGGTATCAAGATCTAAAGATTCTCCTTCCATATCTGATGTTCACTGCCCCCAAATTAAGAGATAGTTATCACCCATCACACAAGATATCCGAGTTAGATGTGTCATCTGAGATAAACTCACTTCCATGAAGAGACTGAGCAGGCTGATTACAGATTCATTCCATCGCACATGTCTAAGTTTACAAAAGGAAAGTGATCAACAACTTTTCTCTCAACTGTTTAGTCAAATACTTCAGGTACTATTGAGTTTTTATGATGATCAAGTGCAGACTCTTTATATTCTCATTTCAAAAATATAAAGGATTATTCAAAAAATGTTCATTGTAAAGCTAGCCAGATACCAGTTACAACCGGTACTGACCATGGCATTGAGCCTACTGTGTTTGTTCTCAAGGACACAGAGGAGAGAAAAGAGTGACATGCCAAGGGCCTTGAGAGCCAGATGGATGATTTGATACCTATTGACTGGCTATTTGTGGTGTTTCAAAATAGTTGTTACATCATAAGGGGCCAAAGTTCTATTGGTGATTAACCTGTGTGGACATTTTAGCGAAACAATGAGTGGAGAAAAGTGTTATGCCACCTGAATTTATGCAGTGTCTTTCCCTAATTTTTACTTTATCCAATCAATCATTCAGTTAGTTCAGTTCAGTCGCTCAGTTGTGTTCAACTCTTTGTGACTCCATGGACTGCAGCACACCAGGCTTCCCTGTCCATCACCAACTCCCGGAGCTTACTCAAACTCATGTCCACAGAGTTGGTGATGCCATCCAACCATCTCATCCTCTGCTGTCCCCTGCCCCTCCTGTCTTCAATATTTCCGAGCATCAGGGTCTTTTCCAATGAGTCAGTTCTTTGCATCAGGTGGCTGAAGTATTCAATCATTACTGTGTGTGAATTAATAAATAGGGGCTTCCCTGGTAGCTCAGCTGGTAAAGAATCTGCCTGCAATGCAGGAGACCCTGGTTTGATTCCTGGGTCAGGAAGATCCGCTGGAGCAGGGATAAATGCCATGATCCTCACTTTACAGATTAGGTATTAATAAGTAATTTGTTGAAAGTTGGCAATGAGGACAAAAATTTCATCATTTTCAATGACAGGAAACTCACTACCATTTTCCTTGGATGGCTCAATTGCTGGCAACATTCATTAACACTTCTCACATTCCCTATACCTTGATTTGTTTCTTAGAGTTACTCGAAACTGAATGAAACATTCTTCAAATATTTGGACATGGATGATGTGTTTTCTCTGCTTTTCTCATCCTTAGGCTAGACAAACCCAGGGAGATCTCATGTTCTTTGTGACATGATTCAGGCTTCTGCCATCTGCCTTTGGGCACATCTTTGTTTGCCTATAACCTTCATAAAATATGCCTTTGAGAACTGAACACAACAGAGCAGACAAAATAAAATAAAAATGAGCAATCTCAATTGCAGTCTATTTTTCAGCTCTACTCAAAGCACATCTGCTTCTTAGTCAATCCCCAGTTGGTTGAAGCAGTGACTACGCACGTGTTCAATGCCCGGTTAGCAGTAAGTTCTTACTAATTTGCTCAGTTGGCGCTTTTGTGTGAAAGGCTGACTCTTTCTGTTTCCCAGGACAGTCTGCATCCTGAGTCATGGCCATAATCCTCATCTGAGAATAGTGCTATTTCTCAAGTAACTGTTTTCCAGTAGAAATTTGGCCATTGTAAGAAAATGTTAACAAACTCATAAAGACACTTGCAATTTGATTTATGTTCAGTGTAATCTGACCTCGTAGTTCTTGTAATTATCTAAATATTAAAGAACAAGATATGTCATTGAGAAAAATTATTAATTATATATTTAAGTAACTTATTCGGTCATCTATTTGAGCATTTATTTAGTAACTGTTGTGTCACTTAGCTTAGCTAGTATGCCTTATTTTGTCTATTTAACAATAATCTGAGTCTGATAAATGATATTGGAAAGCTAATTACTCACCATGTGATAGTCCATGTGTATAACATTTTAAGATAGAACTACAATGCTCTGTGATGACCTTTAGGAATGGGATTGGGGGAGGTGGCCAAAGTTTTGGAGCTTCAGCTTCTGCATCAGTCCTTCCAGTGAATATTCAGGGTTGATTTCCTTTGGTTTGATCTTGCAATCCAAGAGAATCCCAAGAGGCTTCTCCAGCATCACAATTCGAAAGCATCAATTCTTTGGTGTTCAACCTTTTTTTAACCTTTCGTTTATTATTACTAGCACTTATAAATGATTTTTGATGTTAAAAAAAATAAATAAACAACTCAAATGGCAAAAAAAAAAAAAAAGTTCTTTACTATTACCAGTGAGTTCAAATGCTTTATGGGTTTGGAAATACTAAATACTTGCAGCATCTAAATACAAAAGAATTCTAAGTTCTATAAGCCTCCCAGACATCAGCTATTCATCTATTTAATATTTTTAGAATGGATGTGTGTTGAGGGTCTATTATGCCCTAATCTTGTGCTGGAGTAAAGGGAAAAGTAATAACTGAGTCAGTTCCTCTTTTTGAGGTACTTCTCATGGTTTGTAAGAGGGAGTAATCAATGCAGTCACCATAGGACAAGGAGATATTTGCAATGGCATAGTCATGGGGTATTTGGGGAGCTCTGAGGCAGAACCTAGGCCAGTCTGGAAGATGAGTCAGGGCCAGTCAGGCCAAGGTGGGAGAAGCACTCTGACACCGCAGGCTACTCGAGCAAAGGGCACAGGGCATAAAGCTGCAGCATGCTTGGGAGGGGAGCCAAAGAGGTTGACCTTGCCCTTTGTACATTGCACTGTGAAGGCTGTGGAAAATCAGCTAATTTGAGAAGTAGTAGAGATAAAAGAGTTTGGTTTAGAGGTTTATTTAGGATGGGCAATGAGAAAGGAGGAACTGAGGCTGACCCCTGAATCCCCCCAACTTGCCTGGTGGTGCTTTCGTGCCTGCTCAATCATGTCTGACTCTTTGCGGCCCCATGGACTGTAGCTCATCAGGCTCCTCTGTCCGTGGATTTCCAGGCAAGAATACAGTGTAGCCATTTCCTCCTCCAGGGGATCTTCCCAACCCAAGGATCAAACCCATGTCTCCTGCATCTCCTGAGTTGGCAAGAGGACTCTTTACCATCGCACCACATGGAAAGGTGGTGATAACTAGGGAACATGGAAGGAGCAGGTTTTGGCGGAAAATGCTGTCAGTGTGTTCATGATATAGAAGGTTTATGAGTGGGATAATTGCCCATGAGATGCTGTGTTGAACAGGGGAAAAGTCTACATAGAATTAGGAGCTGCTCACAGAGAGAAAGCAGCTGAAACCATTCGTGGGTGAGTGGATAGGTGGAGGGGATCTCGAGGGATCACCAACTCTTAGGGATGAGGAGGATGTTTATGTGTCTGATTCAGAAAAGTAACATTTTGGGACATTCCTGATGGTCCAGTGACTAAGAAATGGTGAGCATGGAGGCTCTCTGATTATGTTCTAGTCCCCAGATAATAGCTGTTATCATCTTTGCAAGAAATCAAAGTTGCCCTTTAATTTCCCCTACAGATAATACACACATATTTTTACCCTATAGCATATCAGAGGGTATTAATCAGTTGCTGACATATAAGAAGACTTCAGAAGCATAAAACTCAATATTTATTTATTTATTTTTGATTTAAATTTATTTATTTTAATTGGAGGCTAATTACTTTACAATATTTTATTGATTCTGCCACACATCAGCATTAATCCACCACAGGTGTACACGTGCTCCCCATCCTGAACCCCCCCTCCCACCTCCCTCCCTGTACCATCCCTCTGGGTCATCCCAGTGCACCAGCCCCAAGCATCCTGTATTGAACCTGGAGTGGCGATTCATTTCTTATATGATATTATACATGTTTCCATGGCATTCACCCAAATCATCCCACCCTCTCCCTCTCCCACAGAGTCCAAAAGACTGTTCTATACATCTGTGCCTCTTTTGCTGTCTCGCATACAGGGTTATTGTTACCATCTTTCTAAATTCCATATATATGCGTTAGTATACTGTACTGGTGTTTTTCTTTCTAGCTTACTTCACTCTGTATACCAGGCTCCAGTTTCATCCACCTCATTAGAACTGATTCAAATGTATTCCTTTTTAACAGCTGAGTAATACTCCATTGTGTATACATACCATAGCTTTCTTATCCATTCATCTGCTGATGGACATCTAGGTTGCTTCCATGTCCTGGCTATTATAAACAGTGCTGCGATATTGAGTTTGTGAGAAGCATAAAACTCAATGTGTATTTAAAAGGAGTTACTGGGACTTCCCTGGTGGTCCAGTGGCTAAGACTCTGAGCTCCCAATACAGGGGGTCCAAGTTTTGATCCATGGGTCAGGAAATTAGATCCCACATGCCACAACTGAAGATCCTTCATGCTGCAATGAAGACTGAAGATTCTGAGTGCTGCAATGTGGCCAATAAATAAGTAAAGTATATATTTTTTAAAGAGTTACACTTTGACTTCCCCTAAGTTAAGGACTTTTGATAGAATAGGCAAGGAAAAGACAAGGAAAGGGCTTCTCTCCAGAGCTTCTAAGAAGGAGTGCAGTCCTGCTGACTCCTCAACTTGAACTCAGTGAGACGTTCCAGGCTTCTGCCCTCAAGGTCTGTTAGACAGTAAATTTCTGTTGTTTTGAGCCACTAAGTTCTACCCCTGGGTCAGGAAGATCCCCTGGAGGAGGAAACAGCAACCCACTATAGTATTCTTGCCTGGGAAATCCCATGGACTGGTGAGGTGCAGTCCATTGGGTCAGACTTACTGACTAAACAACCTACTGACTGAACAATGAAAAACAACAAATATGTTTGTGACATAGGAGTAGAAAAAGTAATTAATTAGTGAATTAATTAATATGACAAAAGAGACCCTAAAAAATGTATGTTTTGTCCTAAACTTGAGGCCAGGCCAGCCAAGGAACACAGGATCATCGATGTTCTCATTCTCACATTTAAATTTTTTAAAATTGGAATTAGACCTTTTAAAAATGTTTATTTGCATATGTATTTATTTATTGCTATGCTAGGTCTTTGCTGCTGGCTCTTCTCTCAATAGTTTTTTTTTTTTTTTTTTTTACCAAATGTTCAACACTTTAAAAATCAAACAAAGTTGATGTTATGCCAGACGTCTAGGGAATGCAATCACATTTTAACTTTAAAATTGTTGGTTATGTGGAATCTAGCTGGAATCTCTTAACTTTTGTTTCCAGTACAAGCAATTTGGAAATTGTTTGCTTCATGTGATTTGTATTTTTTGACAGTCTTGCTTCCCAGTTAGATTTTAAGCCTTTATAGGACACGAGTCTCATGTTATACTAGTTTATGTCCGGGTGCCTGCAAAACGACCAATGAAATTTTCTTAAAGAGAATGTGTCTTGAGTCAGAGGAGATTTTCCCTTCCTTTAGGATAGATAGGAAAGGGGCTGGTTCATAGTGCCCTATGAGAGCTGACTGTTATATTTTCAAGAATTTCTTGAACCAACTGGTGTTGGGTCAGTAGCTTGAAAATTGACCATGGTGGGAATATTTACACACACACACACACAAAAGGCAAAAGCTAAAAATCAGTCTCCATCCCAGGAGTCAGTGGCTAACCATTTACCTACATATCACTGGCTTGGAGACTCCTTGTGAGTATAAATAGATTTAAGTCAAATCGTTCTACTTTATATAAACACAGTTGGGAAAAACGTCTGCTTATAATGTTCAAGCAAATTAAAATATCCTATTTCAATGAAAATTTATTTCAACTATTTCCACTTACTTTCTTCTTTAAAAGAAGGCATCTTTAGTGAAATAATTCTTCCAAAATAACTTGGGTATACTTTAAGACAGTTTCATTAGGAGTAGCAACAGGACCCATAAATTAAACCACAATAATGGTTTGGTTATAGCAGGGGTTGAATCTGTTCAATAGAATAGTTTATTGTTTATTAATTTCCAGATACACATCTCTATGACATTCCAAGGAGAGTCATTTTCTTTAAGAGCTATTTGTTATCCTTGTTTATTATCCCCTCTTCTAATTTTTATCCTAACTCCTGGTCAGAGAGAATGGACAAATCTTCATTTGATGTCTTTTTTTTTTCTCCCTAAAGGCCTAAAATCTTGCTCAGAAAGTATTGATACTGTGTTTCTGGAGACTTTAGGGGTTAAATCCTACTGTTAATATACTATATGACCCTGATATAATTAACTGATCTAAAGTATAATGTGCCGTCATCAAAAATAGGAAGTTCCTGGTGGCTAAGATGGTTAAGAGCCTGCCTGCAATGCAGGAGACTCAGATTCAGTCCCTGGGTGGGGAAGATCCACTGGAGAAGGAAGTGGCAATCCACTCCAGTATTCTTGCCTGGAGAATTCCATGGAATGAGGAGCTTGGCAGGCTATAGTCCAATGGCTGTCTCTTATACACATCTAGATGTGTATAAGAGACAGATTTTATTGATTCTGCCACACATCAGCATTAATCCACCACAGGTGTACACGTGCTCCCCATCCTGAACCCCCCCTCCCACCTCCCTCCCTGTACCATCCCTCTGGGTCATCCCAGTGCACCAGCCCCAAGCATCCTGTATTGAACCTGGAGTGGCGATTCATTTCTTATATGATATTATACATGTTTCCATGGCATTCACCCAAATCATCCCACCCTCTCCCTCTCCCACAGAGTCCAAAAGACTGTTCTATACATCTGTGCCTCTTTTGCTGTCTCGCATACAGGGTTATTGTTACCATCTTTCTAAATTCCATATATATGCGTTAGTATACTGTACTGGTGTTTTTCTTTCTAGCTTACTTCACTCTGTATACCAGGCTCCAGTTTCATCCACCTCATTAGAACTGATTCAAATGTATTCCTTTTTAACAGCTGAGTAATACTCCATTGTGTATACATACCATAGCTTTCTTATCCATTCATCTGCTGATGGACATCTAGGTTGCTTCCATGTCCTGGCTATTATAAACAGTGCTGCGATATTGAGTTTGTGAGAAGCATAAAACTCAATGTGTATTTAAAAGGAGTTACTGGGACTTCCCTGGTGGTCCAGTGGCTAAGACTCTGAGCTCCCAATACAGGGGGTCCAAGTTTTGATCCATGGGTCAGGAAATTAGATCCCACATGCCACAACTGAAGATCCTTCATGCTGCAATGAAGACTGAAGATTCTGAGTGCTGCAATGTGGCCAATAAATAAGTAAAGTATATATTTTTTAAAGAGTTACACTTTGACTTCCCCTAAGTTAAGGACTTTTGATAGAATAGGCAAGGAAAAGACAAGGAAAGGGCTTCTCTCCAGAGCTTCTAAGAAGGAGTGCAGTCCTGCTGACTCCTCAACTTGAACTCAGTGAGACGTTCCAGGCTTCTGCCCTCAAGGTCTGTTAGACAGTAAATTTCTGTTGTTTTGAGCCACTAAGTTCTACCCCTGGGTCAGGAAGATCCCCTGGAGGAGGAAACAGCAACCCACTATAGTATTCTTGCCTGGGAAATCCCATGGACTGGTGAGGTGCAGTCCATTGGGTCAGACTTACTGACTAAACAACCTACTGACTGAACAATGAAAAACAACAAATATGTTTGTGACATAGGAGTAGAAAAAGTAATTAATTAGTGAATTAATTAATATGACAAAAGAGACCCTAAAAAATGTATGTTTTGTCCTAAACTTGAGGCCAGGCCAGCCAAGGAACACAGGATCATCGATGTTCTCATTCTCACATTTAAATTTTTTAAAATTGGAATTAGACCTTTTAAAAATGTTTATTTGCATATGTATTTATTTATTGCTATGCTAGGTCTTTGCTGCTGGCTCTTCTCTCAATAGTTTTTTTTTTTTTTTTTTTTACCAAATGTTCAACACTTTAAAAATCAAACAAAGTTGATGTTATGCCAGACGTCTAGGGAATGCAATCACATTTTAACTTTAAAATTGTTGGTTATGTGGAATCTAGCTGGAATCTCTTAACTTTTGTTTCCAGTACAAGCAATTTGGAAATTGTTTGCTTCATGTGATTTGTATTTTTTGACAGTCTTGCTTCCCAGTTAGATTTTAAGCCTTTATAGGACACGAGTCTCATGTTATACTAGTTTATGTCCGGGTGCCTGCAAAACGACCAATGAAATTTTCTTAAAGAGAATGTGTCTTGAGTCAGAGGAGATTTTCCCTTCCTTTAGGATAGATAGGAAAGGGGCTGGTTCATAGTGCCCTATGAGAGCTGACTGTTATATTTTCAAGAATTTCTTGAACCAACTGGTGTTGGGTCAGTAGCTTGAAAATTGACCATGGTGGGAATATTTACACACACACACACACAAAAGGCAAAAGCTAAAAATCAGTCTCCATCCCAGGAGTCAGTGGCTAACCATTTACCTACATATCACTGGCTTGGAGACTCCTTGTGAGTATAAATAGATTTAAGTCAAATCGTTCTACTTTATATAAACACAGTTGGGAAAAACGTCTGCTTATAATGTTCAAGCAAATTAAAATATCCTATTTCAATGAAAATTTATTTCAACTATTTCCACTTACTTTCTTCTTTAAAAGAAGGCATCTTTAGTGAAATAATTCTTCCAAAATAACTTGGGTATACTTTAAGACAGTTTCATTAGGAGTAGCAACAGGACCCATAAATTAAACCACAATAATGGTTTGGTTATAGCAGGGGTTGAATCTGTTCAATAGAATAGTTTATTGTTTATTAATTTCCAGATACACATCTCTATGACATTCCAAGGAGAGTCATTTTCTTTAAGAGCTATTTGTTATCCTTGTTTATTATCCCCTCTTCTAATTTTTATCCTAACTCCTGGTCAGAGAGAATGGACAAATCTTCATTTGATGTCTTTTTTTTTTCTCCCTAAAGGCCTAAAATCTTGCTCAGAAAGTATTGATACTGTGTTTCTGGAGACTTTAGGGGTTAAATCCTACTGTTAATATACTATATGACCCTGATATAATTAACTGATCTAAAGTATAATGTGCCGTCATCAAAAATAGGAAGTTCCTGGTGGCTAAGATGGTTAAGAGCCTGCCTGCAATGCAGGAGACTCAGATTCAGTCCCTGGGTGGGGAAGATCCACTGGAGAAGGAAGTGGCAATCCACTCCAGTATTCTTGCCTGGAGAATTCCATGGAATGAGGAGCTTGGCAGGCTATAGTCCAATGGGTTGCAAAGAGCTGGACTGGACTGAGCAACTAAAATTTTCACTTTCAAGATATTTTCAGAGGAAGTGATTGCTGGTATTCTCACACTGAAAAAGTGGTTGAAGGAATGTCTCTAAAAAAGAGAGGAAATTATAAAAGAAGAAATTTTGAATCAAGAAGGATGAAAATCTGGAAAGGGAAAAAAATAAGAGTAAATAGAGTTCTTTTGAATTTTCTAATCGTGTTTGACAGTTTTAGCCAAATTGTAAAAATAATGTAGCTCTCAATATATGTATATACAAGAAATATAAGTGGGAAGGGGACATAAATGAAGNCTGCAATCACCATCTGCAGTGATTTTGGAGCCCAAAAAACTAAAGTCTGACACTGTTTCCACTGTTTCCCCATCTGTTTGCCATGAAGTGATGGGACAAGATGCCATGATCTTCATTTTCTGAATGTTGAGCTTTAAGCCAACTTTTTCACTCTCCTCTTTCACCCTCACCAAGAGGCTCTTTGGTTGTGGTTTATATACACAAAGGAATATTACTCAGCCATGAAAAGGAATACATTTGAGTTAGTTCTGATGAGGTGGATGAACCTAGAACCTATTATACAGAGTGAAGTGAGTTGGAAAGAGAAAGATAAATATTGTATTCTAACATACATGTACAGAATCTATAAAAATGGTACTGAATAATTTATTTACAAGGCTGCGATGGAGAAACAGACATAGAGAATAGACTTATGGACATGTGGAGAAGGGAGGAGAAGGTGAGATGCATGGAAAGAGTAACATGGAAACTTACATTACCATATGTAAAATAGATAGCCCTTAAGAATTTGCTGTATAGCTCCGCAAACTCAAATAGGACTCTGCATCAACCTAGATGAGTGGGATGGGGAGGGAGACGGGAGGGAGTTTCAAAAGGGAGGGGATATATGTATACCTATAGCTGATTCACTTTGAGGTTTGACAGAAAACAACAAAATTCTGTAAAGCAATTATCCTTCAATAAAAAATAAATTAAAAAANTGAGTGGGATGGGGAGGGAGACGGGAGGGAGTTTCAAAAGGGAGGGGATATATGTATACCTATAGCTGATTCACTTTGAGGTTTGACAGAAAACAACAAAATTCTGTAAAGCAATTATCCTTCAATAAAAAATAAATTAAAAAATATTAACAGAAATCTTTCAGATAGAAAGAAAATATTAGTAATACCAGACAGCAAGCTGGATGCTCACACAAGAATGAACAGCACAGGGAATGGCAACTACATTGAGTATCAAAGGTTTTCTCCTATTTGTTTTTATTTAGTTGCTAAGTCCTGTCTGACTCTTTGCAACCCCATGGACTGTAGCCTGCCAGCCTCCTCTGTTCATGGGATTTTCCAGGCAAGAATACTGGAGTGGGTTACCATTTCCTCTTCCACGGGATCTTCCCAATCCAGAGATTGAACCTGCATCTCCTGTATCAGCAGGCAGGTTCTTTACCCCTGAGCCAACAGGGAAGTTCATGTTTTCCTATGCTTTCAATCTATTTCAAAGATAATTGTTTAAACAAAAGCAGTCATGAATTGTGGGGTTCATAACACACACGGCAGTAAAATATAGGATTACAATAGCACAAAAGCCAGAAGGGAAGAAATGGAAGTATACTCTCAAAAGCACCTTGTACAATGAAATGGTACACTGTTACTTGAAGGAGACTTATCAAATGTGTACCACCGGCTGGTGAACTACATTTCACAGATCATCCTGGCTTACAGCCTGTTTTTGCATGCTGTGTAAGCTAGGAATGATTTTACTTTTTTTTTTTAAATTATAGAAAATTAAATATGTAACAAAGACCATATGCAACCCACAAGTCTAAAATATTTATTATTTGGGCCTTTTCAGAAAAGTATCGCCAACCCTTGCTGTGTAACAGAAATGCTAAATGCAACCACCAAGATAGCAATGGAACAGTGTAACTAATGAATCAGAAAAGGAGGTACAATGGAATCAGAAAGAATATTTAACATAGTATTATATTGAGCATCCATATCAGAGAGGAAGAAGTGAAATTATCTTTATTTGAAGATTGATTGTGTATGTAGAAAACATGATGGAATCTACAAAGAAGCTTCTAGAACTAATAAGTAGGTTTAGTAAAGTTGAAGGTTACAAGGATAGTAAATTGCAATTTTTGTACTAAGAATGGACATTTGGACATTGGAAAAAAATACTGCAATATCATGAAATATGTAATGTTTAGTGATAAATCTGACAAAATATGGACAAGACCTGTACTTTTTAAATGCAAAATGTTGCTGAGAGAAACTAAAGAAGATCTAAATAAATGGCGATGCATACTGTGGTCATGTACCTGAAGACTCAGCAGTTGTAAGATGTCAATACTCCCTAAATTGATTAGGAGTTTCAGTTCACTTCCAGTTAAATAACAACCAATATTTTGTAGAAAATAAGCTGAATCTAAAATTGATAAGGAAATGAGAAGACTTAAGACAGACAAAATAATTTTGAAAAAGAACAAATTTGGAAGATCGACACTACTTTCAAGATGTATTATAAGCTATGGTAATCAAGACAATGTGGTACTAGCATTCAGGTAGACGATGCCTTGATAGCTCAGTGGAATAAAAAAGGGAGCCCAGAACAAAATCTATACATATGTTGATGGCTGATTATTGACAAAAGTGACAATGCAATTGAATGAAGAAATGATAATGTTTTTAACAAAGACATTTTCATGAAAAAAAGAAAAAACTTGAAATCATACCTCATACCACTTAAAAAATTAATACAAAATAGACCATAAATCTAAGTGTAAACCTAAAGTAACAAAAGTTCTAGAACAAAATAAAAAAAAATTGTTACTTTGAGAAAATATTTCATGGATATAATATCATAAATGTGAAACATGAAAGACTAAGTTGATCAACTGAACGTCATCAAATTTAAGAGCTTGCATGCCTCAAAATAAATACTGCTAAGATAATAGAAAACCAGACACAGACTGGGAGAAGTCATTTGCAAGTTATATATGTGATAAAAGTTTGTGTACAGCACATAAAGAACTCTAAAACTTCATAATTCAAAGCAAACAGCCTAATAAAAAAGAGCCAAAATATTTGAACAAATGCATTAACGGAGATGATATAATCCAACAAAGAAGGCTGCAAATGAAAACATGAAAAGATGCTAAACAGTATTAGTCATCAAGGAAAAGCAAATTAAAGTCACAATTAAACACACCACACTTTGATTAGAATGACTAAAATGAATAATTACGGTTGAGGTTGTCGAGGAGCAAGAACTCTCATAGGATGCTCTTGGGAATGTAAGACGTACATTTTGGAAAACAGTTCGGCAGTCTATCATATACCTATGGTATGACTCCTAGGTGTTTACCCAAGGGAAATGCAAACATATTTTATTTACAGGAGAATTTTTCATTTGTAGGAGAAATCAAGACAATGAAATATTATTTGGTAATTCAAAGTAATAAACTACTAATGATGCAACAACATGAATGAGTCTCAAAATCACTATGTTAAGGGGGAAAAAGCAGAGTGCCTTGGGAGAGGCAGAGAGGGGTATTATAGGGCAGGATTACAAAAGGCATAAGGAAACTTCGGGGGGTGATATAGCTTTTTTTTCTTTCTATTTGTGGCAATAAGGCCTTTTTAAAAAATCACTACTAAATCTGAAAAATGTGAAACTATCTTTTGTTTAAGAAAACTAGGAAACAATTCTTAAATTATGATAGAATCATTTCCATGACCATAGTTTGAGACACAGTAGGACTCTCTGGGCCCTAAGGGACACCCGGGAGGCACCCATCATCACAGATTCCATCAAGTGCATCCTAGCACCCACTTTGTCAAGCCTTATCCAGAAATGAAGGATTCCATAGAAATGGAGTACCAAGAAAACAGAAGGCTACTTTTCTCAGACCTTAGAATTCATTGGGCTTCCCTGGTGGCTCAGGTGGTAAAGAATCCACCTGCGATGTGGAAGACCTGGGTTTAATCCCTAGGTTGAGAAGATACCCTGGAGGAGGTCATGGCAACCCACTCCAATATTCTTGCCTGGAGACTGCCATGGACAGAGGAGCCTGGTGGGCCACAGTACACGTGGTTGCAAAGAGTTGGACACGATTGAGCAGTGAAGCACACTGCACATGTTACCCCAGGCTCTCATCAGTCGGTCAGTTCAGTCGCTCAGTCAGGTCCAACTCTTTGCGATCCCATGAACCTCAGCACACCCAGCCTTTCTGTCCATCACCAACTCCCGGAGTTCACTCAAACTCATGTCCATTGAGTCGGTGATGTCATCCAACCATCTCATCCTCCGTCATCCCCTTCTCCTCCCACCCTCAATCTTTCCCAGCATCAGGGTCTTTTCAAATGAATCAGCCCTTCTCATTAGGTGGCCAAGATACTGGCATTTCAGCTTCAACATCATTCCTTCCAATGAACACTCAGGACTAATTTCCCTCAGGATGGACTGGTTGGACCTCCTTGCAGTCCAAGGGGCTCTCAAGAGTCTTCTCCAACACCACAGTTNCTGGCATTTCAGCTTCAACATCATTCCTTCCAATGAACACTCAGGACTAATTTCCCTCAGGATGGACTGGTTGGACCTCCTTGCAGTCCAAGGGGCTCTCAAGAGTCTTCTCCAACACCACAGTTCAAAAGCATCAATTCTTCGGCATTCAGCCCAACTCTCACATCCATACATGACTACTGGAAAAACCATCGGCTCTCATAGCTGGATAATAAATTCAGAGAGAATCAGAATCCTGATATCTTGTAGGAAAAAAATTAAAAGAGAAAGGCTGAGTCATAGTTAAAACAAGACATCAGTGAATAATCTCTTAAAATCCTTCCAGCAACAAGCAGAGGAATGCAGCCCCCAGAGATGTGGGGCAACCTGAGTTGCTCTGATCATATGTAGTCTCTCCCATTTGCTGCAAGAGCAGTTTTATGGCTCTGTTGTTCCACTCCTACTGTTTTTCACATTAACTAGAAATCTGGCCTTTAGACATTGAACAAGATGAGGCCACCGAATATCTTCTATGTTAGAAGGAATTCATGCTTTGGTGAGTCAAGGTTAGCAGAAGAAATGCTTTATGTAAATAGGACATGTGAAAACCTAGATGCATTCTTTTTCAATTTAAAGGTTCACTGGAAGCATTTCCTAACCCAGTGTTCTTACAATAATATTTTTAAAGAATGAAATTTATCTTTGCTGAAAAGGGCACTGAATATTTTTCTTACTACTTGCATGCATTACTTATTAATATTGGATTTTATGAATTTAAATCACACTTCCTGGTTCTTTATTTTCAAAATAATTATTTTACTCTCAAGCACTTTAGCTTCCTGGAGTCATTTAAAATAAATACTATTAAATATGAGTGTATAAGAGGCATGCAGAGGAAATTACTATACAAAATACAGAGTATTTTACAACCATAAAAACTAATTTATTATAAATGATGAATATGATGTGTGGGCAAAGTAAAAGAAAACTAATTAAAATGCACTTTAAAAATCTACCCCGGGAATTCTGAATCAGATGCAGGAGCTATTACTAACAAATATTCATGCCTATGTACAAACATATGGAAATTGCAAAATCACTGTATCATTTGAATATGCTTCTGGGTATTCTTGCCTTTGTTTTCCATGTGATTTCAAGTGATAATCATTTGAAAAGGACTGGTTCTTTCATGAATATAAATGAAAGTGAAAGGCATCGCTTTGTTTTCTAGTTTCAGAATTGCATTCACTGTCAGCAAAGTTAAGGACTTCACATAGAGTATCGGTACTCATTTATCCTGCTTTATTAACTCTCATTAGGAAGTGACATGGTGAATATGCCAGATGCCTGATAAAATTCCTGGAACATGCTAAGCACCCAGATATTTTTAAAGTAACTAAATGCAAGCTTATGAGTATACTTTCTTCTTTCATAAAAACATGAAGGACTTTTGTGTCTTTTTTACAAATTGTGCAGTTCCAGCTTTCTAGTTTTGTGAAAGAATAAATTAAGTTTTCAACTTATTTAAGTTGACTGCATTTTAGAAGTTTGCAAAACCGATTTGCCAGGCTAGGGAGAGACTATTGACATTTGCAATTCTGTTTCCAAGTTTTCCCTGGTGGCTTAGACGGTAAAGACTCTACCTGAAATGCAGGAGACATGGGTTTGATCCCTGGGTCCTTCCCTGGAGGAGGAAATGGCAACCCACTCCAGTAGTCTTGCCTGGAAAATTCCATGGACAGAGGAGCCTGGTGGGCTACAGTCCATGGGGTAGCAAAGAGTCAGACACAACTGAGCAACTAACGCTTTTGTTGCAGAAAGGGGGACCCCTTTCAGGGCCTGAAACTGGGTTCTTGTCTAACATTCGGAAATGAATTGTCTGAGGAGACACATGTGCTAACAAAGCAAGAGATTTTATTGGGAAAGGGCACCCAGGTGGAGAGCAGTAGGGTAAGGGAACCCAGGAGAACAGCTCTGCCACGTGGCTCACAGTCTCAGGTTTTATGGTGATGGGATTAGTTTCTGAGTGGTCTTTGGCCAATCACCCTAATTCAGAGTCTTTCCTGGTGGCACACGCATCCCTGAGCCAAGATGAATGCTAGCAAGAGGGGTTCTGGGAAGTGGACAGACACGTGGTGTCTCCTTTTGACCTTTCCCGAACTCTTCCGGTTGGTGGTGGCTTATTAGTTTTGTATTTCTTATCAGGATCTCTTGTCATAAAACAACTCATGCAAATGGTTACTATGGTGCCTGGCCAGGGTGAGAAGTTTCAACCAGTGTGCTTCCCCTAACACTTTCACTTTCTTTCTTTTCCAAGTCTTGGTTCAGTTCAGTTCAGTCGCTCAGTCGTGTCCAACTTTTTGCGACCCCATGAATTGCAGCACACCAGGCCTCCCTGTTCATCACCATCTCCCGGAGTTCACTCAGACTCACATCCATAGAGTCCGTGATGCCATCCAGCAATCTCATCCTCTGTTGTCCCCTTCTCCTCCTGCCC
>SJYV01037995.1:159292-223002 GCA_006410875.1 Neotragus pygmaeus | reverse complement strand
CTTCACATTCCAAGATGTCTGGCTCTAGATTAGTGATCACATCATCATGATTATCTGGGTCGTGAAGATCTTTTTTGTACAGTTCTTTTGTTTATTCTTGCCGCCTCTTCTTAATATCTTCTGCTTCTGTTAGGTCCATACCATTTCTGTCCTTTATTGAGCCCATCTTTGCTGAAATGTTCCCTTGGTATCTCTAATTTTCTTGAAGACATCTCTAGTCTTTCCCATTCTGTTGTTTTCCTCTATTTCTTTGCACTGATTGCTGAGGAAGGCTGTCTTATCTCTTCTTGCTATTCTTTGGAACTCTGCATTCAGATGCTTATATCTTTCCTTTTCTCCTTTGCTTTCGCCTCTCTTCTTTTCACAGCTATTTGTAAGGCCTCCCCAGACAGCCATTTTGCTTTTTTGCATTTCTTTTCCATGGGAATGGTCTTGATCCCTGTCTCCTGTACAATGCTACCAAGTCTTGGTAACAATCAAGAATTTTATTTTCCATGTGCATGCTGAGATGGGGAAAGACAAGGATAAAACTTTTAGGTTTGCAATAAAGCAGAGTCTTTGAACAAGAAGACACACACATTCATGTGCCAACCTGCCAGAAGATCTTGTACTCTGCTGACCATGCATTACCTCTGGATTCACCAATGCTAGACAGAAAGGTCTGGACTAAGAATAAATCTCAAAGAGGTGAAGATCTGTCAATCATTTTTCTTCTTGTTTGTTCAACTCTCCTTGTTGTTGTTCAGTCACTCAGTCATGTCTGACTCTGTGATTCCATGAACTGCAACATGCCAAGCTTCCTTGTCCTTTACTATCTCCCAGAGTTTCATCAAACTCATTTCCATTGAGTCAGTGATGTCATCCAACCATTTCATCCTGTCACCCTCATCTCCTTTTGCCTTCAGTCTTTCCCAGAATCAAGATCTTTTCCAATGAGTTGGCTCTTTGCACCAGGTGGCCAAAGTATTGGAGCCTCAGCATCAATCTTTCCAATGAATATTTAGGGTTGATTTCCTTTATAATTGACTGGTTTGATCTCCCTGCTGACCAAGGGACTGTCAGGAATCTCTCCCTGCTGTCCCAGTCTCTCCCTGCTTGTGATATAAATCATATAGTCCATTCTAGGAGTGGAAGGATAATTTAATGTTAGAAAAGCAGCATTATTCACAATAGCCAAAAAGTGAAAACAACCAATTATCTATCGATGGATGAATAGATAAACAAAATGTGGTAAATACATACAACAGAATATCATTCAGACTTAAAAAGAAATGAAACTCTGACGTGTGATACAACATAGATGAACCTTGAAGATATAATGTTGAAGTGAAAAAAGCCAGTCACCAAAGAGCAGATGCTATACGATTCCACTCAAATGAGGTACATGGAGTGGTCGGATTCATAGAGGCAAAAAATAGAATGTTAGTTGCCAGACGCTCGGAGAAAAAAGGACTCAAGGGTAGGTAGTTTAATGTGCATAGAGTTTCAGCTTGGGAAGACGAAAAAGTTCTGAAGTTTTTTCAGTTGTGATGGTAGCGTGATAATGTGAATGTACTTAATTCTATGAAACTATATTCTTAAGAATTGTTAAAATGGTAAATTCTATATTGTTTATTTTACTATAATCAAAAATACTTCATAGATACAAGTTCCTAGGTGATTTCAATTCACAGCAGATTTGAGAATAAATGATGTTTAGTTTGTTAGTCACTAAATCCTGTCTGATCCTTTTGCAACCCCATGGACTGTATCCCTGCCAGGTTCCTCTGTCCAAGGGTTTTCCAGGCAAGAATACTGGAGTGGGTTGCCATTTTCTTCTCCACCTTTACAGTTTAGGATAAATAAATTTGGCATTTTATGCCATCTGCAACTACTTGAATGGACCTAGAGATTATCATAGTAAGAAAAGTAAGTTAGAAAGAGAAAGGCAAATACTGTATGATATCATTTATATATGGAATCTAAAATGAACACAATGACACAAATGAACTTACATGCAAACAGAAACAGACTCACAGACATAGAGAACAGACTTGTGTTTGCTAAAGGGGAGGAGATGTGGAGAAGAGATGAACTGAAAGTCTAAGTTTAGCAGATGAAAACTGTTATACATAGAAGATAAACAGCAGGATCCTATTGTATACCACAGGGAATTATATTCAATATCTTGTGATAAATCATAATAAAAAAGAATGTGAAAAAGAAGGTATATATATATATATATATATATGTATTGATATAACTGAATCACTTTGCTGTACCCCAGAAACTAACATGACATTGCAAATCAACTATATTTCGATTAAAAACAAATAAGTAAATTTGAGATTTTTGCCTCCTAAGATAAAAATAGACTTATATAATAAAATCTATCTTCAAAATCTTTTGTTGATATCAAAACATATTGATATTATCGGATGGGCTCAGACACCCTTAGGAAGACATACAGATACAGAGGCAAGACGAAAATGTCTNTAAGTAAATTTGAGATTTTTGCCTCCTAAGATAAAAATAGACTTATATAATAAAATCTATCTTCAAAATCTTTTGTTGATATCAAAACATATTGATATTATCGGATGGGCTCAGACACCCTTAGGAAGACATACAGATACAGAGGCAAGACGAAAATGTCTTCAGGACCAGATACACACACACACACACACACACACACACACACACACACACACACACACACACACACACACACACACAGAGTAACTGAGTACTTTTTTTTTTTAATATTTATTTAGCTGTGCTAGGTCTCAGTTGTGGCAGGATCTTTGATCTATGTTGTGGCATGTGGGAATTTGTTGTTGTTGTTGTGGCATGTGGAATCTAGTTGCCTAATGAGGGATGGTACCTGGGCCTCCTGCCTTGGGCACGCAGAGTCTTAGCCACTAGACTACCGGTGCCTGTAACTGAGTACTTCTGTACCAACTACAGGGCACACATAAGTGATCCTCTCTTGTCAGTACAGACACGGACTGTTTCAAATTAGATAAACAGCCTCTGCAAGTGGCACTTGGCTAAATTCCCAAACATGAGATTTTGTATCTTACGTTTATTTATCTTAAAAATGACATTAGACCCTTCATGACACAACATTTTAATAAAAACCTTCTCTTAAACCCTGAAACTCATGTTTCATGTAACAGTGAAGATGTGGGCTATGATTTCAATAAATTTTCCTCTCCTGTGGGAGAAGCTAACTCAGCTTGGTCTCCTGCATCAGTGGAAAGACATGTGATTTTCAGAACATGCACCAGATGGGGAGAAAATAGACATGGGTTCTCCTTCTGAGTCTGGCATCGACTTCCTGGTAAACCTGGGCCCATCTCTAAAGTTACTTTGTTCTTAATTTTCTCATCTGTCTGAAAAGAGGGAGATGATAGTGGAATGTTTCCCAAACTCCTAATGTCTTGAGACCCCACTATCTTTATGGTTTTTGCCAGAGTTACATTTCACTTATAGCATTATTTACTGAAAAACTTTCTTTGTATTGGTCCACTTTGCTTTAGTATACTTTTAATAAAACTTTAATGGTTTTAGAAATGTGTAACCAGTATGCTGCTAAGTCGCTTCAGTCGTGTCCAACTTTGTGCGACCCCATAGACGGCAGCCCACCAGGCTCCCCCGTCCCTGGGATTCTCCAGGAAAGAACACTGGAGTGGGTTGCCATTTCCTTCTCCAATGCATGAAAGTGAAAAGTGAAAGTGAAGTTGCTCAGTCGTGTCTGACCCTTAGCGACCCCATGGACTGCAGCCTACCAGGCTCCTCCGTCCATGGGAGTTTCCAGGCAAGAGTACTGGAGAGGGGTGCCATTGTAATATCTTATAAACAGATGGCAACTGAAAAACAAATATTTTCAAAGAGTCAGTAGAGTTAATATCTCTTGTCTGACAAAAGCTCTGAGCAGAAAACCTGATTTCTCTTTATGAAAAAGAGAAATTACAAATTGGGGGAGTGATGTGAAGGACAGGCTAGTACAAGTAAAATTTTCCTTTTATCTTATAAGGAAGGTTAAGAGAATTTCAAAGGGAATTATGTTTTTCACTATGGAATTCTAGTAAGTTTAAAATAGCAGTACATTTTCATGCATTGGGAAAAGCTGTACTGGATGGTTATTAAGGATTCATCCAACTCTGATGTTTCATCACCACTCTGTGACTCAGGGTCAGGCAAAAGAAATAAAAGACAATGAGATATCCTCATAAGACAGGAAGGTTCTGCCCCCACCTCATCACCATTACCTGCTGTTTATGATTCAAGCAGAGGTATCACATTTAGTCATTTAGAGATAGAGAGACTATGCAGAACAGATGTTATATCTCTTAGTGCAGAAGAAAAGATTCTGAGAAGCAGAATGCATGTTGAGAATTAGTAAATGGTATATAGAATTAGACCATCTTCATGGCAGACCACAGCCAATGCACTATTCATCAGGTTGGCTGAATTAACACATGTTTTGTGGCTATCTGGAGTCTGTTTAGGAGAAGAGTTACTTTTCCTTATTTCACCCTCCACTGATCTCTCAAAGTAAGACATACAAGTCATTTATACAATTTAGTGGACAGAAGTTGCCATCTTAGAATACTCTCAAAAGGTTATAAATGTAATTCACTGACTATAAACCTGCCAAATTTCCTCCTGCCCATCCCTCAGCCCTTTGTCTTGGGACAGGAAGAGTCAAGCTTTCTCAAGCTGGTGGCACTTCCTTTAAATCTCCTATTCATACTGTTCTATATTTCCCTCCTTTGAATTGGAAAAGACCCTGATGCTGGGAAAGATTTGAGGCAAGAGGAGAAGGGGGTGACAGAGAATGAGAGGCTTGGGTGGCGTCACTGACTCAATGGACATGTTTGAGCAAACTCCGGGAGATAGTGAAGGACAGGGAAGCCTGGCATGCTGCAGTCATGGGGTTGCAAAGAGTTGGACACAACTGAGCAACTGAAAAATACTTCCTGCCTTCTGGAAATTGCAGCCTATTTGTATGTCTGAATGAAATAACAAGCTGATTTCTTTATCAGGCACCATCTTAAGGAAATTTCATTATTTACCTTATTTAAACCACAAAATGTATATTTAATTTCAACCTGATCTTTCTTATCTAAGAGTGAAGCTGAGGGTGGATATCTGTCATGGAAAGCAATTCTGCCTTTATTAAGTGACGATAAAGATTGCAACTGTTTGGTGCTCTCATATGAAGCTCTGGTCTGGATATTGCTCAGGAAGAAAAAAATCACTTGTTTATCTTAAAAATTCTGTGGGCAGATCTGCTGTTTTCAAAATACATTATCTATGTTGTTTAGCATTTTCTGTAAATCAAAATGCTTCCAAAAGAGATAAAGTTCAGAATTATCTGTTTTAAATCTTAAAATCTATGCTACCAGAGTATTTCTTCTTTTAGACTTAAATGTCAGCTTCACTTTATTTTGACTCTCAAGAGTCAGTTTTCTCAAATGCTAACTATGACCTGATTATGTAAAATTTCAAATAAAAAAGGCACTGAGTGGAAGTGAATATAAGGAATTGATGGAGAAATATGAGTTGGAAAAATTAAACAAATGTAAGGAAAATGAAAGAGAAATATATTACCCATGGGGGAAAGATCTTAGAGAAAGTTATGAGATTAGATAGATAGATATGATATATATATGAGTGGAGTGGAGTGGAGTGCTTAGTCACTCAGTCATGTCCGACTCTTTGCAACTCCATGGACTGGAGCCCATCAGGCTCCTCTGTCCATGGGATTCTCCAGGTAAGAATAATGGAGTGGGTTACCATGCTCTTCTTCCTGACTCAGGGACCCAACCCAGGGACCAAACCTGGGTCTCCTGCATTCCAGGCAGATTCATTACCATCTGAGCCACCAGGGAAGCACGCACATGCACGCGCACACACACACACACACACACACACACACACACACACACACATATATACATATATAAATCTATATACATTCAAGCAAAAGCCATGAATCTCTTTAGAAAGCGGTTTTCTCTCTCTCTCAGAGAATCTCTAAAGGAATTCATGGTTTTGCTTGAATCACCATTGCAATTCCACCACACAGTTGGTAGAATGAGTAGTAACAGTAAGGAAGCCTAGGAAGAGACACCAAGTTATCTCGAATAAGGCTAGTGTTGCTTTCTTTTTTGAACTTAAGACATCCAACTGTTGTAGCAATCAAACCGTATAATGTGTATGAAAGCATTTTGTAAACTCTAAACACAGTGTATTTTACTCTTTTGTGATTGTTCCCCAAATTATGGAATTTGGCTCATCTACCAAGCATAGAAAGGACTCCTTTGGCTGCTGAGAGGTAAGCAGCTCAAGCCCTGGAGATATATAGTCTTAGACCTTTGCTGTTGTTGTTCAGTCCCTAACTCATGTCTGACTCTGTGACCCCCATGAACTGCAGAATGCCAGGCTCCTCTATCCTTCACTATCTCCCAGAGTTTGCTCAGATTCATGTCTATTGAGTGAGTGATGCTATCTAACCATCTCCTCCACTTCTGCCCCCTTCTTCTTTTACTTTCAATCTTTCCCAGCATCAGGATTTTTTGCAGTGAGTCAGCTCTGTGGCCAAAGTATTGAAACTTCAGCTTCAGCATCAGTCCTTCCAATGAATATTCAGGGTTGATTTCCTTTAGGATTGATTAGCTTGATCTTCTTGCTGCCCAAAGGACTCCCAAGAGTCCTCTTCAACTCCACAGTTCAAAAGCCATCAGTTGTTCAGCACTCAGCCTTCTTTATGGTCCAGTTCTCACATCTGTACCTGACTACTGGAAACACCATAGCTTCGACTATACAGACTTTTGTCAGCAAAGTGATGTCTCTGCTTTTTAGTACACTGTCTAGGTTTGTCATAGCTTTTCTTCCAAGGAGCAAGCNCTCACATCTGTACCTGACTACTGGAAACACCATAGCTTCGACTATACAGACTTTTGTCAGCAAAGTGATGTCTCTGCTTTTTAGTACACTGTCTAGGTTTGTCATAGCTTTTCTTCCAAGGAGCAAGCATTTTAATTTCATGGCTGCAGTGACTGTCGCAGTGATTTCAGAGCCCAAGAAAATAGTCTGTCACATTTTCCACTTTTTCCTCATCTGTTTGCCATGAAGTGATGGGACCAGATGCCATGATGTTAGTTTTTTAAAATATTGAATTTTAAGCCAGCTTTTTGACTCTCTCACTCTCAAGGAGTGGCTCTTTATTTTCTCTTCTCTTTCTGCCATTAAAGTGGTATCATCTGCATATCTGAAGTTGTTTGTATTTCTTCTGACAATCTTGATTCCAGCTTGTGATTCCTTCAGTTCAGTTCAGCTCAGTTGCTCAGTCGTGTCCGACTCTTTGTGACCTCATGAATTGCAGCACTCCAGGCCTCCCTGTCCATCACCAGCTCCCGGAGTTCACTGAAACTCACATCCATCTAGTTAGTGATGCCATCCAGCCATCTCATCCTCTGTCGTCCCCTTCTCCTCCTGCCCCCAATCCTTCCCAGCATCAGAGTCTTTTCCAATGATCAACTCTTTGCATGAGGTGGCCAAAGTACTGAAGTTTCAGCTTTAGCATCAGTCCTTCCAAAGAACACCCAGGACTGATCTCCTTTAGAATGAACTAGTTGGATCTCCTTTAACAAACCACTTGATAAATATGACCCAGGCATCTACCTTGCTGCTGCTAAGTCGCTTCAGTCATGTCTGACCCTGTGCGACCCTATAGATGGCAGCCCACCAGGCTCCGCCATCCCTGGGATTCTCCAGACAAAAACACTGGAGTGGGCTGCCATTTCCTTCTCCAATGCATGAAAGTTAAAAGTGAAACCGAAGTCACTGAGTTGTGTCCAACTCTCAGCAACCCCATGTACTGCAGCCTACCAGGCTCCTCCGTCCATGCAATTTTCCAGGCAAGAGTACTGGAGTGGGGCGCCATTGCCTTCTCTGGGCATCTACTTTAGGTCATCTACAAAACTGAAAAACTTTGATTCTACTTGTAGCATCCAGCAGATAAGATGTGATGATTACCAGGAGAGTTAGAAATTTTTAGGAGCTTGGAGACCACTGAAGTTGGGCATGAAAAGTTCTCTAGGAAGAATATTAAGCTGTTATAGCTTATTTTTACTAACTAGAAAGTCAAGAAGCTGGAAGCAAATGAGATGCTTCCTCCTCATAACCCTCTTTAAGTGAATTCAACACTATCCCTCAGTGTTTATGTCATCAGTATTCGTAAGTGTGCTAAATGACAACTTTAAAATATCCTTTCAGTTATAGTAAATTTCACTCAGTTCTTTTTAATTTACTAATTTATTTTCAAAAATTAGTAAGTTTCCCTCACATATCATTGGTGTAATTTAAAGTTGTAATGAGCAATGTGTTCTCTTTGGGCACATGAAAATAGTCTGCATAATTTTCAATTAGACTTAAATTTATAATGTTTATGGATGTTTGCAGAAAGTAAACTAATTAGCTTAGTCACTCATGTTGTTGACCAGATTAAAAATGATACCTTCAAAACTTTCTGAGTTTTCATGAAAGTATTCATTCCTTCTTAATTAAAAAAAATAGATCTGTAACTTTCTATTCTCATTAGATAATAGGATAATAGACAATGCAGATCAATCGTATCCTGTAAAACAAATTGAAAAACAAGAATAAAATATCTATTTTAAAATTTTCATGGAAACAGTGAATATTTTATAAAAGAAGGAATTACAAAAGAGAGCGGAAAGAAGAGAGTGGCATAAAATAGAATGTAGAGAACGGAAGGTACACAAAAGCTTTAACTCTGAGGGCATTTCAAATGGGCGCAGGGATTAGTAAACATTTAACAGCTTTTGGGCTTCTCTGGTAGTTCAGACTGTAAAGAACCTGGATTGGGAAGATCTGCTGTAGAAGGGATAGGCTACCCATACCAGTGTTCTTGGACCTCCCTGATGGCTCAGATAGTGAAGAATCCGCCTGCAATGTGGGAGACCTGGGTTCTATCCTTGAGTTGGGAAGATCCCCTGGAGGAAGGCATAGAAACCCACTCCAGTATTCTTGCCTGGAGAATTCCATGGACAGAGGAGCCTGGCAGGCTATAGTCCATAGCGTCACAGAGAGTTGGACATGACTGAGTGACAAAGCACACACANTGAGTTGGGAAGATCCCCTGGAGGAAGGCATAGAAACCCACTCCAGTATTCTTGCCTGGAGAATTCCATGGACAGAGGAGCCTGGCAGGCTATAGTCCATAGCGTCACAGAGAGTTGGACATGACTGAGTGACAAAGCACACACAGCACAAGGGATTAGCAGAACATTTAACAACCTACGGTAGAATAAGAACTGTACAGAAAAAGATCTTCATGACCCAGATAATCACGATGGTGTGATCACTAACCTCAAGCCAGACATCCTGGAATGTGAGGTCAAGTGGGCCTTAGAAAGCATCACTACAAACAAAGCTAGTGGAGGTGAGGGAATTCTAGTGGAGCTAGTTCAAATTCCGAAAGATGATGGTGTGAAAGTGCTGCACTCAATACGCCAGCAAATTTGGAAAACTCAGCAGTGGCCACAGGACTGGAAAAGGTCAGTTTTCACTCCAGTCCCTAAGAAAGGCAATGCCAAAGAAGGCTCATACTACCACACAATTACACTCATCTCACACTCTAGTAAAGTAATGCTCAAAATTCTCCAAGCCAGGCATCAACAATACGTGAACTGTGAACTTCTATATGTTCAAGCTGGTTTTAGAAAAGGTAGGGGAACCAGATCAAATTGCCAACATCCCCTGGATCATCAAAAAAGCAAGAGAGTACCAGAAAAACATCTATTTCTGCTTTATTGACTATGCCAAAGCCTTTGACTCTGTGGATCACAATAAACTGTGGAAAATTCTTAGAGATTGGAATACCAGACCTCCTGACCTGCCTCTTGAGAAACCTGTATGCAGGTCAGGAAACAACAGTTAGAACTGGACATGGAACAACAGACTGGTTCCAAATAGGAAAAGGAGTACATCAAGGCTGTATATTGTCACCCTGCTTTTTTAAATTATATGCAGAGTACATCATGAGAAACGCTGGGCTTGAAGAAGCACAAGCTGGAATCAAGATTGCCAGGAGAAATATCAATAACCTCAGATACGCAGATGACACCACTCTTATGGCAGAAAGTGAAGAAGAACTAAAGAGCCTCTTGATGAGAGTGAAAGAGGAGAGTGAAAAAGTTGGCTTAAAGCTCAACATTCAGAAAACTAAGATCATGGCATCTGGTCNGACCTCCTGACCTGCCTCTTGAGAAACCTGTATGCAGGTCAGGAAACAACAGTTAGAACTGGACATGGAACAACAGACTGGTTCCAAATAGGAAAAGGAGTACATCAAGGCTGTATATTGTCACCCTGCTTTTTTAAATTATATGCAGAGTACATCATGAGAAACGCTGGGCTTGAAGAAGCACAAGCTGGAATCAAGATTGCCAGGAGAAATATCAATAACCTCAGATACGCAGATGACACCACTCTTATGGCAGAAAGTGAAGAAGAACTAAAGAGCCTCTTGATGAGAGTGAAAGAGGAGAGTGAAAAAGTTGGCTTAAAGCTCAACATTCAGAAAACTAAGATCATGGCATCTGGTCCCATCACTTCATGGCAAATAGATGGAGAAACAGTGGAAACAGTGTCAGACTTTATTTTGGGGGGCTCCCAAATCATTGCAAATGGTGATTGCAGCCATGAAATTAAAAGATTCCTACTCCTTGGAAGAAAAATTATGACCAACTTAGACAGCATATTAAAAAGCAGAGACATTACTTTACCAACAAAGATCCATCTAGTCAAGGCTATGGTTTTTCCAGTGGTCATGTATAGATGTGAGAGTTGAAAGCTGAGTGCTGAAGAATTGATGCTTTTGAACTGTGGTGTTGGAGAAGACACTTGAGAGTCCCTTGGACTGCAAGGAGATCCAACCAGTCCATCCTAAAGGAGATCAGTCTTGAGTGTTCATTGGAAGGACTGATGTTGAAGCTGAAACTCCAGTACTTTGGCCACCTGATGCAAAGAGCTGATTCATTTGAAAAGACCCTGATGCTAGGAAAGATTGAGGGCAGGAGGAGAAGGGGACAGGGGATGAGGTGGTTTAACAGCATCACCGACTCAATGGGGATGAGTTTGAGTAAACTCCGGGAGTTGGTGATGGACAAAGAGGCCTGGTGTGCTGTAGTCCATGGGGTCACAAAGAATGGAACACGACTGAGCGACTGCACTGAACTGAACTGATGGTAGAGTAGGACAGGAAACAAAGTGGACAGAGCAAGAGAAGACTTTCTTTACAGCAATATAAGATCCTCTATTCTCTAGGACTCTCCAGGATTAAGGAGCCAGAAGTGCAGCAGACCACAGGAATTACAGTCAAGGTCAAATCTATCATTTTCAAGCCTTCACCTTGGTTTATAGTGGACCAAATTTGCAGGCAAACAGAGCTAATTCAAGTCACTGGAGAAAAAATATTATTACTTTAAACCTCAAATTATTTTTGTAAATTATATTTCAAATAAAATATGACAGAAGAGGAAATTCTTTTTTTTTTTTTAATTTATTTATTTTTAAATTTAACTTTACAATACTCTATTCAGTGAGAATCAACAGAAACAAAAAAGGACTTGATAATCTTAAAGAACTGAGATTGCTAGATCCAAACTGCAAAATACATATGCTGATTATGTACTATTTGTTGTTAATTTTGTTTCATTGATCTATGTGTCTTTCCTTCCACCTACATTGTCTTAATTACTGTAGCTGTATAGTAGAACTTTTACCAGGTCCCCCAACTTCACTCATCTTTTTCAAGACTGCTTTAGTTATTCTAAGATCTGTGCCTTTCATATGCATTTTAGGTTAAATTTGTTTATGGTTATGAAAAATTCTTACTGGATTTTTGAAAGGAGTGATACTAAACCTATAGATGAGTTTGAGGAGACTTTACATCTTTACTATGTTGAGCCTTCTTATTCATGAATATGATGTGTCTCTTCATTTCTTTAGATCTTCTTTGATTTCTTTCATCAGTTTTGTGGGGTTTGTGATAGAGGACATGCATCTTATACACATTTTATAAGATTTACAATTGAGTATATTTCATTTTCTTTGGCATGATTGTAAATGGTATCACCTTTTGATTTTGATTTCTACACATTCATTGTAGTATGTAGAAATGCAATTTACTTTTATGTGTTGATCTCACATCCTGAAAACTTGTTAAACTCATTTATAATTTCTGAAAGTGTTTTTTTTTTTTAATGTAGCTTCCTTGAAATTTTCTATATAGATAATCATGCAGATGGTAAATAGAGACATTTTATTTTTTCCATTCCAATTCGTAAGATTTTTTTCTTGCCTTACTGTAGTGACTAGGATTTCCAGTATTATTTTAAATAAGAGCAGTGAAAACAAACAACCTTACTTTTTTTCCTCTTGTCTGTGTCACTTTTTCTTGGCCTACCTCTTACACAGATGTCTCCCATTTAGGTCGCATGGATAATCCAGAATAATCTCTCTATCTCAAGATCTTTAACTTAATCATATCTGCAAAGTCCTTTTTTTCTCAGTTTCTCATAAAAACTCATGTATTTATTTTTCACCGCTACTTCATTGCTATCAGTCTCTTAACAAATTGAAACACAGTTCCATGCTATTTTTCAACTTAATCAAAATAGTATTTAAAGGTTTCTTCATGTCTTTGCAAAAGCCCCAAGTTAAACTGCATGGAAAAAGGCCAGGCTTACTTGTTTAACTTAGATTTCTAATTTAAAAATAGATACGCAACAAGCCACAGATGTTTACTGGATAGCACAGGAAACTATAATCAGTATCTTGTAATATCCTATAATGGAAAATAATTTCAAAAAATAATATATGTGTGTATGTATAAGTGAATCACCTTGCTGTGCACCTGAAACAATCTAAGTCAACTATACTTCAGTAATATATATATTAAGAGAGAGAAAAAAAAAGAGAAAGACCAGGCTTTTCTCCCCTGTGGCTGAGCCTTGCTATGAAATCAAGTATTTCTCCACATTCAGGACTTGAGCAGAGCTGGAACCAAGAGTCACAGGGACACACTGGCAGGGAAACTGACCTGCTAGAGAAAGTAAGACTGTACTCAGTTGTGAATATATAAACACATAAATGAAAGAAAGGTAATAAAGGAGAGTCATTGTTTCTACCAGCAGACAGCCCTCATCTGTTTATCCTGCATTCTACAGTGACAACAAGTCCCTTCCCTGCCCTGTGCAAGGCTCTTTGAGAAACAAGTTTGCAAAGAGCCTGTTCTGACATTCCCACTGCTCTCAGAACAACGTTCCTAGTCTGTAAGGCACAGAGAGGCTGGCTGCGTAAGCCCTCATGTGAGGGCTGTAAATCCTGAGTCGCCATCTCCAAGGACACATCTGTGAATTCTCACTCCTTTTAGTACAGTAGTACAGTCAGTCCCCTATGATACAAACAAGTTCCACTCCAAGAGCACCTTTGTAAGTCCAATTTGTTCATAAGTCCAGCAAAGTTAGCCTAGGTACTCAATTAACACAATCAGCTATCTAATACTGTACTCTAATAGATTTATAATACTTTTCACACAAATAATGCATACAAAACAAACAAAAAATAAAGAAAACATTTCTAATTTTACAGTACAGTAATGGCAACCCATGGCAAATGTGGTGTTGGAAAAGACTCTTGGACTGCAAGGAGATCCAACCAGTCCATCCTAAAGGAGATCAGTCCTGAGTGTTCATTGGAGGGACTGATGTTGAAGCTGAAATTCTAATACTTTGGCCACCTGATGTGAAGAGCTGACTCATTTGAAAAGACTCTGATGCTGGGAAAGATTGAAGGCGGGAGAAGAAGGGGACGACAGAGGATGAGAGGGTTGGATGGCATCACCAACTCAATGGATGTGAGTTTGAGTGAACTCCAGGTGTTGGTGATAGATAGGGAAGCCTGCCGTGCTGCAGTCCATGGGGGAGCAAAGAGTCAGACACAACTGAGCCACTGAACTGAACTGGCAATACTGTGGCAACCCACTCCAGTATTCTTGCCTGGAGAATCGCATGGACAGAGGAACCTGACAGGCTACAGTGCATGGGGTCACAAGAGTCCAACCTGACTGAGTGACTAAACCACCACCACTTTGAAAATTAGAATGATAACAGCTACACCATTGGTGCTTTCATGCTTCCTTCTGGACATCTTGAACTTGAAATAAAGACACTGCACTACTGTACTCTATACAGTACTGTACAGTAAAGTACACAAGAGCACAACCACTTGTAGTCGATGCATGTAAGGGGCAATGCACACCAGACACAAAGAATTAACTTACATGATGGACATGCGAACGCACTTTGGCATCTTTGAAAGTTCACAACTTGAAGATTTGTATGTAGGCATGCATGCTAAGTCTCTTCAGTCATGTCCAACTCTTTGTGACTCTGTGGAATGTAGCCCACCAGGTTCCTCTGTCTATGAAATTCTCCAGGCAAGAAAATTGGAGTGGGTTGCCATGTCCTCTTCCAGGGGTCTTCCTGACCCAGGGATCAAACTAACATCTCTTATGTCTCCTGCATTGGCAAGTGGATTCTTTACCACAAGGGACACCTGGGAAGCCCTTGTATGAAGGGGAATTACTGTATTCTACACTGCCATTGCCAATGTCACTATTATTGATAAGTGATTGGTGTTCACTGGTGTCAGGCACGTGGGTGTGAAATGTGCAGTGTCTCAACCAACCCAGACGCAAAGACGAGCTGCTTTACAGGACAGGATGGCTGGGAAGAAGTATGAGAGCCCGGCTGCCCTGCTGGGTCTGACTGACAATGAGGCTTCTCCCTTTAACTGCTTCTGTAAANGAAGAAGGGGACGACAGAGGATGAGAGGGTTGGATGGCATCACCAACTCAATGGATGTGAGTTTGAGTGAACTCCAGGTGTTGGTGATAGATAGGGAAGCCTGCCGTGCTGCAGTCCATGGGGGAGCAAAGAGTCAGACACAACTGAGCCACTGAACTGAACTGGCAATACTGTGGCAACCCACTCCAGTATTCTTGCCTGGAGAATCGCATGGACAGAGGAACCTGACAGGCTACAGTGCATGGGGTCACAAGAGTCCAACCTGACTGAGTGACTAAACCACCACCACTTTGAAAATTAGAATGATAACAGCTACACCATTGGTGCTTTCATGCTTCCTTCTGGACATCTTGAACTTGAAATAAAGACACTGCACTACTGTACTCTATACAGTACTGTACAGTAAAGTACACAAGAGCACAACCACTTGTAGTCGATGCATGTAAGGGGCAATGCACACCAGACACAAAGAATTAACTTACATGATGGACATGCGAACGCACTTTGGCATCTTTGAAAGTTCACAACTTGAAGATTTGTATGTAGGCATGCATGCTAAGTCTCTTCAGTCATGTCCAACTCTTTGTGACTCTGTGGAATGTAGCCCACCAGGTTCCTCTGTCTATGAAATTCTCCAGGCAAGAAAATTGGAGTGGGTTGCCATGTCCTCTTCCAGGGGTCTTCCTGACCCAGGGATCAAACTAACATCTCTTATGTCTCCTGCATTGGCAAGTGGATTCTTTACCACAAGGGACACCTGGGAAGCCCTTGTATGAAGGGGAATTACTGTATTCTACACTGCCATTGCCAATGTCACTATTATTGATAAGTGATTGGTGTTCACTGGTGTCAGGCACGTGGGTGTGAAATGTGCAGTGTCTCAACCAACCCAGACGCAAAGACGAGCTGCTTTACAGGACAGGATGGCTGGGAAGAAGTATGAGAGCCCGGCTGCCCTGCTGGGTCTGACTGACAATGAGGCTTCTCCCTTTAACTGCTTCTGTAAATATCCTCTTTTAAGTCTGATTCATTTCACTTTCATCCAGAAATTAGAAATGGTATTACTAATCACTCATTTTGTTCATAAATTGACTGCTTCTTCTTTATATAATATAAATATATAAGCTAAGCATTGCCACCACTTCCCTGTGTGACCCAGGGTCATTCAACCTCTCTGGGTGCTGGCTTTCTCAGGCTATCTACTTCAATTGTCTCTAATCACTGGCTTCCTGCTCTCATTTTCGGGTGCAAGTCATGAAGGCAAATGCTCTATGATTCCACATATAGTTTTTTAATCTTTTTCTTTTTAAAAAAGTATTTATTTTTAATTGAAGGATAATTGCTTTACAATGTTGTGCTGGTTTCTGCCAAACATCCACATGAATCAGCCATAGGATGTCGCCTCCATCTTGAATCTCTCTCCTACCTCCCAACCCAACCCTCCAGGTTGTTACAGAGCCCCAGTTTGAATTCCCTGAGTCATACAGCAAATTCTCACTGGCTATCTATTTTACACATGATGGAGAATGTAGCTTCCCCTGACCACAGAAAAAGTCAGAAAGTAAAGTCCTCAGTGAGTTGGCCTTGGCAAGAACTTCCAGCCTTCACGCCCCCAGGCCATTTGCAGGTTCCAGCCTGTCTGGTCTCACACCTCAGGGTCTTTGCCCAATGCTGCCCTTGGCATGGCAGCCTCCCCCGCCTCCCCTTCTCTGCACTCTGTTCTTATGGGGTTTCAGGACTAGCTGGGCATCCTTCCTCTAAGTCTTCCACCCCTAGCCCAGCATAGGTGGTCCCACCATGAATTCCCCTTATGCATCCTCTTAAGAATTAGGATTGAGCCTGTAACTAGCCTGGAATTCCTGAGAGTGGGGATGGACCTTGCTTTTCCTCGAGGTCTATGTAGCACCCAGCACAAGACCTGTGAACCATGGGTGAATATCAGCATGTTGCCACACTCCCGCCCACTCCTGCACTGGACACTGCTGCCACTCTTGGCAAAGCCCCGGACTCCCAGTCACTGTGAGAAACTGGTACAAAACATGTCCTTAAAAAAATAACATCAAATAACTCTTTCCCCAAAGGCTGCTCCTAATTGTGTGAGGAATGGTTTTCCTTACATAATTCTCACTCCTGTCCTCTGTGTTAGCTGAGATAGTGTGTCTCAAGCTTGGAGGAGTTCTGGAGTCAAGAGCTCTAGTCTCCAAGCCTCTGAAAGCATCTCACATTTCTGGAATGGAAAAATGCCCACGTGGTCAGTTTCCTATATTCTGAGTTTATCATTTGAACAAACTTTGAAATGTAGTTAGATTTTTTTTTTTCGGTCCTGTTTTGTTGCTGTTTTGTTCTTGCTTTAAAAAATTGGTTTCAAGACGACATGGATAAGGTCAGCCGCTAATTTCATTTCACACACATTTTCCATTAGCTTAACACCGGGTGGCCAGCTCTGCTGGAGCAGAGGAAGTTAATGTGATAACATCGTGGAAGAGGAGGAAGCCTGTGTAGCATCAGCTTGCCCATAGCCCGTGTCCCTGATAAGTGGCTACATCCAGAAAAGAAGAAAGCGCTGACTTCTGTTTGCTGAGTAATTCCCCTTCTGAAGCATGGACAAGCGAGGGGTGCCCCCTGGGACATCGTGAGTGGTCAATGGTGGTAGCTCATCTTTTGTAGATATTTCTGAGATTTTGTGGGAGGGAAGAGGGGTTGTCATCATTATCTCATCATTTAGCATTCTGGGTTTTTTTTTTTTAATTGCTTTCAGAAGATATATTAGTTTTTTCATTATGGCCAAAATCAAGTTAGTACACACTAAATGGCTTAAAACAACTCACACTTATTATCTTATGGTACTGCAGGTCAGAAGTCCACACTGAGGCTCCTTGGGCTGAAATCAAGAGGTCAGCAGAGCTGTGTTTCTCTATGGAGGCTCTGGGGGAGAGTCTATGTCCTTGTTGTTATAGGCTGATTTTGTAACCCAATCACTCTCTCTCTCCAACCAAAAGCAATATATTGAAGTGCTAACTATCATGACCTCAGAATGTGAGCTTATTTTGGAATAGAATGTCAGTAGTCATTGTGGCTGTTCAGTCGTCATGTCTGACTCCTTACAATTCCATGGACTGCAGCATGCCAGGCTTCCCTGTCCTTCACCATCTCCCAGATTTTACTCAAATTCATGTCCATTGAAAGTCAGTGATGTTATCTAACCATCCTCTGCTGCCCCCTTCTCCTTTTGCCTTCAGTCTTTCCCTGCAAGTTAAGATGAGGTCATTGGATGGGCCCTTCTCCAATATGACTATGTCATTATAAAAAGGAAACCTGGATGCAGACATACATACGGAGAAGCCATGTGAAGACTGCAGTTATGCTTCCACAAGCCAGGGAACGATCAGGAGAAAGAGCTGGAAGAGAGCCTTCTTAGTGCCTTTGAAGGGAGCACAGTCCTGCCTGTTGCGTTATCACAGACTTCCAGCCTCCAGAACAGTGGCATAATCAATTTCTTTAGCTTAAGCCATCAATTTGTGGTGTCTGTTATAGCAGCCTTAGCCAACCTCGCATTTATCTTTGTCAGCTCTAGAGGTCATCCAGGCTTCCCAGGTGGCTCAGTGGGTAAAGAATCCACCTGCAATGCAGGAGACATAGGAGACACTGGTTCGATCCCTGGGCTGGGAAGATGCTCTAGGGGAGGGCATGGCAACCCATTCCAGTATTCTTGACTGGAGAATTCCCATGCACAGAGGAGCCTGGTGGGCTGCAGTTCATGGGGTCACAAAGATTTGGACACATGTAGGAGATATGTCTGTGTGGAATGCACTGCTTATGTTAAGTTCAGTAAACTGTAAAGTCATCCAATAGTGATGGTACCATTGTCCCTGATCCCCAGGAAAAATGGGAGCATCAACAGAGAGAAAGATGCTCAGAAAGATACTAACCTCTCCTCTTTCACAATTTTGCTTAGAACCAGTTATAGCATTGAGACCCATTCTAAGGAAAACGGAGAAGAGATTAAACCCTGAACACCCACTCCAGGCCAGGCCCAGTGGGAACGCCTGGCCATATTTTCACATCTGCTCTTCACACCAACCCTCTGCCCTGGTGATCTCTGCCCAGTTACAAGGGAGAAAGCTAGGCTGGAGCACTAACCCTCCTCACTTCACCACATGGATCATCCAAGATAACCTCCTGGTCTCAAGAGGAGAAGCAAAATTAGAAGTGAAGGACCCAACAAACTAGTTGGTCCACTAAACATTAACTGTGATCCCATTTTGTAGAAGTCAAAGATATGTTTGTTGTGATGCTCATTACTGGGTTTAAGAGTTTTAAAGATAGAGTGAAATTCTAAGTGGGAGCCTCTCAGGTGGCTCAGAGGTAAAGAATCTGCCTGCCAATGCAGGAGACACAGGTTCAATACCTGGGTAAGGAAGATCCCCTGGAGAAGGAAATGACAACTCACTCCAATATTTTTGCCTGGAGAATCCCATGGAGAGAGGAGCCTGGCAGGCATGGGATCACAAAGAGTGATCTGAGTGACTGAGCATGATAGAGCACAATTCTAAGTGACAAATTCTCACTTCAAATATTTCTACAATGTTCCTACAAGACTAGAGAGCTCGATCCTTGCAGACAGACAAATCTCCCCACAACAAAGGGAATACTATCTTAAATAATTGCTGAAATCAAAATAACTTTCATGGATAATGTGTATAGTCTGATGAACACTCTCTGCCCCATTTCTTCCATAATTAAAAGGAAATTTTTCAGCTCAGCCAAATTAGTGGAAATGTACCTAATGAAAATTCTGTTGGACCATTTCCATATTCTTGGTCTGTTGTAACACAGAGTACTAAATGTAAGTGCAAACACTACATCTTCCTGGAGATACTGTTGTGTCTTGTCTTCCTTGAAAACTAAGGTGATTATTTGCTTATGAAATGATTTATTTCTGCAGTTGATAAACCATAGTCTGGAAAGCCTTGGACCCTGAACCACTTAATAACCTTTACAAAAGCTTATTTATTTTAGCTGAGACATGGTTGTTCTTAATTACATATTTTTTTGTGAATTATTATCATCTCTAAATGCTTTGGGCTGTTTCCAGTGAACAGTTTCTTCTTCTTTTTACATGTTTTATTAGTTTATTTATGCTTGTGTGTGTGTATGCATATGGGTGTGTGTTTTCTTTTTAAATTTATTTTTGAACATTTTCTTCTTAATGTGGCTGGTTACATCAGCTTGGGTCCTGAATGCCAGCCCAAACAATCTCTCCTTCCTGTCATTTCACTCCCTACCTACCCCCACTCCCCACATACATACACTCCTGCCATTCAGTCCTCCAAAATCATTTCCAAATGCAGGATGTTTTACTCAGTCTCCCTCTTTAGAGTATCCCCTCCTCACCTGCCCGTCCCCCAGCCAGGTCCTAAGCCCATGGTCATTCATTTTGGAGACACTTTTCTTAAAAAAAAGATGATACTGTCTGTCACTCCACATCCAATCCATCTCTGGGTTGTCCCAATTTACCATCTAAAAATCTTTCTCTAACCCCACCTCTGCTCCATCTCTCCCACCATGGCCATAGTGTTTCACCTGAACAATTGTAATAACCCCCCCACACGTCTGTCTTCCCTTTTGCCATTATGATCATCTCATATTCATCTCCACTCAGTTCCCAGGTTTATTGTCCAAAGCAGAAATGTGGCTAATGTCATTCATCTACAAAGTCTCTTTGATGTACGTGTCATTCACAGAGTCACTCCTCAAACTGTTTGAAACTTACTGTATTCTATGGAGGAACCTCTCAGGATGGGAAAGAATTGGAGTGTGGGGGTAGCTCCTGAGGACTGCTGATGCCTCAGCTTTCATGAAACATTTCTTCATTTAACGTGAAAGGTCCTCTTCATCTGTTTTGTGATGTGCATCAAGGATTTCATTGAAGATAAATGAAACTGCTTGAGAGCCTGGACTTCCAGCAAGAGCACACACTTCAGGGGCCCAGAACCTGTCCCATCCTGGCCGTCTTCTGATTCACTCACCTGTTTTGCCCACTGGTGACACCCTTGGAACTGATGAGGGTTCCCTGTGCACACCGAGTCATTTTTTGCTCTTCAGACTTTGTATGTGCTGCTCCCTAGATCCCTGCCTGTCTCCCCATTTTTCAGTCCTCTCTAAAGCATCAGCCCAGCTACATCCCTCCCAGGCAGGCTTACTAAAAGTCCCAAGCTGAGGAAATATTGTTGGTGTTTGGTTCTTCTCTCCTGCTTGGTAGTGTGCTTTGTAATTTTTGATTGGAGGCTAGATATTACATATTAAATTTTGTAAATGTTCTGAAATGTATTTTGGGGTCTTCTAAAATGTTTAATTTTTTTCTCTGGAAGGTAGATAAAGAACAAGCATTCTACAAGTTTGGGGTTTATTGTGCTCAGTGTGTGTTCAGTTCAGTCACTCCTCAGTTGTGTCTGACTCTTTGTGACCCCTTGGACTATAGCCCACCAGGCTTCTTGTCTTCCTAGGCAAGAATACTGGAGTGGGTTGCCATTTCCTTCTCCAGGGGATCTTCCCAACCCAGGGATGGAATCCTGCATTGGCAAGTGGGTTCTTTATCCACTGAGCCATCAGGTTTATTAGGGCCAGTCTATTTCTGTGGCAGGAATCTATTTAATTCAGGTTACTTCATCATAATCAGAGCAAGAACTGTGTTTGTTTAGTTTTTGCTTGCATATCATGTAACATATTGATTCATACTATCATATGAGTTGTTATACATTGTGCATATCATATTTGTGTTGTTAGAGAAGACTTTTGAGATCCCTTGGACAACCAGTCAATCCTAAAGGAAATCAACCCTGAATATTCATTGGAAGAATTGATGCTGAAGCTGAAGCTCCAATACTTTGGCCACTTGATGCAAAGAGCTTGCTCATTGGAAAAGGCCCTGATGCTGGCAAAGATTGAGGGCAGGAGGAGGAGGTGGCAGAGGATGAGATGGTTGGATGGCATCACCAACTCAAGGGACAGGAGTTTGAGCAAACTTGGGGAGATAATGAAGGACAGGGAAGCCTCTCATGTTGCAGTCCATGGAGTTGCAAAGAGACGGATATGACTTAGAGACTGAACAACAGCAACATATTGTATTATCTGAGTTTATAGGCATAAAAGCTGCCATTTGAGTGTATAAACAAAACCCTGAGAAAAAGATAGGATCCTACTTACTAAAATTAGAAGTTAGCAAGTTCAAGGTTTTTAAAATTCCCCCTGACACAGAGCAGGATGGGTCTCAAGGCCAGTGATGGTATAGAGCCAAGAGGTAGAAGAGAAACTACCTCAGATATTTGAATTAGTGCCAGACTCACACACACACACACGCACACACACACACACACACACACACACACCCAGTTCTCCAAGGTGGTGGAACTTCTCATTTGTTTACCACATTTTCATGGTTTATTTGGCCCATCCTTTCCAAATTTTGCTATTTTCTACAAAGATGTTCTTCAGACTTTCAAGTTCCTTTTTACATTGTGGAAAATATATTTGTAAGTACTACTTTGGAAAGACTCCAAATGCTGAGGAAAATTAAGATAAGTTGCATTTCTTTGCTTTTTATTTACAAATCTCTACTATTCATCACTCATCTTGACATTATAACATCTTGAGATTATGTCTTTATAAAATCAAGTTCATTATCTATCCATCTTATATTACATTATTAAAACTCTATATCTAGTTTACTTCCCACGACTCCTTTAGAACCTACTGGACCTTTTGAGTTTTATCATAATTGGTGGGTAAGCAACACAGGAAGATGCCAAGAGAGCCAATCAATGCCCAAACCATGAAGCCCAGGAGCCCAAACCCATTTCCATTTATTATTAACAATTATTAATAAAAAACTATTACTAAAACACACAAAAGAGCGAGTCACACAACACAGATAAATTGCATTATCCTTGTGTCAAGCACAACTGCTAAATTTCTCAACTAAGAGGAAAAAACCTCACGTCTGTGCAGGCATATTTAACTACTTTATGTTTTCCCCTTTTCAATATATTTCCCACTATATATACCTTGCCAATAAGATCATAATCTGAACCACAATTTTATATCAAAAGAAAAGAAGATGGAGATGGATAAGGATTTTAATGATGAAACAAAGGTTATAGATGGATTTTTCTGATATTTATCCAACACATAATAGAAGCTGCAGATCTAAGTAACTTTTTTGGGATGGGAGGAGGGGAAACATGAAACTTAAAAGGTAGAACAACATGCAGTTTTACTTGCAAATGAGGGAAGCCTCGGACAGAACACATCACTGAAGTGATCAGGGTAGGTTCTTTATATTTAAGATTTTTAAAAATTGTTTAAGAAAATAACTTGAGCAGCTTTATAGTCTCATTCTTTGGATGTTCTGGTTTTTTACAAACCCAAAGATATGTTAAAGTTAAAGTGTTAAAAAAAAAAAAACTTTAAAATGTACTTTGTCAGCAGTAGACAATGCACATTTAAAAGAAGAGAGAGAAAGAGAGAGAGAGAGAGAGAGAGAGGAGACCCGGGAAAATTGGATTATGGCAATTATTCATGATGTGCTTTCATACTGCTTGTGCCTTCCTGACATTATCGGCGCATCTCGGCGCATCCTTGTTTTCCTTCGCGGTGTCAGATGTGCCGTGGGCACCCTGGTGTCTGCTGGCTTCCTCTGAGTCCCCGCCCCAGACAATTTCCTGGCCTCTGAGATAATGAATCTCTCCTTCTTCCACCTGGTTTCCATGCAAAAATGAACCTGTTTTCACAGCACTACATGGTTCCTTGCCCACTTTTTCAAATTGCAAAGAATAAAAAGACCCATCTAGGACCTCTTAACTCTTTGGTTTTTTCTTCTCCTATTCTTCCACGTGAAAACCAAATGGTTTGCTTTGTTCAAAATGGTTTTGTGAGGGGGTGTTTTGCGTAAAATTGCCTTAATTTCCAAATAAAGTAATAAAATCTTTAAAACATGAAACCATCCTATTGAGGGAAATACCATATGAAACAAAGGATTTTACTAAAGAACAGGAAGGACACATCTAGAGCATCTAACACAAGGCTTTGCACATAGGAATCCGGGTAACCGCGAGGGTGCAAGGAGCTGAAGTCTAGGTTCCATCTTGTGGCCCTGCAGACTAGCTCAGGCTCTGGGAATAGTCATAATGGCACCTAAAGAATATGCTCATGAATCTTAATAGCAATGGCAATATCATATATTCACCGTAAAGCTCTTCAATGTAAAAAAATGATGTTTACATATGTTTCATAGTTTAACTTTCAGAACAAATGTATAGTTGTTCCTGCCTTCTGGTATAAGATCAAAGGATCATCAAAGGAGCATAACTAGGTGCTGGTGAGGCAGCAGTGGTCCTGATGCTATTCAGGCAGCAGTCATCCTGATTTTGGGCAGGCAGCAGTGATTTTTAAGATATTTTATATTAATATACATAAGTAATACACAATATGTATACATATGCTCATAAACTAGTCAAACAATCTAGAAACAAATGGAGTAAAAAGTGGCAGTCTCCTCAGCCTTCTTCTTGCCCATCCTTTCCCTAGAGATAAGCACTGTTCAAAGAATGTATGATTAAGCATAATTTGGGGAAAGTAGAACACTATTCTCTACAGCCGAAAGAATTTTGCCAGATAACTTGAGAAATGATTACTCAAGTGTTACTAGCTAATTTTTCTAGACATGGTGACATTCAGCCTCCAAGAAAGTTAAAGGAAAAGCAGAGGCAGTTAAAAGATTTTGTTTTTCTGAAGGATGTACAAAAAAGCTCACATTCGAGTCTCCTATCGAAAGTAATTCCACAAGCATTCAGGAAGGCCTCACTGTAATTCGAATTTAATCAGTCTTGTTTCAAATGAAGTCCCTCCCCAAGTTCCTCAAGTGAGGCCACGTCTCTAACATTAGAGGAAGACATCAAGATGAAATTGGGGTAATCAAGGCTGGAGCCCTGCCTTCTTGTGAAGAAATCAAGCTGGTCCTCTACACACTGCCAAGAGGACAGACCCCACTGCATCCGAAGGGGCTACTTCTGGGGCACAGGGTGGAGTAAGCGTGGTGGGTACATGGGAAGCGGGACAACACAGAGGAGGTAGGAAGGAATTCTCTGCCCCTCTCACCTCTTTTTCCTTCCCTTTTCCAGAGCAAAGGAAGTCTTTGGGGTACAGAATGAAGAAACAGTGATTTTGTTGGCAAATAAAGTGCTGGAGTTATGCTATAAGAGGCCAACCACCTCAGTAGATGACAGGCTTGTCCGTATCTTGGATCCACCACGCTGCAGATGTCAAGGATGTGCTGAGAACTACCACTGACTTTCTACGTGCATCCAACTCCACGGTCAACGTGACTTGAGGTCTCTCTGGAGCCTTGTCAAACTGGAGCTGAGACTCTGGAGAAGAGGGCTGAGCAATGAAGAGAGGGATACCAGTGAGGGTGAGGGCAAGAGGAGGAAGGTGGAGAGACAAGGACCACTGGGGTTTTCAGGTGCATCCTGGGATGGAGAGCAGGGTCTCCACTCCATCCTGTGGACTTAGGGTGCACATGGTCAGCTCATCTTTTCCTGGGCATAGACCTGGTCTGTGGGGCCCTCCAGACACTACAGACACCACCCAGGACACACACAGTATCTTGTACCATCACTCCTCAAGCCAACAAACATTCCTGCTGTCTAACCTTTAAGCTGATATGAAGGACTAGTGATCCCTGTAAATGATAAAATATAGTCATTCTCAACAGGCAGGTATACCAGAAAAAAATTGGAAGTTTTAGAGAAGCAGGCAGATGTACAGCCACCTGGGCAAATGGTAGCTCTAAAGAGTCTGTGTCTGGATGTGTGCTCAGTTATGTCTGATTCTTTGTGACCCCATGGGCTGTAGCCTGCCTGGCTCATCTGTCCATGGGATTCTTCAGGTGAAAATACTGGAGGGGGTTGCCATTTTCTACTCCAGGGAATCTTCCCGACCCAAGAATTGAACCTGCATCTCCTGCATTGGCAGGAGAGTGCTTTATCACTGAGCCACCTCGGAAGCCCCAGATGTATTGGCAGGTTTATGTTAAACAAGACCTTGATATTCAAGGAAAACGAATCAACCTTAAGCTGCAGAGCCAACTGCAAGTACACAGCAAATGCACCATTTGTCACAAACATCACTTAAATGGAATCAGTGTCCAAGAGTATGGACACAATTGTGATTGCTTTCCTCTTGAGCACAGAATGAGGGCATTTCCTTAGACTGTGTGTGTGTGTGTGTGGAAGGGTTAATATAGCCCACCTGCCTCCACCCTTTGAAAGTGTCAGTCACTCAGTCATGTCTGACTCTTTGTGACCCCATGGACTATAGCCCACCAGGCTCCTCTGTCCATGGAATACTCCAAGCAAGAATACTGGAGTACAGGTTGCCATTCTCTTCTCCAGGGGATCTCCCCAACCCAGGGATTGAACTCCCATCTCCCACATTGCAGATAGATTCTTTACCCTCTGAGCCACCAGAGGGTGGCTTCTGTCCTTTGAAGACGGGCTGGCAAAGCTGGCCTTTGCCTCGTGCCAGCGGGCTTGGTTATCAGGAATATTTTCATCGTTCCCTCAATGGTAGTAGGAGGGGCTCGGTAAGAACCACTGAACTGTTTACACAAACAACGTGGTTTGTGTTGAACACTCGCTTTCCTTCTGGGAGTCCAGGTTTGGATGTATTCTAGACAGGGGGGACCCATGAGACCAGCCCCCAGTAGAAACCCTGAGCCTGAGTCTATGATGAGCTTCCCTGGTTGGGAGCATTTCACACAAGCTGTCACACTGCATTTCTGATTGAAACGCATGTGGATACAGCCTCTGCGACTCCACTGGGGGAAGAAGCTGTACCTGGTCTCGTCTGACTCCTCGCAGGTGTGTCTCCCTTTGATGGTTCTGTTTTGCATTCTTCCCCTGGAATCCGTTTTAGTCAGAATACAACTGTGTGTCAAGCCCTGTGGCTGCTGCTTGTCAACAGTCAAACCCGGGAGTGCTTCTGGGCCCCCTGACCCACTCTGGCAGTTAACATTCTCAGGAGCTTGTGTTCCCTCTGGCAGGAGTGTCTTTGACATTTCATACAAGAGGACAGGGTTTCCTGTGCCAGACAGGCACTGCTTCCTCATCCACCTCCCTTCTGGGAGGATGTGTCCCTATCTGCCACAGGCCCCGTGAAGACTGTGTCCATGGGTGTGGCCCTGGTGCTCTGGACTGAACACTGACTGGACTAAGGGTGGACATCTGACCCCAGCTGTGACCATCAAATTTCTTCCTCCAAGTTTGCAGGAGTGTATTCAGAGCCATCTGAGAAGGCAGTGGCAACCCACTCCCATACTCTTGCCTGGAAAATCCCAGGTACAGAGGAACCTGGTAGGCTGCAGTCCATGGAGTCACTAAGAGTCAGATAAGACTGAGCGACTTCACTTTCACTTTTCACATTCATGCTTTGGAGAAGGAAATGGCAACCCACTCCAGCATTCTTGCCTGGAGAATCCCAGGGACGAGGATGCCTGGTGGGCTGCTGTCTATGGGGCCGCACAGAGTTGGACATGACTGAAGCGACTTAGCAGCAGCATTCAGAGCCAGATTCAGATACTGAAGGAAATCGGAGAATCATTAAGAACCCTTTTCTTTCTGCCTGCCCTTACCCTGCCTGACTTGTTCAGTGTGTGTCTTTTCCTGAGGAAGGCCTTTAGTTCCCCTGCTTCACAGAACTATCTCACCTCCTATTTCTCCTTCTTTAACATTGCTTGCATATAACTGAACTGGCTCATCAAAAGATCCCTCTCCTCTTAAACTATTTATTTTATTTATTTGATTGCACCAGGTGTTAGTTGCAGCACTCAGGATTGTTAATCTTCATTGCAGCATGTGGGCTCTTAGTTTTGGCATGTGGAATCTTAGCTCCCTGACCAGGGATCAAACACCAGCCCTCTTCCATTGGGAGCACAGAGTCTTAGCCACTGGACCACCAGGGAAGTACCTCCCTCTCCACTTGACAGGAAGACTGAAAGAGCCTGTGTCCAGGTTGTTAGCCCTGCACCTTTAGGTCACATTAAGAACTAAGGAAATAGTTGTGGAACAAATTATTGAGTAATGCCTGCCCTCCAGGGCCATCCTGGGTGAAACCCTTGCCATGTCTTTTTTGCTACAGATAAAAATCTCAAGATTGATTCACCTCTGCAGTGAATTTCTTACCTCTGTGCATTTTGGTGTATAGGGAATTTTTTTTTAAGGTCAATCCAAAAGTGTAAAATTTTGTTCAGAAAAAAAGTGAAGTGGAATCTGACTCCACATGGCTCATACTGTGGACATGAAATATTTTAGCTAACAACATTAGGTAAAGCCAACATTGGGGATTTTCAATTTTGTGAAGTATAGCTAATAACTTTTGAAAAGTGTGAAAAAGTCATATTAGAGATTGAAACGTCTAACACTGAAAAAGAGAGAGTTGGTTTTCAGTAGGTTCAAGTTCATTAAGTATTTGGGATTCTTTAATAGGCTCCTGATGACTGCAGTGGAATGGCAATCAGCTACATCCATCTTGAAATTTATCACAAAAATATAAGTACTTTACTCAAAGATATGAGTGTAGTGTGGTATTGAGGGCAGGATACTAGGCAATGCAGGAGCAGTGCATTGATATCAGGGCCTCATTTACTTCTGCTGGATAAATCAGGCTTTCAGTCACACAGAAATTCAAAACTTGGGCTTCTAGCTCTTCACTCAGAGGAGTGGACCAACTAGATGATTTAAGTGTTTCATTATAAACCTTTAACCTGTAATTCTATTTATACCCCTGCTAGATCATTTGAGTTCCCCTTCACAGCTTCATTTATTTCAGTGGACAACATTTATTAGGTCGTAGTTACAACCGGATGATGCTCCGGATACTGGGAATATAGCAATAAAAACAAGATGGATACAGGACTTCCCTGGTGGTCCAATGGTTAAGAATCCATCTTCCGATGCACGAGATGCAGGCTTGATCCCTGATTGGGGAGCTAAGATCTCACAAGCCATGGAGCAACTAAGCCTGTGTACCACAGCTACTGAGCCTCCGCTCTACAGCCCAGGAGCTACAACTACTGAACCCACGTGCCACAACTACTGAAATCTGCATGGCCTAGAGCCTGTGCTTTGTAAAACAAGACAAGCCCACACACTATAACTAGAGAGAAGCCCCTGAAGGCCACAACTATGACCCAGCACAGCCAAATAAATAATAATAAAACACACACACACAGATACTTCCTGAATGTGGTGAGGCTCATTCTTTAGTAGAAAAGACAGGAGCAGAAACATAAGAAGGAAGAATTTGTAGAGGAAATAAAATAGTGTGACTTAAAAACATTATGACTTTTAAAATCACAGCTGGCAAAACAACTCTGTCCTATGTGTCAAGAATTACAGCCACAGTCCACCCGAGTGTTGCTGTGTCCATCTCTTAATAGGATCTTTCTAATATGGTTTTATGGCTTTTACAGTAATGGAGAATGGCAAATTATGCTTCAACCACAGGCAGAATCAAGTTAACGCATGGTGTGATAGTTCATCTTAAGCAGTTGCTTAACTATTAATTGATGGTGAGGGATCAGAGTGCGGAGTCATGTTGCCAGGCTTCAGGGAGAATGGCCAGTAACTCAGTAGCAATTTACCATCTAATATAATTAAGTTTGATTTTCTACTCTAAAACTCTTGCCAAATAATGTCTTCTTTTGCCACACTTAATGATTTGTGTCTGAGAAACCCTGAGTATCATTTTGGAAGCTTATGGAGTTATTATTTCATTAAATGTATTGACATAATCTTTCCTCAATAACGGATACAGTCAGTTATAATTATGTAGAATGTTCTCTTACATAATTTCAAAATTTTAGCTCATACTAATTTACACAGACAACATGTCAATAAGTGGATTATACAATGCCTTATTTTCTCTGAAATGAAATGTTCTTAAGAATAGGAATCAGTTCAGTTCAGTTCAGTCTCTCAGTCGTGTCCGACTCTTGGCAACCCCATGAATCGCAGCATGCCAGGCCTCCCTGCCCATCACCAACTTCTGGAGTTCACTAAGACTCACGCCCATCAAGTCAGTGATGCCATCCAGCCATCTCATCCTCTGTCGTCCCCTTCTCCTCCTGCCCCCAATCCCTCCCAGCATCAGAGTCTTTTCCAATGAGTCAACTGTTCACATGAGGTGGCCAAAGTACTGGAGTTTCAGCTTCAGCATCATTCCCTCCAAAGAAACCCCAGGGCTGGTCTCCTTCAGAATGGACTAGCTGGATCTCCTTGCAGTCCAAGGGACTCTCAAGCGTCTTTTCCAACACCACAGTTCGAAAGCATCAATTCTTCAGTGCCCAGCTTTCTTCCCAGTCCAACTCTCACATCCATACATGACCACTGGAAAAACCATAGCCTTGACTAGATGGACCTTTGTTGGCAAAGTAATGTCTCTGCTTAAGGGACTAGATCTGATAGATAGAGTGCCTGATGAATTATGGGTGGAGGTTTGTGACACTGTACAGGAGACAGGGATCGAGACCATCCCCATGGAAAAGAAATGCAAAAAAAGCAAAATGGTTGTCTAGGGAGGCCTTATGAATAGCTGTGAAAAGAAGAAAAGCGAAAAGCAAAGGAAAGATATAAACATCTGAATGCAGAATTCCAAAGAATAACAAGAAGAGATAAGAAAGCCTTCCTCAGCAATCAATGCAAAGAAATAGAGGAAAACAACAGAATGGGAGAGACTAGAGATCTCTTCAAGAAAATTAGAGATCCCAAGGGAACATTTCATGCAAAGATGGGCTCAATAAAGGACAGAAATGGTATGGACCTAACAGAAGCAGAATATATTAAGAAGAGGTGGCAAGAACACACAGAAGAACTGTACAAAAAAGATCTTCATGACCAAGATAATCATGATGGTGTGATCACTCACCTAGAGCCAGACATCCTGGAATGTGAAGTGAAATGGGCCTTAGAAAGCATCACTACGAACAAAGCTAGTGGAGGTGATGGAATTCCAGTTGAACTATATCAAATCCTGAAAGATGATGCTGTGGAAGTGCTGCACTCAATATGCCAGCAAATTTGGAAAACTCAGCAGTGGCCATGGGACTGGAAAAGGTTCGTTTTCATTCCAATTCAAAAGAAAGGCAATGCCAAAGAATGCTCAAACTACTGCACAATTGCACTCATCTCACACTCTAGTAAAGTAATGCTCAAAATTCTCCAAGCCAGGCTTTAGCAATACGTGAAACGTGAACTTCCAGATGTTCAAGCTGGTTTTAGAAAAGGAAGAGAAAGGAGATCAAATTGCCAACATCCACTGGATCATCAAAAAAGCAAGAGAATTCCAGAAGAACATCTATTTCTGCTTTATTGACTATGCCAAAGCCTTTGACTGTGTGGATCACAATAAACTGTGGAAAATTCTTCAAGAGATGGGAATACCAGACCACCTGACCTGCCTCTTGAGAAACCTATATGCAGGTCAGAAAGCAACAGTTAGAACTGGACATGGAACAACAGACTGGTTCCAAATAGGAAAAGGAGTACATCAAGGTTGTATATTGTCACCCTGCTTATTTAACTTCTATGCAGAGTATATCATGAGAAACTCAGGGCTGGAAGAAGCACAGGCTGTAATCAAGATTGCCGGGAGAAATAGCAATAACCTCAGATATGCAGGTGACACCACCCTTATGTCAGAAAGTGAAGAGAAGCTAAAAAGCCTCTTGATGAAAGTGAAAGAGGAGAGTGAAAAAGTTGGCTTAAAGCTCAAACAAAGATCATGGCATCTAGCCCCATCACTTCATGGGAAATAGATGGGGAAACAGTGTCAGACTTTATTTTAGGGGGCTTCAAAATCACTGCAGATGATGACTGCAGCCATGAAATTAAAAGACACTTACTCCTTGGAAGAATAGGAATAGACTGACTTAATTTATATTTTAAAGAAAATTATGAAGAAATCTGAGTGCCAAAGAATTGGTGCTTTTGAACTGTGGTGTTGGAGAAGACTCTTGAGAGTCCCTTGGACTGCAAGGAGATCCAACCAGCCCATCCTAAAGGAGATCAATTCTGGGTGCTCATTGGAAGAACTGATGCTGAAGCTGAAACTCCAATACTTTGGCCACCTGATGCGAACAGCTGCCTCATTTGAAAAGACCTGATGCTGGGAAGGATTGAGGGCAGGAGGAGAAGTGGACAATGGAGGATGAGATGGCTGGATGGCATCATCGACTCAATGTACGTGAGTTTGAGTGAACTCCGGGAGTTGGTGATGGACAGGGAGGACTGGCGTGCTGAGGTCCATGGAGCTACAAAGAGTTGGACACGACTGAGCTACTGAACTGAACTGAACTGAATTTAGTTGTTTATTATAGAATTGTTTCAAAAATAGTGTCCCAGATTTGAAATTCTGATTTTATTTTCTTTACTATATCATTGGAGTAAGAGTAAGAAATAGGGGACTTCCCTGCTGGTTCAGTGGCTAAGACTCCATGCTACCAATGTATGGGGCTCAGGTTCAGTCCCTGGTCAGGGTAATAGATTCCACATGCCGAAACTAAGACCCAGCAAAGTCAAATAAATAAATTTTTTTTTAGAGTAAGAAGTCAAGGGGTCACTTTTGTCACTTTCTTCCTGCCATATAGCAATATAAGCTTCACTTTATGCCAATAAACATCTTTGCGATGTGCTGTGCTTAGTCACTCAGTCCTGTCTGACTCTTTGCAACCCCATGGACTATAGCTCGCCAGGCTTCTCTGTTCATTCTCTAGGCAACAATACTGGAGTAGATTATACAAGAGTGAAAAAAGATGTGGCCCTCCCAGCTTCTGATTTATGTTTATCTTCGCAGTGTCATAGTGATAAAGAATCTGCCTGCCCATGCATGAGACACAAAGGACCTGAGTTCCATCCCTAGGTCGGGAAAATCCCCTGGAGTAGGAAGTGGGAACCCACTCCAGTATTCTTGCCTGGGAAATCCCATGGACAGAGAAGCCTGAAGGGCTACAGTCCAAAGGGTCCCAAAGAGTCAGACACAACTGAGCACACACACACAGACACAAACACCCATAGCATTTTACCAACCTTGTAACTAACATCAATACCATTTTCTGCTCAAATCTACCCTTCAATACCAGCGTACTTGGGAAGTAGAAAATATTTTCTGAACACTTTTCAGACATTCTTTTCCAAAAATAAGAACAGAATTCCCATCTTCCAAATGGAAATATTGGAACTGTCTCCGATTATTCCCCTCTGTTACTATTCATTTAGTCACTGTGTCTTACTTTATCCAGAGATTTTCTCAGCTTTTTTCCTCTGCTCTCAGCAACCCTCCTGCCCTCTCACTCACCTACCACTCTCTCCTTGGTTTGCATATTGGCTCTAAGCCCCTCATCCGGCCTCCAGTCTGTCTCTCCTCTCCATGGCATCGAGCACAATGGGAGGGACACGGAGGAAGCAGCAGAGAAGGCCCTTCCTTAGACAGAAAGAGTTGAGAAATTACTGTCGGTCTTTGAATCCAAATGAAATAGTAAACGGTCCCTTCATTTATTACTAAGTAATTGTAATATTACTGATGAATTGCCCATTGATGTCCCTTTCTAGTTCTTAGTGTCATCCTCCCGCTTTGGACAAAAGTTGCAGTAAAAGCTAAGACACTTAAGTCTTAAGCACAAAACGATCCTGTCAAACGGTGCTGTCTCTGGGAACAAAAAAAAGAAAGACTGAGAGAACTTTATAGACTCTAGAGGAGAGCAATGCAACATCCTTCATTCTAATTCGGGTTGATCCAAACTCAGCGTTCTCATTAAAATTCCTTCTACATTTTTACAATATATGGTGCTACCAAGGTTAGAGAGGAATGTGCCCATAACTAATTATCATATGTCAAGGGGTTGATTATGATCTTTATAGATTTTTTTAGGCCAATTTTTCAACTTGATTTTGTCCATATCACCATTGGGGCACATTTCACAAAAAAAGATAAGGTTGGGGAATGGATGTAAAACCCTGAAAGTTTTCATGGTGACAGATATAGAAGTTCAGTTCAGTTAGTTCAGTCACTCAGTCATGTCCGACTCTTTGCGACCCCATGAATCACAGCACGCCAGGCCTCCCTGCCCATCACCAACTTCTGGAGTTCACCCAGATTCACACCCATCGAGTCAGTGATGCCATCCAGCCATCTCATCCTCGGTCGTCCCCTTCTCCTGCCCCCGATCCCTCCCAGTATCAGAGTCTTTTCCAATGAGTCAACTCTTCCCATAAGGTGGCCAAAGTACTGGAGTTTCAGCTTCAGCATCATTCCTTCCAAAGAAATCCCAGGGCTGATCTCCTTCATAATGGACTGGTTGGATCTCTACTGGTTGGGACTCTCAAGAGTCTTCTCCAACACCACAGTTCAAAAGCATCAATTCTTCAGCACTCAGCCTTCTTCACAGTCCAACTCTCACATCCATACATGATCACAGGAAAAACCATAGCCCTGACTAGACAGACATTTGTTGGCAAAGTAATGTCTCTGCTTTTGAATATACTATCTAGGTTGGTCATAACTTTTCTTCCAAGGAGTAAGCATCCTTTAATTTCATGGCTGCAGTCACCATCTGCAGTGATTCTGGAGCNATGACTTTATGGAAGGCAGGGGGCAAACTGACTTTCCCTCCTGTCTCCAGATTCCTGCTCTTCTGAGGCTCCCCATTGTCCCAACCCAACTAGAAGTTGGAGGCCATGAGAGGAGGCAACATAATCTGTACAGACTAACCTCCCGGGGCAGGGCGCAAAGTGGAGGAGGGCGGGGATGGCTATATGGCGCAAACATCCCGCAGGAACACATTCACAGTATGGCTGAGCTGATCGAATGATGAAATGGCATTAAGGGCTAACACAGTTTTTGGCACCAAGCTTTCAATGAAAGTTAGTTAAGATTATTAATATTTCTCTGTTCTAGATCAAAAGTGAGAGAGTTGTCAGTGATTTTGGGCTGAGCCCATGAAGTAGGGCCTGTCAGAAGCAATGGGGGGTTAAGGAATGATGAGTCTTTGGTACAAAAGGAAAATTAAGTTTTGTTTCTCCTTTCCTGAAGAATGTTCAGATACTTCTTGCAACCTGTCCCTATCAGCTTTTCTCTGAAATTTTTGGTAGCATGTGAACATGCTATTTTGAAGACAGTGTGATTTAAACTACTGCTGCTGCTGCTAAGTCACTTCAGTCGTGTCCGACTCTGTGCGACCCCATAGACGGCAGCCCACCAGGCTTCTCCGTCCCTGGGATTCTCCAGGTAAGTACACTGGAGTGGGTTGCCATTTCCTTCTCCAATGCATGAAAGTGAAAAGTGAAAGTGAAGTCACTCAGTCGTGTCCGATTGCTAGCGACCCCATGGACTGCCGCCTACCAGGCTCCTCCATCCATGGGTTTGTTAGGCAAGAGCACTGGAGTGGGGTGCCACTGCCTTCTCTGGATTTAAACTACTCGTCACTCTAATAATGGTTCTTGAAAGAATAAAGAGTTTTGGGGGTTATTGGAGGGGCAGGAAATGGAGCCTCCATTTGCCAGTTAGGCTGTCTTCTCTGTGGGTAGCATCTGAGATTTAATACCAGCAAACATTTGCAAAGAATTCCTAAAAGATTCCAGATATTTTTTTTTTATGCATCCTACTTGCATCTTAATAAATCCTCATAGCCGCCTTATGAGGCATTGTTAGGTCCGCTTTACAGATGAAGAAACTGAGGCACCCAAAGTTTCAACTTTTTAACCTATAGTTCTCAAAGTTCGAAATGGCAGAGCCAGAATTTGAATCCAGTCTGACTGCAGAGTCTCTGTTCTTCTCTACCCTGGCTGTGTTGGCGTTCCTAGCTCTGAGTGTAACATCTGCTCCATAGTATGTGTTCAGGAAGTGCTTACTGAATTAATTGGAGTAAATACACAGAACTATACTTTAAAAGTTTTAACTCCTTGAACTATAGCCCCTTATTTGAAAGAAGGGCCAGCATAATGAATTTATATCCATGAGCCACAGGAAAAAGCCAGATTTAACACATAATAAAAACAACAGCTTTTATTATTTTATATTGGAGTATAGCTGATTAACATCACCATGATAGTTTCAGGTGGACAGGAAAGGGACGTAACCATGCATATGCGTGTATCCATTCTCCCTCAAACTCCCCTCCCATCCAGCTTGCCACATAACACTGGTCAGCGTTCCCTGCGCTACGCAGTGGTATGTATGCACGTGTCCGTCCCAAACTCCCTAACTCTCCCTTCAGTTTAAAGTCAAATTGTTTTATATATAATCTAGTTTATATAGGGTCTATTTTTGCACGTGGGCTATTCCCTAATATGGTATAAAAAGACTCACACACAAACTACCCACACCATACCTTTCCCAGGTAGTGACAAGTTGGAATAACCTAAGAGAATAAGATTCCAACAGATTTCTTTGTGTCTTATTTCAGAATGTTGCCTTTGATGGGAAGCAGCTCATGGCTGCACAGAAAGACGAATGTTATCAAGGCCTTTGGGATTGACTGTAGTTTAACGCCAAGGTCACTGGGAGGCCAGAGCCCAATGACTGGCAAGAATGTTGGCCCCTGAGCCAGCCGAGCCTCCGGGCACACTGGCCTCCCTCTGCAGGCCTGCCCGTCAGCGCTGTGACAGTCTGTACCAGCCCTTAGCAGCGCAGCAGCCGCGTTCTCCCCGTAGGAAGGGGACCCCCCCCCCAACCCAGGCAGGAAAGAAGGGCACCTCCTTGGCTGGCCCTCCTTCCGTCTTGCCCACACGGCCCATCTCCCCGCTCACACAAAAGACTCTTTCAGCAACCGGTTACCTAGATTTGAACTTTTCAACAAGGCTTTTTGTTTTTAGTTGCTTTTTTTTCCTTTAAGCTCCACAGCTAAAATACCAGATCCTGCTGTTGCTAAGATTAAGTATTTTCTCCTCGTTTTCTCCCTCAGCTCAGTTTCCGTTGACTGAGAAGGACCAAGAGATGGATTACTGTTCCCTTGCCAAATGTGGAGAGGTACTTGAGCTCTGGGGGGCCTACACTGGGATGCGACATTACTCAGCCTTGTGCTAATCATTCTTAGTTACTCTTCCCCGCTCTCCTCAAAGTCTGAGGCGTTTGTGTCGGTAACTAAGGCCTCCTGAAACCACTCAGCCCTAAGTGTCTGCAAGAGAACCATGGAGTTGGAGTAAAAAGTAATTTAACGTGAATATTTATATACTGTACAGAGCATGTGCCATGATTCACTCAGCTTATTTTCATTTTATGCGTTTTCTTCCCATTTGCAGTGTTTATTTATTGCAAAGTTGAGGCTGTTAGCAAAATAATACTTCAGGGTGGGTTTTATTTTTCCTTTAGAAATATATTTTTCCCCCTTGCTTTCTACTTTATCTCTGGGACAGTATGCCAATTTAACAGAAAAACTGGTCACTGCTGCAAACCCTGAGAGACTGATGGTGTAATGTTCTGAGCCAAGGCTTTTGCCACTGAGGCCTGAGCATGGTGCTGTGTGAGCCCTGTGGTCATTGGGCTGTGGCAGCTCCCATCAGTCACCATCTGGGGACAGGAATCACCCAGTCCTCTGACTTTTGATGTGAGATTGCAGGTGCCAGTGGGCTCTACTCCAACATGACAGGTGGCCTTATAAGAAGACACACAAACACGTACAGAGAAGATGGTCATGTGACAATGGAGGCAGGGGTTGAATTGCTATAGCAGGCAGTCATGAACCACCCAAAGTTNGCCAGTGGGCTCTACTCCAACATGACAGGTGGCCTTATAAGAAGACACACAAACACGTACAGAGAAGATGGTCATGTGACAATGGAGGCAGGGGTTGAATTGCTATAGCAGGCAGTCATGAACCACCCAAAGTTGCCAGAAAACCACCAGAAGCTTGCGATCTAGGGTAAAGGACTAAAGTTAGGAGCTTCTTTGAAGAATCTAATCAGAATTTTCCAACTTCATGAGGTCTATTGACAAGCATTTGGGGAAGGTGTGTGTGTGCTCAGTTGGGTCAGACTCCTTGCAGCCCCATGGACTGAAGCTCACCAGGCTCCTCTGTCCGTGGGACTTCCCAGGCAAGAATATTGGAGTGGGTTGCCATTTCCTCTTCCAGGGGATCTTCCCAACCCAGGGATCTAACCTTGTCTCTTGTGTCTCTTGCATTGGCAGGCAGAAATTTTACCACTGCACCACATGGGGGGCTTCCCTGGTGGCTCAGAAGTTAAAGTGTCCGCCTCCAATGAGGGAGACCCGAGTTCAATCCCTGGGTTTGGAAGATCCCCTGGAGNGGGACTTCCCAGGCAAGAATATTGGAGTGGGTTGCCATTTCCTCTTCCAGGGGATCTTCCCAACCCAGGGATCTAACCTTGTCTCTTGTGTCTCTTGCATTGGCAGGCAGAAATTTTACCACTGCACCACATGGGGGGCTTCCCTGGTGGCTCAGAAGTTAAAGTGTCCGCCTCCAATGAGGGAGACCCGAGTTCAATCCCTGGGTTTGGAAGATCCCCTGGAGAAGGAAATGTCAATCCACTCCAGTATTCTTGCCTGGAGAATCCCATGGACAGAGAAGCCTAGTAGGTTACAGTCCACGGGGTCGCAAAGAGTCGGACATGACTAAGCGACTTCACCTTACCACATGGGAAGCCAAGGAGCGGAAACCCAGTAAAATAAATATAAAATGGAATAACAATAAAATTAGCATGTAAATAAATTGGAATTCAGGTCACATAAGTACATAAAAATATAAAACTAATCTGTGATGATTTTATTAAGCCTTCAAAACTAAACTTAAACGACTTTGGATATTCCTGACTGAAGCCAGCTGTACACGGCATATATAGATAAAATTAATGCCACTTAACACACTTCAAATTTATAGACTCTAATGTAACAAATCATCCTTTCTAAAACACTGTTCGATATCATTGTTGAAAACTTCCTTAATTTATCTATGAATTATTCATAAGTTACATGTAGGATAATTTATGGAAAGCCCACCCTAAAAGGAAGTCTTAATAAGGAATTAATAATTTAAATGATTTTGAGTACATCAGATAAAACGTTAATGTCAATGACTTTTGTGCAGAAGGGCATTCCAGTCAAAATGCCCTTGGGGAAAAAATGTTCTTGGCCCAATACTAAACATGTAAGAGCTACTCTAATTATGTTTAATATTTTTGGCATAGGATCAAATTCCTGTGGTTTTAAATACTACTGTGGGAAAGTCTTTTGTCAAAGTGGTTTCTAAAACAAATAAAGCCTGTACATAACACAAGTGTACATACTGCGGCAACTTGACGTAGACCGCCAGCCAGGCTGTTCCATCCAGGGTGGAAGATGACAAGCCCTGTTTTAGCTCAAGTCCCTGGGACAGATCAGGAAAGGAAAGAGTCCCAGGACATTTGGTACCCAAAGGATGCTATATGATCAAGTGTGATGTAGGTAAGTGTGGGGTCCAGGAGATCAAAAACTTGGGACTTGCTGTCCAGTGGCTAAGAATCTCTGCTCCCAATGCAGGGGACCTGGGTTCAATTCCTGATCAGGGAACAAGGTCCCACACACCACAACTAACTGTTCATGTCCTGCTGCAACTAAAAGACCCTGCAAGTCACAATGAAGATCAAAGATCCCCCAGGCCACAACTAAGACCCAGCAAAGTCAAAATAAATAAATATTACAACAAAACCTTGTATGGCACCAATGACAGGAAATTTTGCGAGTGGCAGCTCTCAAGAATCACCTACTAACAACAAGGTCCTACTGTATAAGGGTTTCCCTGGTGGCTCAGCAGTAAAGAATCCACCTGCAATGGAAGAAACCTAAGAGACACGGGTTCAATCCCCGGGGTCAGGAAGGTCCCCTGGCAGAGGAAATGGCAACCCACTCCAGTATTCTTGCCTGGAGAATCCCATGGACAGAGGAATCTGGTAGGCTACAGTCTAGGGAGTCACAAAGAGTTGGACACAACTGAGCAACTGAGTACAAGCACATACTTCACCAACTGAAAAAATAAATGAAAAGATGTTAAAAGTTTACTGCCTACCAATATTTACTGAGAAAACTACTAATAGTTGTATCTCTGTAAGAAGAAGGAATAAATAGAAAGGCAATATAGAGAGAAATAAGAGCCATGAAACAGCATGTACATCTTTAAACAATCTGAAAAGAAAGAAGAGAGCAAAGAGAGACCAGATTCAGAATCAGGTGGTTGGCTGTGTCTCTGAACCTTAGTTCTTTCATCGATAAAATGGCAGGATTAGCTATTAACACCACAACTTATTTGACAAACAATTGCAGACAGTTTTCTGTTATGGATTTTTTTTTTCAATTAGTGCTGCTACTTGGATTTCATATCCTTTTTCTCCTACTGCATAAGATTCTTCTTATTCCCCAAGGCCAGTCTAGCAAGTGTTCATTCAACTGTGGCTTGAAGGTAGAGACAGAGATATTTGTACACACTCACAACCATGAACACACACACGGTGACAGGTGAGGCCGTCCATCTCCCTGGCTGGGGCATCTGACTTTCTAGAATCTATCAATCACAATTTGTTAAGTTATGCTGCAATAGCAACCCAATTTCATCAGCCTAAAACTAACAATATTTATTTCTCACTTGTCCCTGCAGAGTCCTCCCTGTAAGATCTAAGTGTCTTCCGCAGCCACCATCTAGGAAGGTATTGGTCAGAGTAGGGGGAGGAAGAGAGTAATGCAGAGACCACATCCACTCACCCATCATTGGTCAGACAAGTCACGTGACCACACCTGACTCCACAGGGCAGGAAGGAAACCTGTCTGTAAGACTCTGAAGGGAATCAAAAATATCTGGTGAAACCTAATAACTATTTCACAGTGGTGAGGTTGTTTCTCTCATTGAATTTTGAAGCATTTTCAGGGTCAGTCTCACTTAAGTTTCTCTTGGACTTATGTTTTCTACAACAAAGGTTCTTATTTTCCACTTTTCAGATAGTCCACTCTGACTAGAAACTCCCTTTTTTTTTCATCCTAAAAGAATACAAAAATCATCAACTCACTTTGGAAATGAAGAAACAGACCATCTCTACCAGGAATCAGATGCACCGCCAGAGAGAAAGATCCCTTTCACTCTTTCATGATTTATCTGTAAATTAGAAAGCAAATGCAAATAATGTCAATGGAATATTATGCCATATTAGATTCTCAATAACAATTTAGACATTGCTGTGAAAATCTATAAAATGCCATATGAAGGTCACTAGTTATCCACATTAGATCATATGACCAAATTTTAGTTTAAAATATTTCTCATCTTATCAGTGAAATACAAAGTGAAATTTATATTTTATATTTCATTAACTCAACATGCTTTATTTCTAAGTATGAGTTGAAAGTGAAAGTCACTCAGTTGTGTACAACTCTTGCAACCCCATGGATAGTAGCCCACAAGGCTCCACTGTCCATGGAATTCTCCAGGCAAGAATAATGAAGTGGGGAACCATTCCTTTCTCTAGGGGATCTTCCCAGCCCAGAGATGGAACCTGGGTTTCCTGCATCACAGGCAGATTCTTCACCATCAACATGTATAAATATTACCGTCATGAATTTAGAGTCATAAAAGTATGCTTTTAAATCCTGGTTCTGCTTATTTAAAACAAAGTTACCTTTGTAAGTTATCAGGCCACACTGACCCTCATTTTCTCCACTTAACTGTTATTATGGAATAATACTACTCTCCTAGGGGGTTTGAGAGGATTAAGTGGAGCAATGTTTGTAAGTAAAATGTCTGGCATAGTGCCTGGCTCTAGACACAAAAAACGTCAGGACTTCCTTTCTGACCTTCCATTTTGCTTAAGTCAGCCTGTACTGCCCTGTTCAGATTTCACCCTGAAATAGGAGAGCTAAAATGTGCGTTTCCTCTTTCAACTCATCATGGAGAATAATGAGTAATTAGGGAATGTAACAGCAGAATAAATAAAATTCCTGAAGGCCATTGGTTTGCAGAATGGCAGTAATTCAATCCAAAAATTAATTCTTGTAAATTCTCAATGATTATCGTCTCTAGAATTCTTTAACTCTAGCTCCCCAGAAATCCACATAAAGGGAAACCTGCAGAAGGGGCCAGGTTACGAGTCAGGGTTGTGCATCACCTCTTCTGGTTCCCACTGTCCTTTACATGTGAGAGGTGACCAAGCACCCAGAACTCACAAGGAGAAGCAGCTGGTGTTCAGTTCCCTGTGTTGTTGTTTAGATGAAGTCATGTCCAACCCTGTGACCCCATGGAATATAGCATGCCAGGCTCCTCTGTCCTCAGCTCCATGCAGCCACCAACTTTTCCAATGCCTCATTCCAGTTGTGTTTTTTCTCTTTTTCATACAATTTGCCCATATTCACGCCCTCTTCCTCTTTCTATTTCCTCTATTTTTTCTATCTCTGTCTCCCTTTAAAAAATATATTCATGGATTTGGCTGCACCAGGTCTTACTTGTGGCATGCGGTTTCTTTAGTTGCTGCATATGGGATCTAGTTCCCTGACCAGGGATTGAACCTGGGCCCCCTGCATTGGGAGCATGGGGTCTCGGCCACTGGACCACCAGGGAAGTCCCTCTGTCCCCCTTTAACTCTCTCTCCTGATTGCCTCCTCCCTTTACGTCATCTCTTGTTAGATGTATGTCCCCAGTTTTCTCTCTTGCCATCTCTCATTTGGTAATGGATCTGTCACTCACTCTACATCACCACCTAACTGCCACTCATCCCTCAACATCCCATTCATTACTTACTGGAAATGGTGAGACTTGCCTTAATGTTCAAATTACTATAATCACAGAGCCAGTGTGTGACCTCCTACACTACAGCCTTTGTAGATGATCATCTCTGCTAGAGCTTGCCAATGGGGAGAAACTTCCTTCTTCAGGATGCTCTTCTTGGCATTGTCAGAGAACTCTAATATTTGGAAAGATCTTCCTTCTATTTGCACAAAATTCACTTCCCTGTTATTTCTTCTGACTGGTCTCAGTTGGTTTTGGTTTCTCCCTAATGATCACCTTCTAAATATTTGAAAATACCAGTTTTATGTCCTTAACTCTCCTTCTTCTGTAGCAACACATTCTCAGCTTTTTTATTTATCACTTTGACCCATGAGTATAACCTGCGTGAATAAATAGGGTGGTCTTTCTGGGCCCTGGACTTTGGCCTAAACTTCATGTTCTGCCTCCTCATGTCATGTGTTGAAAGGGTGTCTTGTGTACATCTGTCATCCAGGGAACTTAAAATGGTTTCAGAATACAGATAACACAGGCTCATGGTCTCTGGATGGTTCCCCAAAGACATGGCATCATCCTATGAAACAATAAATATGCAAATGAACAATGGCCAGGATATATATATACATATACATATACATACACACACACATATAAAACACTGGCATCACATCAAATCTTCAGCAGCCACGTTAGGAAATCAATCCAATAACTATAATAAACTGGCCAAGGAGTCAGCCTGCTGTCTGCAAATCAGACTTGTAGGAAGATAGACCATTATCTCTAGTAACAATCCAGGAAGCCAAACAATCACCCCTGTAATAATTGGCCCCAAATGGGCAAGACCTGATTAGTCGTTGTTACCTTCCATAATTACTATTCGTACTTCCAACTTGGGACCAATTGCATGCTAAGTCGCTTCAGTAATGTCCAACTCTTCACAATCCTATGGACTGTAGCCTGCCAGGCTCCTCTGTCCATGGGGATTCTCCAGGTAAGAATACTAGAGTGGGTTGCCATTTCCTCCTCCAGGGGATCTTCCCAATTCAAGGATTGAACCCATATCTCTTATGTTTCCAGCATTGGCAGGTATGTTTTTTAACACTAGCGCCACCTGGGAAGCCCTGGAACCAATGGGAAGAAGTCAAATATGTATCCCAAACCAATCATACAGGATGCCCCACTTCTGATCAACTACTTACAACTTCCAACTAGGGAAGACTTGAAGCTCCATCCCACTATAGAGCTTACCTCTCCTTTGCCTGCCTTTGCATCTCTGTGAAGCAAGAGAGATGGTGCTTGACTCCCTTGGGAGGGCCAACTCTGAATTAACAGGTTTTGCTTATTCTCAGTTGCGTGATCTTTATTTCCACAGGTAGGAGTACAGTGGCATAAAGTGCTGATATTTCCATGAAAGAAATATAGGGTTTTTTTCCTGCATGGGGGAACAAAGCAGAGGAAAAAATTAATTTTCTAGTTAACACTGAGGTGTGCATGAGGGTTTTTTCTGGAAAGGACATTAAGTCTGATGTTCTCTTCTTTAATACGAATTCCCATTTAACATCTCTGTATTCAGTTTCAGGCATCCTCACCTATTCCTTGAATCCTCACCTAAATTTAGGTCATGATGAAGAGACACTACAGAGATAAAGAAGGGACAACACTTTTCCCTACGTTATTTAATAAATACATTTTGAAAATGATTCCCTCACCCCCATTTTATCCCCCAAATTACTGTTACTATGTGCCAAGAAAAAAATCTACATGAGTTCAACTTCCAGCTAAATGAGAAAGGACATTATGAACCAGTTATTTAATCAGCTCTCTCCAGCTTTGATTTAGTCAATAAAAGCTCTTTTTCCTCCTGGTAATTTCTTCTGCATACATTTATCATCACCAATGATGACTTGACATTCCAAAGTCAATTTTATGCTCTTCATCTAGACTCCCGGCAAGTCAAGAAAGACAGGGCAGGGTAGGTGGGTCAGGGGAATAAAGACATGCAGAGAGAGAATAATTTTCAATCATTATCAGACAAAAACCTTGATGCTGTGGATGTGGGAAATAGAAGGGAGTGATGGTGGGGATGTGAAGGAGACAGATTTTCAAGGATGCAGAAGTGAGCAAGGTGGAGGTGGAGGTGCCTGCCCTCACTCTCTGGGAACCCAACAGACTCAGAGCATCAGCACAGGCTGACTCTAGGGATGAATGTAAAGCTGGACTCATGTAACAGGCTTCCCCCAAACCTGTCTGAAAACCAATGAAATAAACAATAAAAGTTGATCTTCATTTTTATCAGCATTTACAAAGCCATTGGCATTTATATCATTTTAAAGACACAATGTACAGAAATGTATTGACATGCAGTGTATCATCAACCACTGAGTCGTTCTCTCTTTTGATGTTTGCTTTTTCCACTGAGCAAGAGCATCTCAGAGTCTCCTCAGTGACAGAACTGATGCACAGCAGATAAAGAGCATGCACTGTTTGTTGACAATAGAGATTCAACTTATTTTTCAGATGCGTAGGCAGAAAGTGCTAAGTGACTTACCAGTTTTCATAAAATAAGTCAGAGACAGAACAAGAAGAAAGCACAGACATGATATGGTCGGGACTGGCTTCATGTTTCCTAGGCTACGCCATCTACGTGACAGCAGATAATAGCATCAGTCAGAAGAAGAATATTCAATATCTTAAAACTTAAAAGGAAACTATCACAAATGGATCTTTGCGCAGAAATGAATTAAAATTTTTAAATAGGATGGCTTTTAGCCTTTCATGGGATAAAACCACAGCTGACAGCTATGTTGATAGATTTTTCTATTTGAATTTTGGTGACTTAATGAAATAGTCAAATTCAATCACAACAGTATATAGAAAAGATAATTTGAAAAGATAAATATACAGTTGCAAGGCTGAAGTGCGGCATGGTTAAATTCCCATAAGACAAAACAAAGAGTTATAAATGCAGTCGGACAACTTTGTTGTTACTACCAATACCAACTTTTGTTCATCTCTGACGTGTACTTCTCTGGTGGTCCAGTGGTTAGAACCCCATTCTCTTAATGCAGGGGGCACAGGTATGATCCCTGATTGGGTAACAAAGATCCCTCATGCCACACAGCGTGGCCTAAAAAATTAAAAACAAAAAGTACACATCAGATGCTTCATTGAAACAAGGGACATACATACAGTGTCTGTGTTGCAACCTCAGAGAATGCCCACAGGGAAGTCTCCCAGTGTGTTCCTGGGTCAAATGTGTGTTACCGCTCCTGGTAACAAGTAATTGACAGATAAATACATCATTACCAGAAAGGTAACAAAAAATTCAATGAAAAAAAAAGGGGACATTAGCAGCACAGCTCAGTTCAGTTCAGTTTAGTCACTCAGTCATGTCCAACTCTTTGCAACCCCATGAACTGCACCACACCAGGCTTTCCTGCCCATCACCAACTCCTGGAGCTTGCTCAAACTCATGTCCATCGAGTTGGTGATGCCATCCAACCATCTCATCCTCTGTTGTCCCCTTCTCCTCCTGCCTTCAATCTTTCCCAGCATCAGGGTCTTTTCTAATGAGTCAGTTCTTTGCATCAGGTGGTGAAAGTATTGGAGTTTTAGCTTCAGCATCAGTCCTTGCAATGAATATTCAGGACTGATTTCCTTTCCAAGGTTTGATCTCTTTGCAGTCCAAGGGACTCTCAAGAGTCTTCTCCAACACCAAGCTCAGAAGCATGAATTCTTTGGTGCTCAGCTTTCTTTACGGTCCAGCTCTCACATCCACACATGACTACTGGAAAAAACATAGCCTTGATTAGATGGACCTTTGTTGGCAAAGTGATGTCTCTGCTTTTTAACATGCTGTCTAGGTTGGTCATAGCTTTTCCTCCAAGAAGCAAGTGTCTTTTAATTTTGTGGCTACAGTCTCCACCTGTAGCAATTTTGGAGCCCCGAGAAATAAAGTCTGTCACTGTTTCCATTGATTCTTCATCTATTTGCCATGAAGGGATTGAACTAGATGCTATGATCTTAGTTTTTTGAATGTTGAGTTTTAAGCCAGCTCGTTCACTCTCCTCTTTCACTTTCATCAAGTAGTTCTTTAGTTTCTCTTCACTTTCTGCCATAAGGGTGGTGTCATCTGTGTATCTGAGGTTATTGATATTTCTCCCAGCAACCTTGATTCCAGCTTGTGCTCTATCCATTGTGCTGGCATTTCTCATGATGTACTCTGCATATAAGTTAAATAAACAAGGTGACAATATATAGCCTTGACGTATTCCTTTCCCAACTTGAAATCAGTCTGTTTTCCATGTCAGGTTCTAACTGTTACTTCTTGACCTATTTACAGATTCCTTAGGAGGCAGGTAAGATGACCTGGTATTCCCATTTCCTGAAGAATTTTCCACAGTCTGTTGTGATCTACACAGTCAAAGGCTTTGGTGTACTCAATAGCAGCTAGAGGGCTCCTATTCAGTTTTCCTCTTAGTGTCCTTAAGCACAAGAAGCCCTGAAAACTGTCAGAGGCTACATCATTGTCCGCCGGATATAGTCTCCTACAATGAGTCAGAGGCTACATCATTGTCCGCCGATGTAGCTCCGTACTACGAGTCAGAAGCTACATCATCGCCGACACCGTCCATCTTTTCAGGTTGAATCCCTGGCTGCTGGAGCTGGACTCCAGCAAGTGGTGCCCGAACAGGGACACTGAAGAGATTCCACTTCTCCTGTTTGGATTCCTGACAGACTGATTCGACATGTCCAGTCCCATGAGACCTCCAGAATCACAAAGACCCCTGAGGTCACTGAGATCTCTGGGGTCCTGGATTTCCTGGGGACCGAGGAAAAATGGGGAGATCAGAAGCTCATCAAGTCCAGACCTGAGGGAGCCAAGCAGAAGCCAAAGGGCGAGTGATCCTTCACCTGAGGCTTCACCGCTAGTACATCGCTTCGGGCACCTGGCGCTTCAGAGACATGCTGATCGAGTCCGACCATATTTTGCTCCACCTCGTCGCCGTCATTGTACTCAAGCAACTACCTCCAGTACGGTGCCAACTTGGAGCCAGCTGAAACATCTAGCACAACAGGCTGAAGAATTAATAGAAAGGGGGAGACATGAGGCCACTCCCATGGTGATGTTTGTGGCAATGCTTGCTGTGTTGGCTTGTCAGCCGAAGCCTTCCAGCGTAGAAAAGTTTCATTGGGCCTATTTGCCTAATCCACCTTCTTTCCAGCCTGTTGATTGGATGAATGAGCCCATTCATGTTTTTGTTAATGATACTCTTTTTTTGGGCGGGGCTTCTATCTATCCTTGGAAAAGGAAATGACGGCCCACTCCAGTATTCTTGCCTGGAGAATCCCATGGACGGAGGAGCTTGGTGGGCTAGAGTCCACGGGTCGCAAAGAGTCAGACACGACTGAGCGACTTCACTTTCACTTTGAACTTTAAATCTCCACATAAAACAGAAGTCCTTAATGATTTGTGGTCATAACTGCGTCTCCAACAAAGGTAAGAATATCTCAAACCTCAGTGTGTCCTGGATTTAACTTCTGGGAGACAGAACTGGTGTGATTATTAAAAAAGAATTTAATTCATCATATTCCACCCTTTTTGGAGAAAGAGTGTATCCATGGAAATAAATTAGCTGGATAGAAACAGTAGCCTGAAGATTTCAATCAGGCCCAGGATGGGGAGAAGATGACCTCCACGGCCTACACAGGGATCCTAAATTGACCCATTCCCGAAGGCTCAACAGACTTCCAAACAGGACACAGTCCACCTTTGAGCCAGGCTAGCACCAAGCAGAGGACCCAAGGATGCTTTCTCCAGTGCTAAACAGGTCAGGGCAACCATCTACCTCTCTCTCTCTCTCTCTTTTTAATGGCTTCTTTATTTTCTTTCTTTTTTTGCCTCACCACTCAGGATGCGGGATCTTACTTCCCTGTCTACAGATTGAATCCCCACCCCCTACAGTAGAAGCCCAGAGTCTTAAACTGCAGGACTGCCCGGAAAGTCCCCATCCACTTACCTTGATAATGACAATTCTCACTGAAAATGAATACATTATGGTCTGGTGGGTTTTATTAGTATGGACTAGCAGCTCTTGGAAAGAGGTGGTTAGATAGCATCACCAATTCAGTGGAAATAAATCTGAGCAAAATCTGGGAGATAGGGAAGGATAGGAAAGCCTGTGTACTGCAGTGCACAGGGTTGCAAGGAGACCAACATGACTTAGAGACTCAATAATGAGGTTCACGGGAATAGACACAGTGTCACTCATTGTAATACCTCGATCTTGCCCTGCTTATTATAGGATCTGGAATAAATTTACAGAACACCTGACGAAGTGAACTAATGCCTGTTCTAGATTTTTTGGGGGGTTATCTACAGTAAAAGAATTTATTTGGAACTTTTGATATATTGATCAAATTTTTTATTCTATAATAACCTCATATTTAAATTTTATTTTATTTTTAATTGGAGGATGATCATTTAAAATGTTGTGATGGTTTCTGCCATATATCAACATGAATTAGCCATAGGCATACATATGTCTCCTCCCTCTTTAACCTCCCTCCCACCTCCTTCCTTTTTGATTTCTTGTCCTTCTCAGCATTTTCCCAAAATTTTCAACTCATTCTGGATTGCCTACTTGAGTCTATTTTTTAAAGAATATCTCTGCCACATTTAGTATTTCATTTTTTTTCCATTTTTGGTTATGTAATGTTGCCTCCTACTTTTGTATATGTATTTTAAATCTAAGATCATATGAGAGCTTCCTGTGCAGCTAAATGTGAATTTCTTTGGCTGCCTGTACCTCTTTTCCCTGATTGGGAACATTTGTGATTGTAAAGTTTCATTTTTAGATGGAACTTTACATTCTTCATATTGGGCTTCCCTGGTGGCTTGGATGGTAAAGAATCTGCCTGCAATGTGGGAGACTCAGGTTTGATTCCTGGGTTGGGAAGATCCCCTGGTTGAAGGAAATGCAACCTGCTCCAGTATTCTTGCCTGGAGAATCCCATGGACAGAGGAGCCTGGCAGGCTACAGTTTGTGGGGTTTTAAAGAGTCAGACACTACTGAGTGACTAACACTTTACATGCTATTTTCCATTGAGTCGGTACCTGGGGAGCATCTGAAAGGAGCCATGGTTTGTGGTCTTTGGGAAACACAAGTTAGGGGTCACACCACTACGTTATACCCACTGTGGGCCGAGAAGTCTTCCGGGGGGAACAGCCTCTCGGCTTTATTTATTTTTTGGCTGAGCCTCACAGCATGTGAGATCTTCGATCCCTGACCAGGGATTGAACCTGAGTCTCCTGCCATGGAATCACAGAGTCTTAACTGCTAGACCACTGGGGAAGTCCCACCCACTTAGTTGAATATGGGCCGGAGAGGCAGAGAATCAAGGGTCTTGTGTGATTTATGTGTCACTTGCTCTAGGCTCCCCTGACCTTCTTTCTGCCTAAGAGGGGACTCCACAAACTGGACCCACCCTCCCAGAACTTGTAATGGATGTAAGCCTGCTGTCCACTCCCCCAGTGCATTGTTCTCCAACCCCAACCGTCTTTCTGCATCACTCTCCTTGTCAGTCTTCTCTGTCCACTCTCTTCTCTCTCCACCTCTATTCCTATTTCTGTCCCTTTCTTTCTTGACTATTTAATATCTACTCTTATTTCTATGTGCCTTTAAATAACACTTTTCCAGACCGTCTCTACTCTTATATTTCCTCCCAGACTCCCTCGTATTCTTCTCTAGCCATAGAACCATGCCAGCCTTTCTACGATCTTCTGAAAAATCTGTTTTCCTAAAGTCTAGAGTGCATGTCTGATGAAGCCCACAACTTCCTTTCTTCACTGTTATGAATTCCAGGATGACTTGATTTCTCCCAAGGTTCACATAACTTTTACTCCAACAGTAAGCTCTTTCTTGTTGGTTCCAATGAAATACAGAATAGTAATTTCCCTTGCTACTTCCTCTCCCCACTACCAGATGGAATTGTAAGTCAGATGTTGTACTTTCTGCAGAACGCTTTGAGAATTAAAAGGCTTCTGTACTTTTCTGAGCCAGTTTACATTCTCCAATAAGATCCACTCTTGCTACCATCTACCCAGCCAGGAAGATTGCTGTGCCCCATGAAATTGTATCACTTATTTCTCTCCCTTCTGTCCACATCTGAATTTTTTCTAGCATTCCTTACATTCATGACATTTTATATATGTTACATGTATTTTCTGAGAAACATGATTAGTCCATTCTATGAGTCTTGTTTCTTTTGAGGGAAATTGATCTTTTAGTTGCCTTGTTTCAATAATGAATTTCACACTACCGATAGCTGGAGATATTTAATTTCTGGGTTGTAAACTCCTTGAGGTCAGAAGCCATGTAAGATTCATCTTTGTAAACAGAGAGGCTGGAACAGTCCTGAAGCATGCCCAACATGAATTCATTAACCTGAACTGACGCTTATTTTAAAGTTACAAGTTTATTTGACTTTCCCCCAGACACTGTGCATATATATATATAACATTTGAAGCCTTAAGTTAATTCCACATCTCCTGATTTTTCCTGAAAAGGACCTAACATTTCTTTCACAAGTTCTCCCTATGTGTTGTTTTCATGGTACATGATGTTAGAATTTTGTTGACATTTTTCTCTCTAGCTTTGTATTTTAATTTGAAGAGCTTCTGATAAGCCAAAGATAGGTTATTATTGAGAAGCATCAATGAGCTTGTTATTACATTAAGTAATTTACACATATTATTTTACATTTTTACAACAGCTTTACCAAACAGATATTAGTCAATTACTGGTAAAGTATCCACCTGCAATGCAGGAGACCTGGGTTCTATCCCTGGGTTGGGAAGATCCTCTGGAGAACGGAAAGGCTACCCACTCCAGTATTCTTGTCTGGAGAATTCCATGGACTGTATGGCCCATGGGGTCGTGAAGAACTGGACACAACTAGTGACTTTCACTTTCATATATGAGAATAATGGAGCTCAGGTTAAATGATATATTGCAGCCAACATAGCTATCCAGTAAAAGAATGATGAGAATTAGGTCTGATTGTTTCAAAAGCTTGTGTATTTCTTCTTCTAGAACTGTCCACTCCACCTGGCTGGTTGGTCAAACAGATACTTGGCATTGTTTTTTGACACATTGAGGTGCCATGACCTTCTCAACTTGAATACATAGATGAACAAAACCAGCACCAAAGTCCACTCTTGGTACTGCAGTGGGATATTCTCATAGTGACAAAAAGCATGGTGACTCTTGAAATATTATTTTGGGAAAGCCATGGTTACCAGTAGGAGGAGCACAGAGGCTTTAAGAATACCACGCTTGACTACACACTTGATCTTTGCAATGAAAAACAGAAGGACAAGATAAAAAGTCAGAAAGCAGCTCCCCCCATCCTCTCCCCAGTCCTGGAAAGAGGGTAGCAGAGAATGATTCGTTTCTCTCTCGACCACTTTGACCTTGCCTGGACTATAGTTGCAGGATTGTCGACTCTAGGAATAGTCTCAGGCTACTACTCAAGTGTACAAAAAGGATATTTTTGTTATTTTTATATAATTCAACCTATGTATTATTTTGACCTCGTCCTAATCAGCGGGAGTCATGGAAACTGGATGGTAGTTATTTTAAGAATTCTGATCTCACATCCACCTTTCTCTTGGGCCTGTGTCTCAGTTTCTGGGACATAAACTGTACTGACATTGGGATTGGGCAGCTCTGTGGTTTATCCCTGTGTGTGTGTCGGTCTTTCAGTTGTGTCCAACTCTTGCAACCCCATGGACTGTATCCACCAGGCTCCCCTGTCCATGACATTCTCCAAGCAAGAATACTAGAGTGGGTTGCCATTTCCTTCTCCAGGGGATCTTCCCAACCCAGGGATCGAACCCGGTCTCCTGCATTGCAAGCAGATTTTTTACTATCTGAGCCACCAGGGAATATCTCTTCCTCCTTATTTTATGACATCAGCCCATGGTGACATGTCCATCTCCCATCTTGTCCTCTGTCAGCAGTGACAACACAGTCCCATGGATTCCTTCAGGGATCCAGGTCTTTTTTTAAATTAATCAATTTATTTTTGCTGTACTGGGTCTTCACTGCTATGCACGGGCTTTCTCTAGTTAGGGTGAGCAGTGACTACTCTCTAGTTGCAGTGCACAGCCTTCTCATTCTGGTGGCTTCTTTTGTGAAGCACGTGCTCTAGACACATGGCCTCTAGAGTTCGGGCTCAGTAGCTGTGTTGCACTGACTTAGTTGCTCCATGACATGTGAGAGATTCCCGGACCAGTGATCGAACCCATGTACCCTGCACTGGCAGGTGGATTTTTAACTACTCAACCACCAGGAAAGTCCTGGGATAACTTCTGCTACTCTTGAGCACTTGTGATCTATTCTGCTGCTCACATACCATGCTTCAGGAAACTTCACAAGTCTTGATATAAAATGCAACTATTTCTCCTCTGGGAGCTTGTTATTACCCCCAGGCCATACCTGGGAAATAGGCACAACACCTCTCTGCTTTTAAACAAAAATTTTATTAGACTGAGTGTTTTCAGAGAGGTCAGCCTGGAAGAAGAGTTCCCCGGGGAACCTACCAGTGCCTGCATCTTTCTAGTCCATTCCAGCTTCTCCCACCAGCCCAAGAAATACTCTTTTTTACCCTTTTGTTTTAAGGCAGATATAGTCTTCTTTCCCAAATCTTTATCTTCTCCATTATCTTAAGTGCTCAGGTTTTTGAAACTCACAATTCAAGACAAATATTGCTTTTTCCCTCTGCTCTTTGCCTTCCCATTTATCTCCAAAGGTAATAAATCCAGAATGGATGACCTGGCCGCGTGGCTGGGAGACAAGGCTAAGTGGAAAATGAAAAGACCTTGGGGGTAAGGAAAAGATAGATGAATGTTTTCAGAATGATCCTCTGTGTTTCCCTTCCTCAATCTGCTCTGAGGCTGCAGAGCTGAGGGTAGAACTTTATTAACTAGCCCTGGATACCCTCAACAAGAAGAGTGAGGAGAGCAGTGTCTGCTCCAGTTCTGGCAAACTGGGCAACAAGATGGAAGGGGCCTGGAGGAGGGAAAATTCACCCCATGCCTATCTTGCATCAGGCTTGCGGCTGGCCACTGCAGTATTTTGTTGTCTCTGATCGTCATGGGGTAGGTCGACCACACCTCCTTTCCTGTATCAAGTATACACACTGAGTGTGTGCTTGGTTCTCAGTTGTGTCCCACTCTTTGAGACCTCATGGACTATAGCCCACTAGGCTCCTCTGTCCATGGGATTTTCCAGGCAAGAATACTGGAGTGGGTTGCTATTTCCTTCTCCAGGGGACTTTCCCAACCCAGGGATCAAACCCATTGATACCAACCCAGAGATCCTTGGCAGGAGAATTCTTTACCACTGAGCCACCTGGGAAGCCCTCCTTTAGGTTACTCGCTTACAGTGCTGCTACTAGAAAAGCTGCATTCTGTTTCACATCTTCTTGCTTCTCTTTGCTTCTGTGTATATATTGTATCTGCACTAATATATATAAAATGGGCTTCCCTGCTGGCTTAGCTGGTAAAGAATCCACCTGCAAAGCAGGAGAACCCGGTTTGATTCCTGGGTGGGGAAGTTCCCCTGGAGAAGAGATAGTGTACCCCCTTCAGTATTCTTGGGCTTCCCTAGTGGCTCAGAAGGTAAAGAATCCACCTGCCATGCGGGAGACCTGGGTTTGATGCCTAGGTTGGGAAGATCGACTGGAGGAGGGCATGGCAACCCACTCCAGTATTCTTGCCTAGAGAATGCCATGGACAGAGGAGCCTGGTGGGCTATAGTCCTCAGAGTTGCAAAGAGTCAGATACGACTGAGCAATTAAACACAGCACAGCATATATAAAATAGGTAACTAATGAGAACATACTGTATAGCACAGGGAACTCTACTCAATACCGTGTAATAACCTATATGGGTAAAGAATATGAAAAAGAATATGCGTATGTATAACTGATTCACTTTGCTGTATGGCAGAAACTGACACAACATTGTAAATAAACTATACTCCAATACAAATTAATTTTTTTAAATGCTTGGGACTTGCCTGGCAGTCCAGTAAATGGTTAAGACTCTGTGCTTCCAGCGCAAGGGGCACGGGTTCAATCCCTGTTGGGGAAGATCCCACGTATCGCAGTGGTGTGGCTAAGTAAATAAATGGATAAACTGGAAGTTCATAGTTTTTGAAACCTAACCATTTAAAATGCCAAATGCACCTTTTCAATCGTTGTCTATTGTGTGCAAAGCACAGTAGGTCCTCCATCCACAATGGGTGTGGGGGATGACAGAGGAAGGTTACCTTCTGCACACTGCAGATCGGGCTCACAGTGGGGGAGTGGGGAGGGGAAACAGGGGTGGAGGTCAGACCTGCTCTGCGAATGTAGAGAGCAAGGAGGAGAGGGGGCCCAGGTGAATCTGATGTGTGTAGAGACAGAGCAGGTAGGCCACAAGGAGGTTTATGGTCCAAGGATAATAAAAAACACTTAATGGCTTTAAGCCTAGACTTGTCTGTTCTGTTGTAGATTTCTAAAACTTCCCTCTGGCTGCCTGCAGAAAATGGTCTGGAGCACAGCAAGTGTTCAGAGGAAGATAGGACCAGTCAGGAGGTCACTATAATCATCCAAGCAGGAGTGAGGATCTTTTAAAGAGTAGGGAGATGGTAAAGATATTTAGGGGATGAAATATGCAGGATGGATATTGAGGGATGTGGAGGAGGCTGGTGAAGGAGGAGGAGGAGACCCTTTGTGAATCATTCCTTTATTGTGTTCTTTTCTTTTCTGCAAGTCATGCCCAGGGCTGTGTATAACCAAACAAACAAGCACAGGAAGCTAGTAGTTTACTAACATGTGTTGACACTTGTGGCTCAGCTGGTAAAGAATTGTGGTGCAATGTGGGAGACCTGAGTTTGATCCCTGGGTTAGGAAGGTCCCCTGGAGAAGGGGAAGGCTACCCACTCCAATATTCTGGCCAGGAGAATTCCATGGACTGTATAGTCCATGGGGTTGCAGAGTCAGACACAACTAAGCAACTTTCACTTTCTCTTTCACGTTGACACTTAAGTTCTAAGAACTTTGCATGTGTAAACTCATTTGATTCTTAAAATTATCTTAGAAAGACCATGCTAGGAAAAGACATGGTACTCACTTCATAAACAAGGAAACTGAGTCATAAGGAAGTGAAGTAATCCATAGACAGATCTCACTTGCGATTTCAGACTTTTTCATCGTTATGATGCATGTTGAGATTGAAGTGGTAAAAAACAGGAAAGAATTAATTCCAACAATTCCTCAACAAGAGGCTGAGGGACAGTGAGAAAATCCTTCAGAAGAAAAGATGTACTCAAGTCCACTCTCATAAGACAAAATGAGAGAATGAGTACTCCATGGGCCAGCATCAGGGCATATGAGCTAAAAAAATCAGTTTTATTTCTCAGAACTATTGGTCTAAGCAACATTTTTGAGCAGAACAACTGGAATGAGTGAAAGGCCAAGTGGTATGAGACCGGTCCCAATTCAATCTACCTCTTATTGCACTGTGTGTCTGCATGAGTCACAGAGTCTTTGGTAAATGAAAGCCTTCTCGAAGATTAATGAGGCTGACTCCAGTCACGTTGAATCAGGAGCTAGACGTCTAATCATATCCTTCAGCAGAGTTTAATATCAGGGGAAGGATGAGAAGAGGGAGGTTTTTTAGGCAAATGTGACATGAGATAGAGACTGTCGCATTAGCTCATTCTAAGAAGATACAGGTTTGATTCCTGGATCAGGAAGATGCCCTGGAGAAGGAAATGGCAACTCACTCCAGTATTCTTGTCTGGAGAATTCCATGGACAGAGCTCCCTGGCAGGCTACAGTTCATGGGGTTGCAAGGAGTCAGACACCAATTATTGACAAAATAACGACAACAACAAGGACTGGGAAAGTCCAAAAGAGGAGATAACAGCTGCACATTCATTTCATTAAACTATTAGTTTACTATGTTTCTCTTGAAACATAGCAGCCACGAGCTTCAATCTATAGAGACCAATGAATACCAAAGTACCATTTGGACAGGATTCAATTGTTTGTTAAGTTTCACAAATTTCTCTCCAACAGTGTTAATGGAATCTAGTGATGTGGAAATCACAATGAACAAAAGAAGATAATTTGAAAGAACATTAACACTGAAGATATTCAACACCGTTTCCTCTTCCATTGACTATCCCATCAATCTCTTCCTAATATTGTAGTTCTAAGGAAACCACCCAGTCTTTCTTTCTATTCTTTCAAAATCATTATTGTTTAGTTCTTAAATACTCTACTATTGTCATAATTGAAGGATACCAGGAACCTTCTAACCGCAGATGGGAGAACCACTCTCAGACAAGGCTCATTGGACTTGACTTCTACTTCTATCCTTATTTTAGACTTATTCTCATCTCTGCTTCTGTTCTCCAGCTTTCTGTTTCTTCAAATTCAAGGCATCTCCTTAAGAGATGGTCCCTGACTTTCACTCTAAATGGTTCCTGTCTGTATCATGGTCCTTAGGCACTTCTGCCTTTGCGATCCTCTTCCCACATAAAAGTATACTTAAAATTTTTATTAAAGACAAACATACATTAATCATTGTCTTTGACCTAAAAGTTTATGCCTTTCTTCTGATCTGAAAATGAATTAAAGCACTAGATGGGCAGTCCCATGACATCAGGGAAACTTATTCACTGCTCTGCTCCCAGCATGAGGAAGAATGCTTGGTATATTATAAAGTCTAATTAACATTTATTGGAGGAATCAGTGAATGAATGACTTTTCTGAGTTCCTTTCCTAGGACTTCTGTGACTACTCTTTTTCAGCCTTTTCTTTTTTTCCTTTTTGCCCCCACCTTCTTCCATCTTCCCTTTAAATATATCCTGGATTTCTTTCCAGAGTTCCAGTCTAACATTGCAGTTACATGGTTCTCTCCATTGTATCCTCCTCTCAATGTATACAAAACAAAACTCACCAGCTTATCTTATTCTCTTTAATACTATTATCAGTATTATCATCATCATTTTCATTATTATCAGGGTTAGCATCTCCATAATGGTAATGTCATTATCATCTTTTGAGTTTCTCATGCCTGGTAGACACACATAATAAATGGATATTTCTTGCCATATCAGTAAACAAGGATGTCACAATCATCAGCAATTGCAGCCACCACGGATGGTGAGTCGGCGAGCTCTGAGGGAACTTGGGAAGGAAAGAATGAATACCATCTCTTGCAGCCATCAGACTTCAGCCATTCCCCATGGTGAGTCCTGAGGAAACTCAGGATATGAAAACACAGGATACTGGCCACAGATAACAGAGGTGCATATCAAAGGAAAAATTTTAGTGAGTCCAACTCTTGCATCCTCCCATACACAGAAAAGCACTAAATTCCTTAACTTGGGGTATCCGGTTTTCTTTAAACTACCTGCTTTTTGTTGCAGGTAGTTCCGACTACTTGCCCTTTGTTGCAAAACTTCCATATAACCTGGCTCCTGTCCTCACCTCCTTGAGCAGTTCTCTCAGGACTACTTGAGATATTGTCTCTTGGGCTTGAAGTTCTCAGCATGTTGTTCAGTTGCCAAGTCATGTCCAACTCTTTGCGACCCCATGGACTTAGCAGGCCAGGCCTCCTTGTCCCCTACCATCTCCTGGAGTTTGCCCAAGTTCACGTCTATTTCATCAGTGATGTCATTCAACCATCTCATCCTCTGCCACCCTCTTCTCCTTCTGCCTTCAATCTTTCCCAGCATCAGGGTCTTTTCCAATACCCAGAGAATAAGACATAACTTTCAATTTTTAGGTTATGAATATACTTTCTTTTTAGTCTATAAGACATAATCTTTAGATTCCCTTTCTGTTTTAGGCAGATCCAATTTGGGCCCAAATTTAGTTGATTCCACCCTTGCCCTTCCAGGCATATTTGTTTCACCTTCAATTGGTATCTACGCTAGCCTAGACCTTCATTAAGTCTTGCTGGTATAAACACACTACCCTCCCTACCAGTTTCTGCATCTCTTCTCTATCCTTTCCCCATTCCAGTCATCACGTTTCTTCCTAAAACATCCCTTTGGCTAAAGTATGTAATTGATGCCCACTGGTGACAAAGTAAATTCCAAATTCTTTCCTTTGATATTTAGTGTCTTAACTCCAACTTAAATGTCTAGCTTTCTGTCCATCACTCACACAGAACCTGAGGTCCGACCATACCTCTCTATTTAATAGTTCCTGAAAATAATACTCTAGTTTTCTGTGTTGACTGAAAAGCATTCATAACCTAAAAGTTAAGAGTTATGTTTCTAGCCCAGGAGGCAGCATTTAAAGTAACCCTGGGAAAACTGCTCTGAGGAGGCAAGGGGGAGCTAAGATATATACGAGTTTTGCAATAAAAGACAGGTATTAGGAACAAAAGATTACTGCTAATAAAAGAAAACTAGATATCTCAAGTTAAGGAATTTAGCAATTTTCTTTGTATGGGAAGATGTAAGAGTCTGGACTCACTGAAATCATTCCTTTGATATGCACCTCAACTGGCCAGAATCTTGAGTTTCCCCAGGGCTCACCGTGGGGAGTGGCTGTAGTCTGATGGCTGATAAGGTAGGCATTTTTTGTTTCCTTCCGGAGTTCCCTCCCTGAATTCCCTTTGGGCTCACCAGTTCTCTAACGAATGTGGCTGCAATGGCTGATGACTGTGACATTCTTTGTCCACTGATTTGGCAGGAAATATTCCATTTTTTAACTATATCTTTTTTTCAAACTACCCTTTCTGCCACCCTTCTCTCCTACTATATGTGCACCTGAATGCACTGCTGGAGCACAGGGTACTGGCAGGTAGCAATTTGATCTTGACTCCTGGCCTGCCTCTGGTACTCACAGGGCTGTGTATGAAGGAAGGCATTAGTAGATGTTGATTCAGTTGAACTTAAAACAAAGAGAAAGTGAACATAAAGGACATTCACTTCTACTATGGTATCATATCTTATGTCAAAAGATGACAATTTTAACTTCAGAAGAGTAAAAGCATTAACCAAAGAGCAGTAGTCAATTTAGATAAATTTACTTAGGTCTGAATAATTCTATGCTTTACAGCCATAGAGCAGAACAAACTCAGGCAAAGCTAATTTCAACCTGGATGAATATTTCCATTTGAGAGTTTTAATCTAATCAAACAGAGTAAATTAGTCAGGAATGTCTGCCTTGTCTCCAGAAATGCCTTGATCACTAAACCAAGCTTTAATGAGACAAGCCACTAATTACATTATCCCTCTAATATAAGACAACGAAAAGGTTAGGGTAGAGGAGGAATAATGTGCATTCCCATAAGAAAACACAGTTAATGTGCAATGATCATTCAACCTTCTAAGGATTCAGAGATGACCTTTATAATAAAAGGTGTTCCTCATTTTTTTAAACTTGAGTTTTTCTGATTTTATAAAAAAAGAAAAGAAAAGAAAAGCCCTTCTAGTTACCAAGAGGGAAAGATAGGGAGAGGGATAAATTGGAAGATTAAGATAGACATATACACACTATTATATATAAAACAGATAACTAATAAGGAACTACTCTGGGGGTTTCCCAGGTGGGGCTAGTGGTAAAGAACCTGCCTGCCAGTTTAAGAGACATAAGAGACATGAGCTTGATTCCTGGGTCAGAAAGATCCCCTGGAGGAGGGCATGGCAACCAGCTTTTCCAGTAGAAATTCTATATAGCTCAAGCAAATTAAACTATGAAAATGAAACTAACAATAAAGACACATCCCAAAGAAAATCACTGTTTACATTTTGTTATGCACATTTTCAGTCATGGTTTTTTTTGCCCTTTGTGTGTGTGTGTCTGTGTGTGTGTATGTAAGGTCATATATTTTTTTGTGTGTATAATTAAATTTTGATCACAATGTACGTAATATTTTAACTTTATGTTTGAAAATATGCCAAACAGATCTTCCCATGTCATTAGATGTTCTTTTGTTACATTATTTTCAATAGCTGAGTTAACCATTTCATTATGGTGCTATACTCAGAAAGTTTTTAGTCTTTCACTATTATAAATAAAGCTTTGAAAGGAGCCTTATATTCCATTTCATATGGACTCTATTGTTTTTTATTTCCTTAATGTACATGCCTCCATGTGGAATTGCAAGACCAGAGACATGAAAGATATGAATATTTTAATTAAAATGGTTAAACTCCTTAAAGGATTTTTTAAAATAAAGCTACATTGAAGTTGACATTCCATGGGTAGATCTACATTCTCACAATCTCATGAATAATGAATGATAACATATTTTACAAGTAAGACTGAGTTATTTAATATGCTTATTCATCATTTGCTTTTTTCTTTTATGAACTTGTTTGCATATCATTTGAAGATGTTTCAACTAGGGATATTTTTATTTTCCTCTTTGATTGTGAAGAACTTTTCATATTCTTATGAAGAAATAAGAAATACTCCAAATAAAATATAAAGACTAATATAAAACACATTTACCTCCAGTTCCATTCTTCTTTCTCAACCTAGATGTCCATCAACAGATGAATGGATAAGCAAGCTGTGGCATATATACACAATGGAGTNAAATCGTGTGGTCTTTTTTTTTTTCCAGACTCACCTCATAATCATTTTTATACTTCAACCAAAATTTTAGAACTTCCTATAGTTTGTATCAAATATATTGACTAAAAGTAGATTCAGAGTAACATTTTTACAGAACTAATTTTTCACACTCAGGAAAGTAATGTTTATTTTTCATTTATTCAAAATTTTTTTTCATGCTTCTTAGTAAGGTTTTGTTGGCTTTTTTATAAATATCATTCAAGTTTTCTGTTTAATTATCCATATATATTTATTTGATATTTTCCCCACTATTGGAGATGTGATTGCTTCTTTTGTTCACTTGTTTTCATTCATATTCATACATTGTATATGTATTTTCTTTAAGGAAAATTTTAAACAAATTGTAAGTAGTTATTGACATATATTCTCAACTGATTAAATACAACTTGAAATTGATCTTTAAAAAAATTATTTATTTATTTTGCTGAGTCAGATCTTAGTTGAGGCATACGGGCTATTAGTTGTCACATGTGGAATCTAGTTCCCCAACCAGGGATCAAACATGGGCCTCCTGCATTGGGAGCTCGGGGACTTAGCCACTGGACCACCAAGAAGTCCCTGAAAATGCTCTTATGTCATGCATGGTGAAAATTCAGCCATGGTAATTTTTCATTTTCAGGTGATTTTGTGACTTTACTAAGGACCCCACCCAGTTGGGTCTTGGGGTGCCTGGTGATCTTGGCCCTTGATGCGGGGGGGTCTCATCCTTTCACAAGCACTCAGTTCAAAGTTCACTTCATATTCAATTTTGCTGTGCACCCAGTGCTATGCCAAATGGTTCCACATGCCTGATCTCATCCTCACAATAGTTCTTTGAGGCTGGAAACATTTGCATTCCTCTTAAGAGAGCAATCTCCCATTCAGGAGGGTAACAGGGTCAGACCGATCTTCTCATCACATGAAATCATTTTGTAACTTCATCCATTGCTTCAACTAACTGACAGAAAGGGTACCTTGAATTCTTTCATGTGGTTCAGCCTAGATTTATGCAGCAAATTCCTACCTTGAGAAATTTGGGAATTAGAGAATTTAAAGTTAGTGTGTGTGCTCATAGAAATATGCAACACAAATATTGCCACTGAATAATGTCAATAAAAATAAAAATTGTAGCTCCAGCCCATTATGAAGAGTTCTTTTAGTCATTTCTGAGCAACTGGCATTTTGCTCCCAGTTATGCTATTTGCTTATTGAATAAGTAGGCATTAAAGTCTGTTTGTCTTCAATAATAACTAGTCTTATGTTCATAAATGGCAAATTATACTTTTGTATTCTTTTTTCTCCAACTCTAATTGCTGAGTGAATGTGATTTGAATCCGTATTTTTAAGAGAACTATTCATGTGTATCCTATTTTAATGAGAATCACTAAGACCTGAACTTTAAAGGTTTGAAGACCTAGCATTCTTTTATAAAGAGAAAAGGGAAAATGACACATCTATGAACATGGAAGAAATTGAGTTAGGGAGAGTTATTGAAGTTTTCATCAACTCCATTTCTAAATATATTATTAATGAAATTTTGAAGCTTAAAAAAATAGAGCACATAGGAGAATAAGGTCAGCCTGCATATTTATTTTCAGGGGAATAGGTAGCAACAGGTCTCCAGCTTTGAAAAAGACAGTCTTACTACTAAACTGTTTTCTTTTTTTATAAGATTTGTGTATTTATTTATGGACTGTGCAGGGTCTTCACTGCTACGTGAGGGCTTTCTCTTGTTGAGGCGAGTCAGGGCTCCCCTGGCTGTGGTGCTTGAGCTTCACCTTGAGGTGGCTTCTCTGGTTGCAGATCATAGTCTCTAGGTGCATGGGCTTTGGCAGTTGCAGCTTGTAGACTTAGTTGCTCAGGAATGTGGGATCTTCCCAGACCAGTGATCAAACTGGTGTTCCTTACATTGCAAGGCAGATTCTAAACCATGGGACCACCAGAGAATTTCACTCAGTTCAGTTCAATTCAGTGGCTCAGTCGTGTCCGACTCTTTCCCACCCTACGAATGGCAGCACGCCAGGCCTCCCTGTCCATCAGCAACTCCCGGAGTTCACTCAAACTCACGTCCATCAAGTCAGTGATGCCATCCAGCCATCTCATCTTCTGTTGTCCCTTTCTCCTCCTGCCCCCAATCCCTCTCAGCATCAGTCTTTTCCAATGAGTCAACTGTTTGCATGAAGTGGCCAAAGTATTGGAGTTTCAGCTTTAGCATCAGCCCTTCCAATGAACACCCAGGATTGATCTCCTTTAGAATGGACTGGTTGGATCTCCTTGCAGTCCAAGGGACTCTCAAGAGTCTTCTCCAACACCACAGCCCAAAAGCATCAATTCTTCAGCCTTCAGCTTTCTTCACAGTCCAACTCTCACATCCATAT
>SJYV01037995.1:97828-157742 GCA_006410875.1 Neotragus pygmaeus | reverse complement strand
TCATGGCTGAAATCACCATCTGCAGTGATTTTGGAACCCCCCAAAATAAAGTCTGACACTGTTTCCACTGTTTCCCCATATATTTCCCATAAAGTGATGGGACTGGATGCCATGATCTTCGTTTTCTGAATGTTGAGCTTTAAGCCAACTTTTTCACTCTCCTCTTTCACTTTCATCAAGAGGCTCTTTAGTTCCTCTTCACTTTCTGCCATAGGGGGGTGTCATCTGCATATATGAGGTTATTGATATTTCTCCTGGAAATCTTGATTCCAGCTTGTGCTTCTTCCAGCCCAGGGTTTCTCATGATGTACTCTGCATAGAAGTTAAATAAGCAGGGTGACAATACACAGCCTTGACGTACTCCTTTTCCTGTTTGGAACCAGTATGTTGTTTCACGTCCTACTCAACTGTTAATCCCTGTAATTTCTGTCACTATGGAGAAGGAAATTGGTATCATTGATCACCACCTTTCGACCTATCTTTCCTCACTAAACCTCCAGAATCTGAGATGCACATACCTGCTCTTGGTTGGGGAGAAGGAAAGGGAAGGACAACCAGTCAGTCTAAAACAGAGGCTGGAGCAGTACATATACCACAGATAATCTCTACTCTGTGTCCAGGAGTCGTGCCCTTTCACAGACCTTATAGAACCACACAGGGTCTTTGTTCGAACCCTGCTGTCCTGGACACTATATAGAGAAGCCACAGCCCTGAGAGGCTCACCCTGAGACTGAAGCCAGGGGAGGGCTGAGCTCACATCAGGAGGAGGATGAGCTCACATCATCACAGGAGGCCAAAGCTAAGCCATGGGCACCCACAAGCTCACCCAAGGCCAGAGACTTGCAAGGAGTGGGCCGCTCTAGTGGGTCACCCCCATGCTGGCCGTCCACAGCCAGGAACCACTCTGAAGGTGCCTTTTTGGAGGGAGCCAAGGAGAAGGGGGACTTCCCTGATGGCTCAGTGGGTAAAGCATCCACCTGTAATGCAGGAGACATGGGTTTGATCCCTGGGTCAGGAAGATCCCCTGGAGGAGGAAATTGCAACCCACACCCACATGGACTATAGTCCATGCAACCTCGTGGACTGTATCCCACCAGGCTCCTCTGTCGATGGGATTCTCTAGGCAAGAATACTGGAGTGGGTTGCCATTTCCTTCTCCTGGGGATCTTCCCAACCCTGGGATGGAACTAGTGTCTCTTACGTCTCCTTCCTGGGCAGGCAGGCTTAGTGTTCACCCTTAAAAGATTTCAACCAACTTCTTAGTGCTGGGAGCATATTAAGACTCTATAGTTTTGCCTGCTTCATTTTTGGATCTCGTAAACAAACACTGATGAACAGTGGTGTGTGTGTTGGATGGTGCTAGGAGATTTAGAAGGTTTGGAGGTTTTCCTTTGCGTCTTTTTTCCTTGAGAAATACACAATATTAGCCAAAGGGAAGGCAGACTAGAACAGATGAGGGTTAGATAGAAAAACAAAGGTTCTCAACACACCTGACGTAGGGAAGAGATGGTTGACGGAGTGAAAGCAGGGATCCTGCTGGTTTGGCACAAAACCGGAATGAAAATGCAGCCGGGTTTCTCTCAAGTATGGCAGAAACCTCGCTTGTTTCTGAAACTCCTCTAAATCAGCATTGGCGATAACTCTAGCTCACATGGCTGTACCTTTTTACTTTCTGTGAAATAAGGGCTTATAAAACAATCTAAAAATGTAAGCAAGGGAAATGCTTACAGTTCAAAACTATTAGAGCAATTTAGAAAACCACTTTATATGTAAATTTTGCTCCTGAACACTAAATATCCTCATAAATTATCTGTTTTATTAAAGTATTTGCTTATACAGAGGTTCCCTCACCTATCCACCATCACCTTCATCGATTTCAAAGAAATTGAAAAAAAGTTCTTGATATTCTAAAATCATTTTTCCCCCTTATCACAATGATGGTTGCCACATTTCACTCTGCAAAGAATTTGCAGATGAGGTGGTAGAGAGAGAATGGGTATCAGATGAGTAAGTGAAAAGCACATAGTTCACCAGAGGACCCCCCTTGTGTGTACAGGTCAGAGACACACCAACCACAGCAACATGTGTGAGAGTCTTTTAAAGAAACTAATGTAACCCAGAGTTAAGCTATTTTAGTTAAAAATCATCCTCGTCTATCCTGTCAGTTATTTTAAACTTGTACTAGATAATACTAGAGCTTCCCAAGTTGTCAGTCTCTTGGCAATTCATTAGATGTCACCACCAGAAGGGACTGTGGGAATTATTGGTCTGAGTGGCCACCAATCCATTGGGAGTGAGTTGAATGGTGCCCCTCGCAAGCCTCCATCCATGTCCTGGTCTTCAGAAACTGAATATTTACTGGATGTGGTAGAAGACCAACTATTATTTTAAAGAGTCCAAAGTATGTAATTAAGGATTTTGAGAGGGGTTCATCCTGGAGTATCAGTGTGGTCACTAAATCCAATGACAAAGTTCTTACAAGACGGAGGCAGAGGGGACTTCCCTGGTGGTCCAGTGGTGAAGAATCTGCTTTCCAATGCAGTGGATGTAGGTTAGATTCCTGGCCGAGGAACCGAGATCCCACATGCTTCAGGGCAACAAGCCCAAGAGCCACAAGGAAGATTCAGCACATCCAATTTTTCTTTTTAGCTTTAAATAAATAAATAAAAGAGGGAGATGGAAAAAGTATTCACAGACACAGAGGAGGAGGTGTGACCACGAGGCAGAGACTGGACAGAAACAAGCCACGGAGAGCCAGCAGCCGGCAGAAGCTGGAAAAGGCAAAGACCAGCTTCTTGTCTGGAGCATCCAGGGGGAGTCTGGCCCTGACAGCTTCATCTGGACTTCTGGTCTCCAGATCCAGGTGAGAATGAGTTGACGCTGTTTGAAATCACACAGCTTGTGGTCCTCTGTCCAACTCTTTGTGTCCAACTCTTTCCAGCCTAAAGAAGGAGGCGCAACAAGAACTCACGCCATCCTTTAGAATTTCACCATGTCTATGATGTGAGGTCACAGCTAAACGACAGAACTCTGAACCTGCATGTGTGCGTGTTTGATGGAATTTCAAATCATCACTCTTTGGCTGCACCTTCCCCATGAAAACACAGATGAACAAGATTTTTGTCAGTTTTCACAGATAGAAGATAGAAGCATGTCCAAGACTGCATGCCTTCGAAGGCTAAGCTCACAGAGACAGAACAAATCAATCCTGTCACCATCTAGGACAGCTATTCTAGATCCCAGCTCCAATGAGTTCAGTGGTTTCCAAAGTGATCCTTCTAGGGACCCTTGTTTTTCTTTGCAAAGAGATTCTTCCAGACAGCCTTCTTCATGTGGGCACAGCATTCATCCAACTCAGTGTTCTTCCCTCAAAGTCTTCTTGGCTTCGCCCGGCCCCCTCTATATTCTGCTAGAAGCCATGGTCCGCGCGATACCTGGGCTGGAATGAAGTTAACCAGCGCAGCATCCTTGCTTCATCATCTTCATCCATCTTTTTACGGCTGGTAGGACCAGATGAAAAGAAATGAGCTATTCCCCGTAATAATAGAGCTTACTCAAAACAGGATGCTTCACATGAACTTTTAAGTTAGAAAATTATACCTGTGGAATGTTAGCCAGCAGAAGAAGTTTATTACATTTTGCGATTTTCAATTCTAACTTACAGGTTTTGAAATTCAATCCCACACGCAAAACAAGGCTTTCCTGGTTGAGCACAGACAACGGTGCTCTGCTTCTCTCGTGTGGCCAGATTTGGTATTGCATGCTAAAGAAACCAGATTTACAACCAAAACAAAAGGCTTAAAAAAAAAAAAAAAATTACTGGTATCCTGATTTTCTTTTATGAACCAAAAGGCTAGAGTCAAAAAGCCAACATCTACTTTATAATATCCATAGGCAATTTTAAACTTAAAAATTTTAGATCTTAGTCTAAATCATTAAAATTTTTCTTCTAAATCTAGAAAGGCTGTGAGTAGCCTTCTACAACTGTAGAAATAAAGGTTGCTTTTTAGCTCATGCAACACTGAAGTGGGAGGTAACAAGTCCATATATCTCTCCAGATATAATTTTCATAATAATATCTATGTGAATAAAGTGAAGATCCTATTCAACAGAAAATAATGGATGCAACCTGCAGAAAACTGAAAAATCATTTAGAAATGATTTTTACAAAATAATGATCTACATCCTTAGAATTCTCTATTATAGTGAGAAAGTAAAAAAGCATTTTTAAAACCCTGGTGATGAATTTGTTTATTTAACATCCTTGACTTCTGCATCAGCAGTTTCTAACATGAAGTTGCTTCACACCTAGGACCAAAAATTCCTGGGAGGTGTCCCTTATCCTGTGAGGCTTAGAAATGAGTATCTTGGGACTTCCCTGGTGGTCCAGTTGTTAGAACTCTGTGCTTTCACTGACAAGGGCACGGGTTCAATCCTTGGTCAGAGAACTAAGATCCAGCAAGCCGTGCTTTGAGACCAAAAAGAAAATGAAACAAAAGCTAAGAGAAAAAAAAGAGTGTCCCTGGGAAGTCTTTGTCTGGAGGCCCTGAAGCTGAGGGTGTTGGCAGGGTCCCATGGGCGCTCTAACCTGAGACACAGGCTCTGTGGCCCCAGAACAGCACTTACTGCAGTGGGTCCAGGGAGACCCACCCAGAGATACACTCTTGTCTGGAGCCTTGCTCCTCCCAGTGTGTTTCCTGCGCTTGGAGAGCCCTGGAGCTTCTTGGAAAAGCCTCGTCTCAGCCCCACAGCAGACCCTGTAGACCCAGGGCTGCATTTTAACAAGATCCCAGGGGACAGACGCTTTCTGAGACCATGAGACCAGAACAATGGAAATAAGCAAGATCTACCACCTGGCAGAGAGGTGTGGTGGTCAGAGAAGTTGTTGTTCAGTCTCTCAGTCGTGTCAGACTCTGGGTGACCTCCTGGACTGTACCCCACCAGGCTCCTCTGTCCACGGGATTTCCCAGGCAAGAATACTGCAATGGGTTGCCATTTTCTTCTCCAGGGGATCTTCCCACCCCAGGGATTGAACCTGGGTCTCCTGCATTGGCAGGCGGGTTATTGATCACTAGTGCACTGTAAGATATTACTTGCATAAAAGATGCTCACTTCAAAGTTGCTGAAAATAGGTTTGAGCTTAGTTTTCAAAGCCCTTCATGAACAACCTTTCAGATCCAGCTCCTGCCAGGCTCAGCCTAGGACACAGAATTCCACAGGGCAGTGCTTGTCTTTACTGGAGAGCTGGTGGAATTTCCAGGAGCATTTGAGAGTCAAAAATGCTCCCCCAGGTCTGTGTGTGCTGGGACCTCCAATCAAGGGATCTGCAGAGCTTGACTTCATGGCGATGAACACTCCCTACCATTTTTCAGTTTAAATTAACTGACGTTCATCTAAATATGTTTGTACAACTTACAAAAATACAGCCAAGTACATTCATTTAGTAGATTAGGTATCTCAGAGTGTTTACACACAAATTGGGACCTTAAACTCTTCAAAATTCAAGCATATCAGATGCCCGTGAAAGTGAAATTCACACAGTTGTGTCTGACTCTTTGAGACCCCATGGACTATAGNACAACTTACAAAAATACAGCCAAGTACATTCATTTAGTAGATTAGGTATCTCAGAGTGTTTACACACAAATTGGGACCTTAAACTCTTCAAAATTCAAGCATATCAGATGCCCGTGAAAGTGAAATTCACACAGTTGTGTCTGACTCTTTGAGACCCCATGGACTATAGAGTCCATGGAATTCTTCAGGCCAGAATACTGGAGTGGGTAGCCTTTCCCTTCTCCAGGGAATCTTCCCAACCCAAGGATTGAACCCAAGTCTCCCACATTGCAGGCAGATTCTTTACCAGCTGAGCCACAAGGAAAACTGGAGTGGATAGCCTTTCCCTTCTCCAGGGAATCTTCCCAACCCAGGGGTCAAACCCAGGCCTCCCACATTGCAGGCAGATTCTCTACCACCTGAGTCACAAGAGAAGCTCATCAGATGCCGATAAATAATTGTAATTCTTTAAAAAGCAAACAAAACATTCATAAAGTATTACAGAACCTTTTTAAAAAATGCTTTGCTTGCACAGAAAATGCTGCTCTCATGGATTTAAAAGCTCTGATTCATGGTCCCTATTCCATTATTACCTTTTTATTCTGTTTTTTCTAGGTGTATTATTATTAATACTATTATTTTACATTTGTTTGGCTGCACCAGCCCTCCTTGTCATGTGCAGGATCTTTAGTTGAGGCATGCAGGATTTAGTTCCCTGACCAGGGATTGAACCAGGGCCCTCTGCACTGGATCACAGAGTCTTTTAGCCACTGGACCACCAGATAAGCCACGTTAAGTATATTATTGAGTTGCATTGTCTCCCATACAAAATTTCTATGTCCTAACTTCCTGCAAAGAATGCTCAAACTACCGCACAGTTGCCCTTATCTCACACGCTGGTAAAGTCATGCTCAAAATTCTGCAAGCCAGGCTTCAACAATACGTGAACAGTGAACTTCCAGATGTTCAAGCTAGTTTTAGAAAAGGCAGAGGAACCAGAGATCAAATTGCCAACNTTGAAAAGCAGAGACATTACTTTGCCAACAAAGGTCCATCTAGTCAAGGCAATGGTTTTTCCAGCAGTCGTGTATGGATGTGACAGTTGGACTGTGAAGAAGGCTGAACGCTGAAGAATTGATCTTTTTGAACTGTGGTGTTGGAGAAGACTCTTGAGAGTCCCTTGGACTGCAAGGAGATCCAACCAGTCCATTCTGAAGGAGATCAACCCTGGGATTTCTTTGGAAGGAATGATGCTAAAGCTGAAACTCCAGTACTTTGGCCACCTCATGCGAAGAGTTGACTCTTTGGAAAAGACTCTGATGCTGCGAGGGATTGGGGGCAGAAGGAGAAGGGGATGACAGAGGATGAGATGGCTGGATAGCATCATGGACTCGATGGACGCGAGTCTGAGTGAACTCTGGGAGTTGGTGATGGACAGGGAGGCCTGGCGTGCTGCAATTCACAGGGTTGCAAAGAGTCAGACATGACTGAGAGGCTGAACTGAACTGAACTGAACTTTCTGCATCGCTTAATAAACCTTGTTTGGAAATAAGGTTTTGCAAACATAATTATTTATGAGGAGGTCATAGTGAAGAGTGGAATCTAATCCAGTACAACTGCTGTCCTTGTAAAAGGAAGAAATGTAGATGCAGACAAGGAGAACACCACTTGGAGATGAAGGCAGGGAATGGTGATGTGCTACATACAAGTCAAGGAGAGGCCACATTTGCCAGAAAACACCAGAAACCAGGGAGAGCCTCCTCTATCTGCAGCCAGTACAGACTCTCCTTCACAACCCTCGGGAGAAGCAACCCTGATAACACATTGGTTTGGGAATTCTGCTCCAGAACTGGGAGACGGTACATTTTTATTACCGAGGACAAACAGGCTGTGGTCCTTTGTTACGTCAGGTCAAGCCAACCTGGGTTGGTGTAACTGCACTCACTTGAACCAGAGGAGTCCAGCCAGGAGTCCCGAGGAGTCCAGAGAAGTTAGGGCACAGACATTCTGGCCAGGGCTGAGGATACAGATGGACCTCTGATTGATAACTGAGGCTGTGAAACTGAGCAAAATACTCTTTTTCTTTAGATTTTGCTTTGGTTTTCTTTTTGGCCAAAATGAACAGCTTGGGGGATCCTAGTTCCCTAAACAGGATTAAACCCAAGCCCTGGGCAGTGAAAGTATAGAATCCTAACCACTGGACCTCAGGAGAATTACCTATTGATTGGAATTTATTAATAGTAGCTCTGGTTTCCTCTGCCCAGCCCTCTTCCTTCTTTTCTTTAAACCTTTTTCTTCTTTTCTTGCCCGCTGGACAGGAGGGCAAGGACAACTGAAAGAACCAAATCAACCTCAGTTCTTTCCAGGAATTTCTACACAGTGAGTGTGGTTGTTACATCCATTTTGGAAAATGTGGGTCTGGGCTTGTTTTGTGGGAAAAGAAGGTCTGTCAGAGGAGAGAAGGAAACAGCATGCCAGCAGAGAGGAGAGAGGAGAAAGAGATGACCACATCATTTCAACACTAGTCTTCGCAGCTTCAAATCTTCTTTTTCTGACCCTTAAGCCAATGAACCATTTTCTGTTTAGGTTAATTTGAGTTAATTTCTGTCCCTGGAAATCAAGGGACTTCCCAGGTGGCTCAGAATCCACTTGCAATTCAAGAAAGGCCAGATGGATCCCTGGGTAGGGAAGATTCCCCTGGAGGAGGGCATGGCAACCCACTCCAGTATTCTTGACTGGAGAATCCCACGGACAGAAGAGCCTATTGGGCCACAGTTCATGGGGTCACAAAGAGTTGGACGTGACTGAAGCCACTTAGCACGTATCCACACATGCAGAAAGCAAGAGAGACCTATGTGATAAATGCAGCATGGAGCATGAGCCTTCAGATCAAACACAAACAGGCTCAGAGAAGAGAGTGAGCCTCCTCAAGGGCTGTGTGACTGTTCTAAGATTCTTCCATAGTATTGTCACATTTCACCTTCATGGCAACCCTGTGGCTGGCACCTTGCCCAAGACCACACAGCTAATGAGAAGCAGAGGGGTGTTCAAACACAGATGCTGCTGTGCCCAAGTTCCTGGGGGCAAACTCTCATATTCATTACTCTCATCTCTGGAGATTCCTACGTCCTATCTCTGACGCGGCTCGACAAACAACTACACTTGAATTGTTGCATTTACCGCAGGCCACTGGTTTAGCAGATCCCCTGCCGGTCAGTCTCCAGGGGCCCGGGGCAGAGGGGGAGTTGTCACTACTGGAAATTCAGCCCTTGCTGTGTCCTGGTGTTGTCCGACAGACCATCTCATTTTAAATGTTTCCTTTTGTGGATGTATTTAATCCTCTGAGGTTTCCAAGACTGTTTGGCTTGTGGTCCAGAACAACTGTGTGACACATTGAAGAAGGTTTTATCACTTCCCCAGAGAATGAAAAGCAGCTTGGAGAAAGATCGTTTTTCCTCCAGGCCCAGGGCACACCACTGCTTACCTACCAAAAGCTGCTTTGGGAAAATTACACCCACTATTGAAAATATTTTTCCGTGACAATATTTCCTTTGAGAAGCTAGGTCTGGTCTTCTGCCAATTGGAGATTTGATGTAACCGAAGATCTTAATCCTGATAGAGAACTGAATTCACTGCAAACAGAAAGAAAAACTTTTGTAAGTGTACAGTTTGCATTCCTGCTGTGAAATAAGACGTGACCCGGGACTTATCTGGAAGAACTCCCATCAGAGCTGTGGAAATCGCGTTTCATGATTGGAAATCTGGTTTGGGAAAGAAACCACTCTGCTCTGCGTCCAGTGGGATGGGGTCCTTTGTTTCTTGATGTTCTCATGTTAATCCCCAAGGCACAGTTGACAGGCGAACAGCACTGACTGGGGCAAGGCCCCAGAGTCCTACAGAATGGGTGCAGAGCGTGTGAGGACCTGGGCTCCACCAGTGACCTCTCTGGGACTCATGTCACCTCTCCATTTGCTCCATGCTTCAGACTGTTTGAGCAAGACAAATTCAAATGTTGGCAAGTGGCAAAAACAAACAACAAAAAAACCCAATATCATATCTGAAATGTCATGTGGTCGCAGGATCCCCCCTCTTGAAGGAAAGCTTGAATCCATGTTGAAGCACTTTGTAAACTCCAAAATTATATTCTTGATAAGAGCCACCAAAAGTCTTTGCAGTTATCAAGCAGCTGAGACGTTTAAGGAATGTGCTTAACATTACTGTGCTTTCACAATACTCCAATTTTAGAAGTTTATTTTTATTTTTTAAAATAATGATCTGGGGACATCCCTGGTGGTCCAGTGGTTAAAACTTCACCTTCCAATGCAGACAGGGGCTGTGGGTTCAATCCCTGGTCAGGAAGCTGGGATCCCACATGCTTCGTGGCCTAAAAAACAAAACATACAGAAACAATATTGTAACAAATTCAATAAAAATTTTAAAATGGTCTACATCCAAAAAAGTCTTTAAAAATTTTAAAATAATGGTCTACATTCCAATTTTTAAAGTAGGATGTGCCATGCCATGCTCAGTTGTTTCAATCATGTTCGACTCTTTGTGACCCCATGAACTGCCCACCGGGCCTCTCTGTCCATGGGATTCTCCTGGCAAAAATACTGGAGCAGGTTGCCATGCCCTCCTCCTGGGAATCTTCCCAACCTAAGGATCAAACCTGCTTCTCCTGTGTTTCCTGCACTGGAGGTGGGTTTCTTTATTGCCTATTTAAAAGAACAAATAAAAAGCATCTTGAAAAATCCAATTATGAATTTATTTAATATCCTTGACTTCTGCATCAGTAGTTTCTAAGATCCTAAGCCTCCAAAATGCAAAAATATACTACAGTGTCATGTCCATAACCAATAAATTCTTGGGGCACCCTTTCTTACCTGTTGCATAGGGATAAATATTATTTTAGTTGGAGAGATACTTTTGTGGATCATCTCAAGCTGTAGACAGACTAGTGACCTGGCTCTGTGTTGGTTTCCTAGGGCAGCAGTGCATTGCTAGAAGTCCTCTGAGTATTTTCTCCCTGACACCTGACTTCCTCTCAGATGTGTATACCTTAGTTCAGAATCCCCACATGCCTGTAAGGCACATGTGTCTCCACCCTAGTCTTCAAATCCCTCTGTTGACATGCTACAGAACAGGGGAGTTGGGGCAATCTTATTTCATTATTTGAATCGAACATTTGGGGCCAAAACTTCTCCAGAACTTTCGGTGTGTAAGAAAGGATGGGGAATTGCAAGGCTGAGACAAGTCACAGGCCAGCTCTCCACACCTGAGCACTGGACCAGGACCCAGAGCTGAGCAACAGCTGGACACCGGCCCCCAGCTGGACCCATGAAGCCGCCCCTTTGCTGATGGCCACAGTGGAGATCTCATAAAACTTGCCTCAGATTAAATTCCACAGGTTAAATCCATCTTTTACTTTGGTGGCAGTAACAGTAGCATTAAGAATAACACAAACTCTCAACCTTTCAGGGGAGAAAGCTATGCAATTAGAACCTTCATAAATACTTGTGGTTACTTGGTACTGATATATTAATTCAGAATACTAATGTCTGTAAATACAGAATTGTCACATGTATATATTTTTACATTAGGATGGGGGAAGCTGGCATTACAGAATTTTAACATAAAACCAAATTAAAAACCAAATATGCATCAATTGATGAATGGGTAAATAAAATGTGGCATATCCATTTGTTGTTGTTCTTGTTGAGTCACTACGTTGTGTCCAGCTCTTTGTGACCCCATGGACTGCAGTATGCCAGGCCTCCCTGTCCCTCTCTCTCCAGGAGCTTGCCCAAGTTCATGTTCGTTGAGTCACTGAAGCCATCCAAACATCTCATGCTCTGCCACCCTCCTCTCCTTATCCCTTCAATCTTTCCCAGCATCAGGGTCTTTTCCAACAAGTCAGCTCTTCACATCAGGTAGCTAAAGTATTGGAGTTTCAGCTTCAGTATCAGTCCTTCTAATGAATATTCAGGGTTGATTTTCCTTTAGGACTGATCGATTGGAACTCCTTGCTGTCCAAGGGACTCTTGAGAGTCTTCTCCAACACCACAGTTTAAAAGCATCAATTTTTCAGTGCTCAGGCTTCTTTATGGTTCAATTCTCACATCCATACATAACTACTGGAAAAACTATGGCTTTGACTATATAGACCTTTGTCAGCAAAGTGATGTCTTTTCTTTTTAATATGTTGTCTAGCTTTGTCATAGCTTTCCTTCCAAGAAGCAAGTGTCTTTTCATTTCATGGCTGCAGTCACCATCCACAGTGATTTTAGAGCCCAAGAAAATAAAATCTGTCACTGCTTCCNTCTTTTTAATATGTTGTCTAGCTTTGTCATAGCTTTCCTTCCAAGAAGCAAGTGTCTTTTCATTTCATGGCTGCAGTCACCATCCACAGTGATTTTAGAGCCCAAGAAAATAAAATCTGTCACTGCTTCCACTTTTCCCCCTTCTATTAGCCATGAAGTGGTGGGTCCAGATGCCATGATCTTAGTTTTAGTATTTTAATAGTTATTTGAGAGATGGGATAATCAATTACAATTAGAATCCCTCCAAATAGCACTTATGCTTGTCGTATATGATTAACACACATTACCTAAAGCTTGTGGAGTTCTTTTTTGGTAGAGTAGGAAGTGGTCCTTTGAGAGTTATTGTTATTTTCATCAAGTCCCAAACAGAATCACTTCTAGTTATTGTTGCATATCAATATTTAGATCATGCACCTCATGTAAGTGCTTGAAAACAGATACAGTGGGCTTCCCAGGTGGCACTAGTGATAAAGAACCCGCCTGCCACTGCAGGAGACATGGGAGATCTGGGGTCAGTCCCTGGGTCGGGAAGATCCCCTGGAGTGGGAAACAGCACCTCATTCCAGTATTCTTAGTTTTCTGGCCTGGGAAATCCCATGGACAGAGGGGCCTGGTGGGCTAGAGTCCATGGGATCGTAAAAAGTCAAATGTGACTGAGTGACTGAGCACACTTCAGTTATTTGCTGTCTTAAACATCTTTTTTTATATCCAGCGCATTCCAGCCTTTATTAATTTCTTTCTCCATTTAAGTCAGAGAGTTTTTCCCTAAGAAGTAGACCTTCAAATTTCTTGACTTACTCAGAGATTTTTTTCCCAGGACTTCAGGACTTAACTGCTGGAGTTATTAAACATTGTCTCTGAGTGAAGAGAAGATGAAAAATAGTGTTCTTTCTGAGCAAAAATAAATTTATTCTTCTCTGGCTGAAAACAGTTTTTATTTCCAAGTGATGGAGCTCAAGCACAAATTTGATTGTTACTCTGCTTATTACCATATAAATAGCTTTTAAATTCAATATACCACTCAAATTCATGCAAATTATAGAGAGGGGAGGCTCTTCCAGAAACAAAAGACTAGAGTATAAAATTTCTTACACTTCACTGACGAAATAAATTATGTGCATCATAGTAGTCCTGACATTTTGATTAGGCTACATATAGGTAATCTCCAAAGTACATATTAACTCCCAAAACANAGGGGAGGCTCTTCCAGAAACAAAAGACTAGAGTATAAAATTTCTTACACTTCACTGACGAAATAAATTATGTGCATCATAGTAGTCCTGACATTTTGATTAGGCTACATATAGGTAATCTCCAAAGTACATATTAACTCCCAAAACAGTGATCATCAATTTTAATTCATTATAACTCTCTTGGTCATTTATAGTGTTAAGGGAAAAATAATGAAGAGACTACTATATCTGTAGATCATGCTTTGTTGTCTCATAATTTCCTGATGTTTTGTAACAACCAAATGATAAAATATTGATATCCAACAAAATAACTAAAAATAATTTAAATGGTATGTCTTCCAGAAATTGTGCCTTCTTAAAGTAACTTAAAATTGTTTTAAAAGTTCTTTTGTTGCTCATGATACTTATTTTCTTTACATCAAAAGATACTAAAACACACAAAGAATCAGGAGAATAATACTTATAATTAGAAGAAAAAAATAAACCAATGGAAAAGACCCAGAAGTGACAGTGTTGATGGAATTATCAGATAAAACTTTAAAACAGACATTATATTCAAAAATAAAACATGAGTAAAATGAGGAGACAGATGGAAACTATAAAAAATAACCAACAGGAAACTTTAGAGCTAAAAATCACACAAAATAAAAAATTCTCTGGGTAGACTTAACAACGGATTAGATACTGCAGGAGTAATAACTCTTGCAAGGGCCATAACTGCAAAGGCAACAGAAATGAAATGGGAGAAGGACTTCCCTGGTGGTCGTGGCTAAAACTCCACATTCTCAATGCAGGGAGCCTGGATTCGACCCCTGGTCAGAGAACTAGATCCCACATGCCGCAACCAAAGAAATTATATGCAACAACTAAGACCCAGTGCAACCAAATTAACTAATTAAAAAAGAGAGAGAGAGAGAAATGAAATGGGAGACGTGACAATAAAAACTGTGGAAATTGAAGCACAGGGAGAAAAAGACTGGAAAAAATAATGAACAGAATCTGTGTGGCCTCGGGCAATAGTAAACAATCTAATGTAATAGTCGTTTAGTCGCTAAGTCATGTTTTGTGACCCTGTGGACTGTAGTCCTCCAGGCTCCTCTGTTCATGAGATTTCCCACGCGAGAAAAGTAATTGCAATCTCAAGGAGACTGTAACCCCCTTCTTGGAGGGCTGAATATGATTTTGAAGAAATAATGAGCATAAATTTTTCAAAAGCATCCCATCACACGTCTAAGAATTAGGCCATTACACCTTCAACAGGATAAAGAGAAAGACCCCACCAAGTCACATCACCATCAAATGAATACAATTCCATGATGGAGAAAGCATGTCTTTTTTTTTTTTTTTTTTTTCATGGAAAAAGCAGATTGCATATAGATTCGAACATGCTGAATCTCAGTGAAAGATAGGCATTTTGAAATATCAGTTCAGAATCTAGGAAAGATTCAAACTGGGGGTTCGTCAGTCTGTACGCAGTGGAGAAAGATGTAGAATCCAACCTCCACTCCTCTATGATCCACTGAGATTCTCCCCGTCCACCTCCATTTTTCCCTTTAAAAACTGCCATGGCTGAGCAGAATCTTCAGGGTCGGTCTCAGAACATGAGAGTCCCTTCTCCCCAACTTGCTAGTTTTTCAGATTAAAGCAGCTTTCCTTTTTACTGACACTTGCCTCTTGAACAACTGACTTTAGAGTGGTGAGCATCTGAACCTTAGTTCAGTAACAGGCATAGCAACATAAATACCAGAAATGACCTGTAACACTCCATGAAATGAAAATCTGCTGTGAAGATCACTAGCAACCATGAAAGTACCTGATGTTTTCTGGTTAGATGTCTTCAATTTGAAGTGGATACCAGGGATTTAAATTTCATTTCTACAGTGATTTAACAAAAAAAAAAAAAAGAGAGAAAGAAAGAAAATAAAATGAGGGGGAGGAGTGGTGCTAGATAAACAAAGCACACCCTTCACTACTGTCCTTTCCTGAGCCAACCACTTACAATATTAAATGCAATTATTAAGGTATATTGACAGAGTATCTAATATAAACTCTATACTACAAATGTCTGTGTAAAATCACGTCTCAGAATTCTAAAAAGTGTCTAGAAGTCTTTTGCTCCTTTCAGTATTCAAACAGGTATTTTTTTTTCCTCTTGTATATAATTGTAGCCTAGTGAGACCAGCTGGGCGTGGAAGGAGTAGTAGAGAACTCTCAAACAGGTACCACTCAGAAATTCCCAGCTGGAATGGGGCTTACCTGTTGGAGAGCAAGCCCAGACATCGCCCGACCCTGCAGCTTCTGCACTCAGCTTTGTCAGATGGGAAAAGCCAATCTGTAGATCTAATATTTTTTCAATAAATCCTATGGAAACTTGAGCAAAATTTCAAAAAAATCATACTTTTGAGAAAAGTCATGCTTTTCAGAAAAACATAAAAGCATTTTTAAAGTGTTGATTTTTTTAAGTGTAGCTATAGACATTAAAATAATGTAACAAAAAGCAGCTAGAGAGTCAAGCAGTTTGCCAGAGATGGAATGAAGGGGCCTGTTCTCCTCAAGCCTGATTTATTCATCTTCCAAAGAAACCAGATTAAAAACTAAAACATCTCAAAGCTGGTGGATTACATCATTTTATCACTGACAAGACTTGAGGAAAACAAGCATCCTGGTTATCTTTCTCATCAGATTTTTCCTATTACTACATTTCTACCATTTTGTACTTCTTTAGCTCTTTCTATCCTCCCTTCATCTTACTTAAAAAAATCTTAACATAATTGAGAGTTTTGCCAGAGTTACGTCATGTACACCCACTTTCAAATGTTTTGGTAAATGGTGACACAGAAGAGAGTCCCATAAAATTAAGCATTCAGACAGAAAGCAGGAGAGTTGTTACCAGGAGTGGGGGACAGTGTGTGACTGCCCAGTGGCTAGAGGTTTCTATTGGGGATGAACAGGTTCTTCAGATGGATACTGATCATAGCTGTGTGTGTTAGTCGCTCAGTCATGTCTGACTCTGCAATCCCCTGGACTATAGCCCACCAGGCTCCTCTGTCCCTGGAATTTTCCAGGCAATAATACTGGAGTGCACTGCCATTCCTTTCTCTAGGGGATCTTCCTGACCCAGGGACTGAACCTGCATCTCCTGCATTGCAGGCAGATTCTTTACCATCTGAGCCACTAGGGATTGTAAACGTAAACACTACTCATTGTACACTTTAAAATGGTAAATCCCTTATATATATATATATTTTACCCCAGTAAAAACTTTTTAAAAGACAAAAAAAAAAAAAAAAAGTGAAAGCAGCACACCATCTTTCAGACATGACCAATTTATTCAGAAAATTCAAATTTCAGTTTGGCAAAGTATACCCAGGGGCAGAGTTTGGGATAATCATTTCATTCAGAGGCAGCTACATTTTCTAGAGCTAACTGGCCATGGGGTAGTATTGGAAGGGAAGAAAACAAAACTATAAAAAATAACTTAGGGTGTGTGGGTGATAAACGCAAATATCTGCAGAGGAAACCAACCAAACAAGCAGCTTACACAACTGAGGCATGAGAAACACTGATGCTAGTAGAAATCCTTTATTCCATTTAGTTTTACACACATGACGCACCAAATTTTTTCCAGATACTGGGCTAGCTGCTGGGGTCCAGGTGGAAATACAAATATCATCAAGATGTAATCCCTGTTCTTAAAAAGTTTACAACAACCCATGTAAAAATGAGGGCATCAAGGGAGGTACCAGAAAACGGCTAAAAAAAACTGGAAGGAGGAGGGCTCACCTCTACTTCTTAGTAGAGGCTGAAGCCGGAACCCTCTTAAATTAGGTGATGTGGGTGAGGCAGGGGTTGCATGCCGAGTAAAGAGAACTCTGGTGTTGAAGCATGTCTTGGCAACAGGAATGGTCTCACTCCTCCACAGCCTTCCACGTGTGAGGGAAAGGGGTATTCAAAGGTAGGCAGTTTTATTTTAACCCCTCTCATCATTAGCCCCCTATAAGAGATTGATAAGGAAGTGAAAAAGTATTGAAAAAAAACAAACACATCCAATTTGGAAGAGACAGGACATAGACAAGATATACCATTTCATTGTTTTAATGTAAACTCAACTGCTTATCCAGTAACTTAAGTAAAACCATTGAAGGGGGGAAAAAATCCCTCTGGCAGCACCACAGTTCATTATGGCAGAATGCTGTCTCTCCTAAGACTATGAAACTAGTTTTGGCTACTGCCAACAGTGGATGCAAGAGTACAGGGACACTGAAGTCCATATTTTACACATAAATTAACGTCAATAATTCCACCGTAACTGAACACAGATGATGAAGACGGCTTGGAAGAGACAATTTGGGAAGAGAGGTGAAGTCTCTGAAGGCTAGCTGATCTAAAAATGACTTGGGATGCTATATCTCCTACAAGAGGAGCAAGTGAGTTAACAGTCAACTATGTGTATAACATACATCCCCAAAAGAATTCTAACACAACATACTACTAACCGAACATCACAGTTTCTGCTTTTGCAATTTACACAAGTTACCTGAATGTTAATACTTTAGGGAACCCTTACAAACACAGTATACAAGTTATGATATTATGCATCACCCTTAACTTATGAAAGTTTGATTTATATTATCTCAAAGGAAAACTAGTATTTATAAATCTCATTTTCCCACATAATTCATTACTCATTTTAAAAAATAATTTTTTTAAAAGTGGNCTGGCACAATGTCCTACATAAATAAAATAAATACTGTTCTTTGAACTTATATTAGTTCTGTAATGTATACTGACTTTTGGAAACAAAATGTTTTAAAATGAACTTCTTATAAAAGCACTTAAAACCATTAGTATTATGCCTGTCTCTTATACACATCTTTTATCAATGGTAAATTAGAATGCAAACACCTGCCTGGTTTTGATAAAATTAAAAACAAACAAACAAACAAGAAAATAAGTTTTATGACCAGCACCTCATAAAACCAAAAACCTCCTTCTGAAGCATAAAGTTCAATCCTTCTTGCCTTCTTAGTAAATGTTAATCCAAACCCTCCCCAATCTAGGAACTGTTCTGGTTGGTTACATCACAAACATACAGTATTTTTTAACATTAAGAAATTTCTGACATGGTATGAAAAATAAACAGCTAGCTTTTAAAACCAGAGTGACTCAGAGTTCTAGAACAAATATAATAGCACACTAAAATAGTTTAAATGTAAAATTAAAAATTAAAATCTATCATGGTCTTAATTCAAAAACCAAAGGATTATGTATCATTTCAGACATATACATCAAGATGCCAGTTCTTATAAAAAAGTACTTCAGTTTTAAATGCTAGATTATGTAAAAATAATTTTATATCAATTTTATTCAACTTTAATGATTTCCCCCAACTCTAATATTAAAAACATGAAAAGAACTTAAATTTTAATGGCAAAAGTCACTGTTTTCCCCATCTACTAAAAAAATTTTTTGTTTTCCCTTATTAACATACAATGCCCTATTGTTAAGGCACAACTTTTTTTAAGAATAAAAATGAAACCATCAATTTATTTTACACAACAGTTACAAGGCAGACGTTTTTAGGCATATGCTAAAAACAAATAAGTCTTAAACCAAATCGTTGCTTCTATTCACAACCAATCAACACACAGCCAAGGTGAGTGAGGGGTTGCGGCTAGATTCTAAACAGTTCCCGTTTTAAACGTACTTAAGATTGTCTCCAGAAAGCCATTTTCAAGCTGTTAACAAGGAGAGGCAAGTTGGGTACTTTCTTTTTTGAGGAATAGGGAGGGGGTGGCACGCCAGCTTTCTTTACTTATGTTGGGCAGTGGGAGACAGTCATCACCTGCAAAGCCTGAGTCAAATCCAATTTCTGAATTAAACACCCTGAGACAGGGCAAGGGCTTGCCTGGCGTCCCCCTTCCCCCAGGCCTTTCCTCCTCCCACTCTTTCCTCAGCCACCGCCCGGACTCAATTTGCACAATATTCAAAGGCAGCACCCAGCAAACAGGAAGAATCTGCACAACTGCTAAAGCACACAAACCACATGAAGCTTGTAACTTCATTATATAGCCATAAACAACTCAATATTTAGAATCAAAGAAAAACACTAAAACTGGGGAAAGGGGACAACTGAATAACAAAGATAAATAGGACCCGTCTTGTAGGTCCTTACAATCCCAACTGAAGCAGGGATCAATTATGAAAACTAATAGAGATAGCAAGCTTTCTCCAGCAGGTAACGCGCTTGTATTTTCTGCACTTTCACTCTTTGAAGGATGGGTCAGAAAGGCTTAAGATAGAAGCCTTGGGTTATTCTTGACAGTTACTCTGTGGTTTTAAAGGTGACTTTCCTTTACTTTTTGAGGAGTCTTTGAAAAGTAATAGTCAACTTGGGCTCTCTTAGTATTAATCTCCCCTACTGGAATTCTAGTCTCGGTTCTGTCCTAAGATTTCAGCAGCCAATCACAGAGACACAGGTCTATGATAGAATTCCAGGGTTAAGTGTTGGGGAAGGGTATATTGGTTAACAAATAGAGGCAGAAATAAGATAACATATATTAACAAGTTAGGGAGATATGGAACAAGGTGAAGAGAGAGGGGCAGAGGAAGGTGACAGCTGATGGATCCTAAGGTTATTGGTGCTATTTTTACTAACTGATGCAGAAAACTCAATTTTAATGGAAAACTGTCCTCTAAATAAGGGCAAAGATGAGGGAAAGGGAGGTCATGTGCTGGGAAGGTGACAGTCACTAAGAGTAAACATTTTAGAAATACTTGTATTTATGGGAGATATCATCTGTCTCACACAAGGTGTTTCTCACTGGTGTGTCCTGGCACAATGTCCTACATAAATAAAATAAATACTGTTCTTTGAACTTATATTAGTTCTGTAATGTATACTGACTTTTGGAAACAAAATGTTTTAAAATGAACTTCTTATAAAAGCACTTAAAACCATTAGTATTATGCTATACTCAACAAATTGCAAAAATAATGCATTTGTCAGCCAGTATCCTAGTTTTTGCACATGACACAAGCTCTCCACAAAGTCATTATCTACGTGTGGCTTAATAAAATTAAAAACTAAAGCCAAAACACCATGCCTGCTAACATGAACTAGTCCCATTTCCGAATACGCTAGTCTCTTTCCCCGAAGTTTGACATATCACAATTAGAACAAACACTTATACCACAGGACTCTGGAAATAGCATATGCTTCTGCCATCTCTCCTGAGGAAAAAAGATTTCCTCATCTCATTGTAAAGTAAAAAGATTTCCTCATCTCATTGCAAAGTAAAAAGATGAAGCCTCTAACACTTGGCTCAGAATTCCTAAAAGTCCTGGTTAAACACCAGGTATTTCAACTACTAGAACTTGTAATGAATTCTGATAAATAAAACCCTAGCTATTGAGGCCCACGGCCCTGCAGGACTAGAGACTGAGTAAAGGTAATGTGTGTGTCACACTCGACCAATTCCCCAAAGAGGAGTGAGGATCTGCAAGCCTAAAGATGTAAGCACATTCCACCAGGTGAGGACACCTGCCCTTCCTTCGGTCAACTTTATCTCCAAGACAAGAAAATAAACGGAAAATTGATCAGTTAAAAACTGATCTAGGGTTAAAGAGAAAGAGAGAGACAAGAAAGGAAGCCATGAAACCCTAAGAAATCCCTCTCCTTATCAGTGTGTTATGGAACGAAATCATGGCAAGGTCATGTGAAATGACGGTACTGTTGAGGTGAAGTTTCTGATCATGCTGAGAAAAACCAGACTTCCCAATGGGAGACAGCTCACAAAACAAAGCTTGAATTACAGTGATACTGCAAATATGTCACAACCTTTTCCAACCAGAGTGCACACCTGAATAGGAAAAAAAATTCATCAAAAAGTAAGTTCAATCTTCATTTCTTTAACCCAAAGGGAAAATACAAAGTATCTCAGGTTACTACTTTGAGAGCTTGGTTAGATTAGATCCATTTATTAATGGCAAAAGCCACCTTAACTCACTCTTGATAACGAGGGAATCTCTAGAGATATGGCAAATTTTTTAAAAAGTACTAAAACAAGCTTTTTAAAAATAATGAAGGCTAGTTCAATTCATGTAGTTTCAAATAACTTTCAGTTAATAACAGAATAACATTATATTTTATAATGCTTTATAGCATATTTTATCCCTAATGAGAAAAAGTACCAAAATTTTAACGTTAAACCCTGAAACCTTAATCCAAATCTTAGAAGTTAAAAGATTAAATGTGGGTCAGGAGGGAAAGGACAGAACCATGCACCGTACACAGGGCAAGTGAAGCTGATCAGCAAGATGGCAGAAATGTTGAACCCATAGGTACAAACACACGTCTCTTTATAAAAACAAACCAAAACGAAACAGAATACACACACACACAGAAATTACAATGCAACCGTCATATATCCATATTCTCTACTAGCTGGTGAACCTGTTATTAAAATTTCAAAGAAAAAAAAACAATTTGAGCTTTTTCTATTTTAATCCATAAGAAATATTCAGTAACAGAGAATCTGTTGCATATTAATGAATTTGTAGCTTCTTGTGCTTTCTATTTGAATTAGGGGTAAAAAAACCCCTATTATTTTATTTTGAATGAGATATAACTGTATAGTAGTATTAAACACCTACACGAAACAATCCTTTCTTCAGCCCAATTCTATATGAAAGTATTAACAAACTGAAGATTCATGATACTGTGTGAAATGGTGACTCATAACAATGTAGACTCAGCTACAGATTTTAATTCACAAATATATATATATGTGCCTCGTGTATGACAACCGTACGAAAATAGTCTCAAAAATAAAGACAATACTTGAGACATGAAGCAACCCATTCTCCCTGATCCTGCATCCTATTACAGGGAAAAGAAGTCTCAGATGCTTCATAAATACTTTACAAAGTTCGGGATGGCCTAAACCATGCATAGTCTCCACCACTGCTTTGAGCCTCAGCACACCAGGCCAACCGATCAGCTCTGGGGGGGCTGTGACCTGTCGTCATCTTGGCTTATTTATGTCCCATCTTCTCCAGATCCGGGAGCTTTCTGACCAGAGCCTGGTGGTTCATCCTGATGCTGGCCAGGAGCCCCCCTTCAATGCCGTCAGAACCAGTGTAACTAATTTCTTGACCACTCAGGGTAGTCATGTGCCCCCCGAGGGCTTTCAAGATGGCGTTGCCAGCACAGATATCCCACTTTTTGATGTATGTCACATGGATATATAGATCAGCTTTTTCTTGACTCTTATCAGGCACATCCAAGAGTGCTAAAACTTTATAACCTGCAAGATAAACACAGGATTTAGGTTATTATCTGGAAGAGAGGAAGAAAGGAGAGTACTGTCTTGAGGATGCTGTTGACACCAGCACAGGGTATGCAGGAGCTCTCTACACTACCTCTGCAACTGCTAAGTCTAAACTTATTTTTAAAAATAGTTTTTTTAAAGTCACAGTACAGATGTTAAACCTAAAGGAGCAAAACAATACTGTAAAGTATACAAAGTAGTTTATTAAGCTATTATCAAGTATAAATAAACATACGCCTATAATTTTTTAAATTTAAATCTACTTTGTGGTTGTCTTCTGAGAGGTGATACCTTCAGTATGAATTGTTTGCTATGGACTATACACTGAAGCTAAACACCCCCAGGTCTCCCTTGAGTGTCTAAGTAGAATGAATTGGAAAGGAGAAAGCACAAGATAATGTTACTACCCTAAGTCTTTTGTGTAATGAGGTAGAATTTTTAAAATAAAATAATAAAACAAACTCAGAAGAAACTGGGTCAAAAACCTATTTTATCCTATTCCTATTGGGAATTTTGCATATCACCTTTCCTGATCAACCTGACAGCCTATAAAAAAAACAATGAAACCATGTTAAGAAAGACATGTATAGGTCAGCAGTAAACTAAAACTGTTAGGCTTAAAAGCATTACTTTTCTATTACTGTGCTGAAAAAGGTTTCCAAACACAAATGTTTCCTACTATGCTTCGCAATTTATTTGAATTAAAACACGTTTGTCATAGCAAACAGCGTTCAAAACAGAGTGGGCTAAATCCAGGCATGGCCTGGTTTCACACAGCCCTCAAGCTATGGGTGTTTTCTGTATTTTTAAAGAGTGGCTAAAAAAAAAAAATCTAGTAACAGCAGCCATAGCCGTTCTAATAACATTTAACGATGGTTCCTGCCAGCCCCTGCTAAGCACAGGGTTGTGATGGCTGGATCCTTCTTTCTCTCCTTGTGATGGTTACAGCTATACTAACAGCACAATCACTTCAAAGTCAGATCATATACAACACCCACTGATGTCAGGAAGAGACTTGCATATATTCCAGGATCAGAAACCACTGCTGTGAGACTGTTTCCGTTGTGAGACTGTACCCAGGAGGCAGGTGTGCCTGAAATCCTGCTCTCGAAATAACCAAGTAGGAGACCAGGCCTGTCCTAAAAGCCCCCGTGTCCACTCCCACTTCTTCCCAAGGACCAAATACCAATGAGCCTCCTGACATGGGCATGGCCATGCAGGGCACAGGGTAGGGCCCACACGGAGCAGGAACATACCAGCACCGCCCGCTGGGATGATCGTAGTCTGGTTTCCGAAAGTCTGAAGAGCAACCTGTTTGACCATTCCTGAATGCGAGCGAGACACGACAATCCTTGGGGTCTTCTCATTGTAAGAAGTGCGGGCTTTCACATTTGCTCCACCGTCTACCATCGCCCAGGCTGGAAAGCAAATGTAATAGCCAGTAATGGCACCAAGACTTTTTAAAACCAATATACCAGGGGTGACTGGAAAACAATTCTTCCCAAGAATTCTTTTATCTCCAAACAGGGAGTTTTGGTTTTTGGAGTACAAGGGTCATATGTTTATTTTTACAGCAGGCCACATTCAAAACTACAAGGGGTGATGCAACCCGGTCCAATCAGAAAAGTGACTAGTAGGTCCTTGTTGAGGAACATCCTGGCTCCAGAGCTCCCTGCAGGCCCACTGTGGGGTCTTCACTGGACCACACTGAAACTCAACTTCCCCACCTCCTGCCCTCCCTCCCACAAATCTGACTCCAAGAGCTTGTTCCAGTAAACATTCTGCAGATAATAATCACAAGAAAATAATAATCAGAAGCACCCAAAGGGCAGGATCTTCTGTGATAAGTGATCTGATCTCAAGGAGTCAATGTCATGGGGAAAAAGGGGACTGGAGGCTGATCTAACTTAACATAAGTGACCTAACAACCAAAAGAAATGCTTGTCACTTGACTGGACTATGGTCTCAGTTAACAGGTTGTAAAATTCACTTCTTGAACAACTGGGGGAAATGTGGCTATTGGATAATGTTGTTAATTTTATTATTAACAGTACTGTTCTTGTTTAGAAATATGTTCTTTTTAGAGATGAATACTGAAATATATGTAGTAGAAGGTCATGATCTTTGTGATCATCTCTAAAATACATAGAAAATGAATGAATAAATAAAAGCAAATATATAAAAATATCATCAACTGTTAAATCTAAAGTACATGAAAAGTCATTATCACTTTTTGAAATTATTCATAATAAAAGTAAAATAAGAAAAGAAAAACAAAAAATCCTCTAAATTCTTTTTAGAAATGATCAAAAAACACATGATTGTATCAAGAAGTGAATTTGCAATGCTGTATCTCTAGAGGTCAGTATTGTGTAAGAGAATAAAGAGAGTACATCTCANCATAATAAAAGTAAAATAAGAAAAGAAAAACAAAAAATCCTCTAAATTCTTTTTAGAAATGATCAAAAAACACATGATTGTATCAAGAAGTGAATTTGCAATGCTGTATCTCTAGAGGTCAGTATTGTGTAAGAGAATAAAGAGAGTACATCTCAGTAGATAGTATCAGAATCATTTTAGATGAGAATTACTAATTTAATATTAAAAATACATATTTAAGATCACATAAACTCAATGCATTTAATCATAACATTTATATGGACAAAATTATTTCAAACACCTTAAAACACAGCTAGGTATTTAAATAAACATATGTGAATGATGATGATAAGATAGTAGTGATAAGCTAAAACAACAGTTAACAGAATGTGGTCAACACTCCATCTACAAGATGCCAACAGAAAGTCTGGTAGGAAATAACAAGCGGTTGGTACTTTGCTCCACAGACTTCAGACACTACAATTTCTTTCTACTAGCTACAGATTTACAATGAGTGGATTGACTGTGTCCACGTTTATACATCACTTCGGTAAAATGTGTACTATTCAAGCATCTCTTACTTCTAAGAATGTCACTCAATGAATTAATTCTAATTAAATCTGGTAAGATTTTGATCAGCTCTGTTCTAACTGCTGCCAGCAATAATAGTACCTAGCTTCCACTATAGTCTACTATAGCTACATTCTAGTAAATACATAATACTTGGCAGTTTGTACTCTGCAACATCAATATGCAGTCTGGATCTGAACATCACTCCCCAAAGAGAGAGCACAAGCCAAACAAACCTTTGATCCAGGAAAGGAAGGTCACTCGCACCTAATTAAGAGCGTATTGATTCCTTTGCAATGTTTGCTGACTAGTAAAAGCACCTTATGTTACTAAGCCTATAGTTGGGGGTGGGGGTGGGGTGTAGAGTATATATTTTGATGGAATAAAGGTTTTTAAAAAATGGACATTTTATTATCCCCATTCTCCCTCCTAACATGAACAGATATGGAAACCAGGACTTATCTGCCTCTCTGGTATCAACTTGCTCGGCATTTTCTTTATTGTAGTTCTAATTCTCTTTGGGCTAAGGGCACTTCACAGCAGATCCCAGAATGCACATGACCTCACGTGGAAGAGCCCAAGACCGTATACCCAGCAACAGCATGACGGAAACAGAGAGGACCGCAGCTGCTGGGCATCCACACCCAACTGCATTCCCTACACATTAAGGATCACTTGTCTTTATTTAACTGTTTCCATCTCTAAACAAGTTCAGAAAGCTATGCTTTGTCATACGTTACTAGTACCAACACTAAAATTCTCACTGTATCCAGTGAAGGGTGAGTTGGGGCTGACTAATAATTGTTGAATCACAGTTGAAATTTGCACAGGACCGTAAATAATACAGGAAATGATTTAATAACATTAATTTTTGGAAACTTTAGCATATTTCTTACCTGTATATTCAGAAAATGGTTTATGTATTACTCCTAGCACAGGTTTACCATTTACAGCCACACACACCATAGTTGTAACATACTTCCGAAGATCCTCTACAAGAAAAAAAAAAAATACAATAACAACAATTATTAAAATAATGTTAGGACTGAATATGAAAACTGAGTCTCAAGCACTCAAAAAAGACCCTGTACAAGGGGTGTACTCACTAGGTATTGTCACCATTATGTCAGCAAATCAGTCTCAGTCCAGGAAAAACCATTTATAAAGGAACTTCTAATAGTCCATGTTTCTATCATTTATTTCTGCAAACTTCTGTTTTAGAATTTGTTACTACTAGATACACACGTCTAGTCCCTTCTCCCTGTTCTCCAAATAGTGATCCACTGAGTGTCTATTTTGGGTCAATTTCCGTGCTTATGCCCAAGTATACAAAGAAGAAAAAAAGCCCCCACACTCAGAGAATGTACCATTTAGTTGGACAAATACATAACCCATCAATTTTTACATACCAAGAGAATAAAGAAAAGACAGAAATTAGATAACCTCTGGGTAAGAGGCCTGGAAGAAAATCCACAGAAATGAAACAGGAGCTAGAACTGGATGAGAAGGACAGGAATAGGAGGTGGGGGAAATAACTGATGTTGCCACTTACTTTCCCTGGGTGCCTAGGATTTACTATTTTTAATTCTAAGACTAGATGCGTATGCAATAAAATCTAAATTCCCAACATCACAAGTCAATAGTGTATTGTTTATATAAATAAATACCTCAACAATGCACACTTCAATATACAAATCAATATATACATAGACATTTCAATAAACAGGTGTCCAACAGAAACCATTTTGTTGTTGTGACTGCCAGAAGCTTCCCTTCACTAAAGAATCAGTGACACAGTGAGCCACTGTCACTGAGAGGAGGACGCCATGATACAGCAGTCAAAAAAGGTTGACCATAACTAAGTGATCCACTCCAGAAGTTTCAGAGCACAGTGCTTTAATCCAGCTCTCTTAAATCTAACTAGGCAAATTGTGTCCATCAGGAAAAAATATTCACCACCAGGAATATACCACCTGCCCTTGTTCTGGTTCTCTAATACATAAAGGCAATATCAAGTCTGAGATCAATTTTAATTGAAAAGTCACCCGTGTATTCCTGGGTGGCATCCAGTGGGTCAATCCAGACGGTGACACTCTCTGCTGGCACCTCCTGGGGAGTGGCTATTTCCTTTAGGATATCTTCAGGAATCTTCCGATCCCACAAGATCACCTCTTGATCAGCTGCATCCACATGTTCCTCCGTATTGATCTGCATCAATGGTTGAGAATGGTTGACAGTTTAAAAGGTTTTAAAGTAAAAAAATCACTACCTGAAAAAGCACAATAGAGAAAAACAATTTAAATAAAATCCCCCAAATTGAAAGCAGATAAATTAGTACTTTTATTTCAAGGAAATTCTTTGCCAATGAAAACATATAAGAAATTCCAGATATGTTGTCTTCCAGTGCTTTCCAACTGAATATTCAAATTTAGCTTGTTGTGTAAGCAGGACAGAGAATCTAAAAAAATACAGAAAGAAACTAAGCATCAAAGAAACAAGCTATTTAAAGCTTAAAGATATTTAGGGAAAGAAATACATTAAAAAATGACAATATTATGGAAAACTGAACACAACAGTTAGAGAAGAGTGATAATAGATTTAAAAATAGGCCTTCAAAACAATGATAAAGACATCAATTCTCCCATCTGCAAACTGCAGATTTAAAGCAACTTCAATCAAAATCCCTAAAGGTTTTTGTTTTTTTAAATCTCGTCTTAGAAATGGAACAAGCCACCTAGGGAAGGATAGAAAAAAAAAAAAAGAAAAAATATATATGTATGTAAATGTCATGGTTGGGTGACTTTCCTTGACATATTTTGGCTTTTTCCCCAGCATCACAGGTATAATTGACAAAGCTGAATGTATTTAAAGTGTACAGCACGACGAGATGATATACGTGCACATTGTGGAGTAAGTACCACAATTCAGTNCGAGTCAGGCTCCTCCCCCGGGGGGCGGGGCGGGCGGCCGGGTGACTGGGAGGTGCTGGACCGCTCCGCCTGCGTTGCTCTGGTCGGTCGGCGGTGTTTGGGTTTTGAAATCACTGTGGGGATGTGGCGGAATTACTGCCCAAATACAGAAGGATGCCGAGTGCCTTGCGGAAATTCAAATTAAATCTCCCTTTGAACGACACTGTATGGCCGAAATAGAGTACCAGGGACAGTCTAAACTTCCCATCACTCTGATTATTGAGGAAAAGGGGACACAACGAGGCATTTAAAGTCTATGCCTTTTTCGTCGACGCTTGTGCAGACAGAACCTGTAGCTTTAAATCGCCTCTCGGCGCTCTTACTGGCAGAGCGGGGATTGGGAGGGGATGAGAGTAAGTTTATTTGACTTTATTAATTCTGTTGGCACCCCCGTCTGAACGCATATGCATTTATATCTGTATGTATAGATTTTCCCCTGTACCTTCACCTGCCAGAATGAGCCATCCTCTATGCAGGTGAAGAACTTACCTTGGTTCTGGGCTTTCACTGTGTGATAATACACTTCCGGCTTCCCTCATTGCCAAGTCCACTTTACCCACACCTTCCTCCCAAAGGCTGAGAGGGGAGAGAAATTGCCTGCGAGACTCCACTTGATGTAAAGATTGTCCCAGGATGGTCAGTCTACAATATGTAATCTTTGACTCAATGTAAGCCCTTTATATGTACGTACAGAAGCGTTTAAAAGGAGGGACTGCCTTCTGCTATGCTAGAGGTTTTAGCCATAAAAACAAGTGTTCACTAAATTTAAATAAGTATTATAATAAACATGAATGTTTATCTTCCATCCTAACAGTGAACATTAACGTGAGCAGAATTACTACGAATGTTAGAATATTTATTTAGAATCAACTTAAAATGTAGCCAGTTTTACTGTTTGTAGCCAAAAGTCATTGGGGTTAAATGAGCTTGAATATTAAAGACCTTAAAAACTGCAGGTATACAGGATGAATTATGAACATCAATTGCTGGGCAAGTCATTAGAGACAGGCAGACTTTTTCACTTCCTTAGAGTTTAGGTTATCTATAGAATTTGCATGTGGTTAATACAGATACAATAAAGGAAGACCATAGATTGGTTTCCTTGCTTAAAAATAATCACAGCACAAAATAAGGTACAAATACAAATCGGTGTAGTAACAGCCCCTGGAGTGCTGACAGCACCAAACCTCAAGGAACTGACACTGTTCTGGTCAGCTTTGGAGAGCAACTTCATAATTAAGCAAAGCTGCTTTCCAAAGAAATCTGAAAGCGAAGGTCACAGGGTAAATATGGTTTCCAAATCCAGGGATAAATACAAAGACTAGGCTTGAAGTGAAGGCCTAATTAACTTCAACAGAACCACCCCATGAGATCAGCAAAAGATAGGAGTTGGCTGTAGTTATGAAATATTAAAAGCATTGAGGAAAAGTCTGTCTGAGGTTTGTAAAAATAATCAGCAGTGTATTCCAAGGATATGGGAAAGCAATATTGGGCTATGCTCACTGGCATTATATAAAGCCTCAGTGAGACACAGAGAGAGTTACTAAAAGCTCTGAGGCATTTATACTGCAGGAAAGGTGTTTAAGAATTTAGACAGAAGATGCCAAGGCACATGGGCAGAATCAGACTATGTTTAAAGATCATAGTTCCAAGTGTTCTAGTATTCAGGTGACAATCGGTAACAGCTAATAGATATTGATAAACGGTAGCATGTGATCATTAAGAGAAACTTTATGACAAGAAGAACAATTTAACTAGTTATGTTTGGGACAGTGATGTTGTCTTGGAACCTTCATAGGAATTTGATTAAATGAAACTTGCATTTTCAGTTAACAAGTTGCTAGAAACTTTGTTGTTTTTGTTTTAGTCACTCAGTTGTGTTGACTCTTTGCGAACCCATGGACAGTTGCCTATCAGGCTTCTCTGTCGATGGGATTTCCCAGACAAGAATGCTGGAGTGGGTTGCCATGCCCTCTTCCTGGGGATCTTCCCAACCCAGAGATCGAATCCATGACTCCTGTGTAGATTCTTTACCATTGAGCCACCAGGGAAGCCTCCTGGAAGCTGCTATGAAGCATATAATCTTCACATATGAAAACTATATGAAAGTAAATATAAAATGATAGGTTTTTGAATTGAGGTGAACTGATCTTTCAAAAATAATCTTCTATAGGGGATAAAAATGATGAGGACTGCCTAATGTTTCTTCTGTATAAGTGTTGATAGCAACGAGAATTAACAAACAGCAGAAACTTTTTTGACCACTTTCCGTGTAACTGGCTTGCTTGACCCTGCTCTCTACTCTCCCTGTGCCCAAACCTAGTAAGGGTATGTGTTCTTGGTGTACCTGCTCTCTTTCACTCCCTCTAGTAAAACTTTATATACATCATGTGTTTTGTTTATTTCAACCCCATTCTTCCACTGTTATTATTATTATAAATACATGTAAGTTAAATATCATGTAAAACAATCAAATGTGAGTATAAAGCTGAAAGCATTAAATGTCCAGATTAAGATGAGTCACCCAGAACAGAAATTGCCATCAAATTAAGTGTTGGAGCAAAAACTGATTGTGAAGAAAAAGAATTGTGTAAGTTCAAACAGATGCTGAAGTCAGATTGCTCAACTTTAAAGAAACCAAGTTGGTCATTCTGTGGATGGTGCTTTACCCATAGACTTGATGCTGCAACACGTTAATAGCAAAGAAAAGTCCTGCCTTATACTATAAGACCAGTGATTATATATTTACATCTTCTAAGTGCCTAAGGGACTTCCCTGGTAGCTCAGAGGTAAAGAATCTGCCTGCCAGGACAGGATACATGGGTTCGATCACTGGGAAGACTCCCTGGAGAAAGAAATGGCAGCCCGCTCCAGTATTCTTGGCTGGGAAATCCCATGGACAGAGGAGCCTGGCAGGCTACAGTCTATGGGATTGCAAAAGAGTCAGACACGACTTAGCAGCTTAACAACAACAACAAAGTGCCTAAGATATCTAGTCTGTCCTATAATTCCCTGCTTTGAGTTTTCTCAATTAAGTGACTCACTCTGATGACATCAGACACTGACCTTTCCTGAACACCTGGGTGGTTTTGATCCTTTCTTGCAAGAACCACCTCTCCTTCTGTTCTGCATCATGTGTGAAAAGTCAGACCCACTTACAGAACATTATTAAGATCTTAAGTGATTATGAAGGTATTCTGGTTTGTCTGAATGACTCCTGACCCCAAAATTTACCTTTTTTAGAGAAACATAACGTGTTTGTGATAAATCTCTTCCAGTTAGTTTCCTTGTATTTTCCTCTTTTATTTTTTGTATAAAAGTAAATTTTAGAGGGACAGTTAAATTAACTAGAGGTTCAGGGTAATTGAATCCTAAGTAAAATCAGTTTTTTCTACTTTACTGAGAAAGCAAAACAATGAACTGATGCCATTTCTTCATGTTTAAGTATTAAAATTCCAAGAAGAGTATTATTTGTATATGCCTCCCTTAAATGATTTAATATGATAAAAACAAGAACTATTTTTTAATACATGCAGTTATTTGATGTTTGCTTCTGCTACCAAAGTTCTCTCCTTGGTAAATCATACTATTCTTGGGACAGTGTCTTTCGTATGTTAAGGCTATATATGGCCTGTGTCTAATACATGATTTATGTCCATTATTAAAATTTATTTTCGCCAGAATGTAGAGACACTCCACTCAGTGAATAAGTTTCCCACTTAATATACAGTAATATGTTAGCATTGTAGCACTTACTGTGGCCCTGATCTTAGCAGTAATAGTTAAGACTTATTTAAAATAGAGGCAGTCCTATAGGTATGTACAATAGAAAACTGGATATAATTTCTACCCTTTGAAATTATAATCATGATAATCCATACGATCAACATGAAGCCAGGTACCCATCTTACATACCATTGTATCTGTTGACTTAATTCAGATCTTCTGCATGGTTGAACTCAGTAAATATATATGAAACTGGATTTTTAACAAAATTTTGTCCATTGTATAAAGTATTTCTTTAAATATGAATCTAACAAATCCATTAAAGACCCAACATTCATTTCATCTGTTCAAAACATTTGTTTCACAAGAATAAAAGTAAGCTGAAATCAATGTTAACTTTGGAGCTGTTGAGATGTCAAATATTTGTTCATTTGTGTGCATGTTCTTTATTTAATCCAATGGTTGGCAAAGTATCAATTCAGTTCATAATGTAAAATTTCCCACATTATATTTTATTCTGTAAGTAGCCTGAAGTCATATCACACATTTTGTCCATTATCCACCCAAAACCTAAGGTAGCCTATTTTCTTAAAACTCCATTTAGTTAAAAAATATGGTGTAGTATTTGAAATGTTTTAGTTCACAAAAAATAACATTTGAATGTGTTCATCAATCATGATTAGAATATATAGTCTATCAAGTTGTGTTTATAACTTTTTACAGAAGAACCCCAACATACTACATATTGCTGTTGCACAGACTATGTATAATTCAAGCCAAGTCATGTCACCCAAAATGAAAGAACTCAATAATTTAATATCTTAGCCAATGTGTCCTAAACTTTTTGTCAATGAAAAACATAAAATTTTTTTTTTGAATTATAGGGATATCAAAGAGAGCCTCAGTAAAAAGTGCTTACCCTATGACCTGAAATTTTCATCCATTCTTTTTGTTTGTTTGTTTGCACTGGGTCTTCATTGCTGTGTGAGCTTTTGCTAGTTGTGGCAAGTGGGGGTGACTTTCTAGTTGTGGTATGTGGGCTTCTTATTGTGGTGACTTCTGTTGTTGTGGAGCTCAGGATCTGGAGCCCAGGCTTCAGTCATTGTGGCACATGGGCTTAGTTTCCCTGAAGCATGTGGAACCTTCCTGGACCAGGGATCGAACCCGTGTCCTCTGCATTGGCAGGCAGATTCCCATCCACTATACCACAAGGGAAGTTGCTTCCATGGTTTTAAGCCCTCTAAATGATTCTCTAAATGATTCATGAATCTGTTCCCTGGTCACTGTTGGGAGATAGTTCTCTGAAAGTCTCTGTTTTCTGTTTGTCTTTCCTTGGGCATATTGATTCACTTTTCAAAGATGTTATCTTTTCAAGGATTATTGTACAGCAGAGAGCCTGGAAAGACAGAGATGGAATCTTCCTCCAGAGAGAAGGACAAGTTTGTTTCCTGTGAAAGTGTTAGTCGCTCAGTCGTGTCTAACTCTTTATGACCCTATGGACAGGAGCCTGCCAACCTCTGTCCATGGAATTCGCCAGGCAAGAATACTGGAGTGGGTTGTCATTCCTTCTCCAGGGGACCTTCCTGATCCAGGGATAGAACTGAGGCCTCCTGCATTGCAGGCAGATTCTTTACCATCTGAGCCACCAGGGAAGCCCTTTTCCCCTGTACATTATAGTAAAAATAACTGCAGGCAGGCTTACTGCCAATTTTAAGAGAGTCAGGGTCCCTAAGTTCAAAGTTTATCTCCTGTAATACAAGCTACTGTGGGTACAGGAGTCTTGATGCCCTAAGTGTCACCCTGTGGGAATTGGGGCTTGAGAAATGAGTGGGAATGCTGCCACTGCTTTGTCCCTGAGCCAGGAACCTCGTGTCTTCTGCCAGCTTCCGTGAAACTAGTAGGCTAGCTTACTAGCTACCAGTAGAGTGAAATCCCAGACCTTTCCCCACTTCTGCCAGTCAGTATCTCCATATTGTCCATTAAGTCATAAAGCAAATTTTCACAACTTGATTTCTTCACCTTAGTTCCAAAGCAAATAGAAAATGCATTTTCTTGCAGCACAGACTTATAAATAATACTGGATTCTGTTACAAAGTGTCTTCTAGAAGCATCTTTTTTTTTTTTTTAGTAGAGCTATGTCTCTTGCTCACCTGTTGTCACCCTCGAGGTTAATTCACCCGGGCTGTCCTCAAAGCTTTCATAGTTAAAAAGACAAGACACACCCAGACTGCTCTAGGTAATAGGGTTTAACAAGAATATCTGTAGTCAAGAAGATGCTCAGCAGCTGAGAGTCATTCTGTGTCTCAGTGCTTCTAAAACTGGATCAGCCGATCAAGTACTCCAAGGATGACTCATAATCGTGCAGTCATGTAGAATACAAAGCTCCAGTGACCCAGTTTTTGTTCCTTGCATCATGTTGACACCAGCATAAAGAGGTCCCTCATACTAGCAGCGTTTTTCAGGCCAAGTTACTTTTCATGCTAAGTTCTGGATGCACCTACGGGGGGTGTACCTGGCACTAGTCAAGTCATTTAAGCCAGGGATAGCGAGATTACTTTCATCTGACATCGCCATACTTGGCAGAAACCATAGCTACTTGAAAAAGAACTGCCTAATGTTGCTTCCCTTTGCAGAGAGCCATGGACCAGTCGAGCTATCATGGTCCAGGTATAACAGTCCTTCAAGTAACATTTTGTAACATCCTTATACCTCGTTACTCAACATCTGCCAGGTGACATCCAACCAGAGAATTCTAGGAGTTAAAATGCTAGAAAGATAATTTAGCTCCTTCTTTTTGTTTTATGGCTTCCATGGTGTCTTAGATGGTAAAGACTCTGCCTACAGTGCAGGAGACCCAAGTTTGACCCCTGGCTTAGATCCCTGGGTCTAGAAGATCCCCTGAAGAAGGAAAATGCAACCCACTCTAGTATTCTTGCTTGGAGAATCCCATGAACAGAGGGCTGCAGTCTATGGGGTTGTGAAGAGTCTAATGTGACTGCGTGACTAGACTAACACTTTTACTTTCTTTGGTTTTATAGGTGAATGAACAGTTCTTCCGAAGCCAAGCCAGACTAAAAGCCTTGGCCTCCTACTTCCTCTTCTTCAGCATGATTGACACTGAATGCCTGGATGTGGGTAACATTACTGTCCTTGGAAAGGCTGCAAGAGGGTCTGCCCCTCAAACACAGAACCTGGATTTTTAGCCCCCTCCCTAGTGTCTGTCCCACGACTTGGCAGGATCTCCCTCTGCCCCAACCCCATGTCTTTAAGAATGTAGTTAAATCACTTTGTATTTGCATATAATCTGATTCAGATGGCACTTAAAATTTTTTCTCATTTCTTGAGTGCTTCTGAATGATACCACTTAATTTTAAATATTTTCTGATTTCTACAATCAATCACTCATTACCATGAACAACCCTGAAAAACAAATTCTCAGGTTTTATACTCTGCGTGTTCTTCAAGCTTGATGTCAGCTATCATAATGCCCAGGAGATCCCCTTGGACTTCACGCTTGGTGCACCTGCTTTCTTAGCAAATGGGGCATCTTGGTCATGTATTTCATCACGTCATTGCTCCCTGGACTTCCTCCCTACTGGACTATGAGCTCCTTATGGGCAAGACCATTCTGGATTGGTGTCCTGGAACCCAGCACTGCACTTGAGCATGCTCAACAAATGATTTATTATTCATTCTGTTCACCCCTCTCCCACATTTACACAGTCATTGCTTGCCCTCAGATTCCTCACTGGGCCTCAATCTTTTTAAAATTCATTAATTAAAATATATTTATTTATTTGGCTGTGCTGGGTCTTTGTTGTGGCCTCTGGAATCTCTAGCTGTGGCATGTGGAACTTAATTCCCCGACCAGGGATCAAAACCAGGCCTCTTGTATTGAGAATGGAGTCTTAACCACTGGATTGCCGGGAAGTTTCCCTTGTTCTTTACTTCTTATCTCTTCCTCTTCCCATAGGTTAATAGAGTTAATGGTAGCCATCTTTCTGATACAACACTTTATCCAAATCTAGCCAAAATGTAATAGGAAGTGAGGTAGGGAGTAGAGTTTATTGCATTTAGTTTCAAGTGAGCCTCTCTTTCTCTTTTAAGTTCAGATTTCTCTCTTTTAACCTCTAAAGAGATGACAGTTATAGCTTTGGAAACAAAAAGTAAACTTATCTTTGATATACATGGAGCAAGTTGTGGCTCCAAATAAGTGAGTGAAAGGTAGACAGACTTTTCAGGATTCCTGATTCTCTAGGATCAGTTCAGTTCAGTTGCTCAGTCCTGTCTGACTCTTTGCAACCCCATGGACTGCAGCATACCAGGCCTCGCTGTCCATTACCAACTCCTGGAATTTACTCAAACTCATATCCATTGAGTTGGTGATGCCATCCAACCATCTCATCCTCTATTGTCCTCTTCTTCTCCGGCCTTCAATCTTTCTCAGCATCAAGGTCTTTTCAAATGAGTCAGTTCTTTGCATCAAGTGGCCAAAGTATTAGAGTTTCAGCTTCAGCATCAGTCTTTCCAATGAATATTCAGGATTGATTTCCTTTAGGATGGACTGGTTGGAGCTCCTTGCAGTCCAAGGGACTCTCAGGAGTCTTCTCCAACACCACAGTTCAAAAGCATCAATTCTTAGGCGCTCAGCTTTCTTTATAGTCCAACTCTCACATCCATATGTGACTACTAGAAAAACCGTAGCTTTGACTAGAAGGACCTTTGTTGGAAAAGTAATGTCTCTGCTTTTTAATATGCTGTCTAGCTTTTTAGACAGCATATTAGGTCATAGCTTTTCTTCCAAGGAGCAAGCATCTTTTAATTTCATGGCTGCAGTCACCATCTGCAGTGATTTTGGAGCCCAATATAAAAAAGTCTGTCACTGTTTCCACTGTTTCCCCATCTATTTTTCATGAAGTGGTGGGACCAGATGCCATGATCTTAGTTTTCTGAATGCTGAGTTTTAAGACAACTTTTTCACTCTCCTCTTTCACTTTTATCTAGAGACTCTTTAGTTCTTCTTGGATTTTTGCCATAAGGGTGGTGTTATCTGCATATCTGAAGTTATTGATATTTCTCCAGGCAATCTTGATTCCAATTTGTGCTTCATCCAGCCCAGCGTTTCTCATGATCTACTCTGCATAGAAGTTAAATAAGCAGGGTGACAATATACAGCCTTGAGGTACTCCTTTCCTGATTTGGAAGCAGTCTGTATTTTCATGATACTAATCAGGAAATTAGCAGCAAAGTACAATGATTGTAGATAAAGAAAAAGGAGCCCTAGGGGATGTTTAAGTGGCCAAGCTCTTGGAATGCTCACAGGCAGAGGCAGGGCTACAGGAAGAAGCGGACAGCAAGAGGCCCGGAGGGAACACCTGAGGAGTTCTCTTGTGGGAGTGGTTACCTGGGTCTGTGTTGTTTAGTCCCTCAGTCACGTCCCAGTCTTTTGTGACCCCAGGCTCCTCTGTCTGTGGGATTTCCTCTGCAAGAATACTGGAGTGGGCTGCCATTTCCTTCTCCAGAGGATCTTCCCAACCCAAGGATGGAATCTGTGTCTCCTGCTTATCAGGCATCTCCTGCTTTGGCAGGCAGGTTCTTTACCACTGAGCCACCTGGGAAGCCTGTTGTTGACTAAATGTGTTTTAAATTAAATCCATTTGTCTTATTTATTGGGATGATTATGTGAATGAAAAATAGTGCCTGCCATATTGGTAAACAAAGGATGTTGTAGCCATCAGGGCATCACATTACGGCAGCCCAGTGGTGAACCCTGCTGGGTCTTAGGATGAAGGTAGGATCCCTGCCTCCTCCATCCAGTAGTCTGCCCCTCAACCCCTCCAGATGGTGCCCTTTATGGAGATTCAGGATGAGAAAGCACAGGATGCTGGCCCCAGATAGCTGAGGTGCATCTCAAAGAATGATTTCAGTGAGCCCAGACTCTTGCGTCTTCCCAAACACAATGTGAAAGTGTTAGTTGCTCAGTTGTGTCCAACTCTTGCAACCCCATCCGTGGACTTTAGCCCACCAGGCTTCTCTGTCCGTGGGATTCTCCAGGCAAGAATACTGAAGTGGGTAGCCATTCCCTTCTCCAGGGAATCTTCCCAATTGAAACTGGGTCTCCTGCATTGCAGGCAGATTCTTTACCATCTGAGCCAATAGAAAAGTGCTTAATTCCTTAACATGAGATGTCTGGTTTTCTTTAATTAANTGTAAAACTTTTGACATATTATGCTAGTAAGGCTGGTGCTGTGGTTCAGATGGGTTTTTAATTAAACCTAACAGAGAAAACAAGAATGTTGGATGGAAGAAAACAATCACTGAATAATGAAATTTGTGGTAGAAAAATCATAAACTCCACTTCATGCTTGAACTGGGTGGAAAAGATTAACAAGTACATTTATAATCAGCTTCAATGACTATAAAACCTCTCTGTATAGAATAAAAGAGATTAGCAAAGCCAAGAAAATTTATCATTTATAATAAGAGACATAAATGGATGTAACTGAGCCTACATAGCAGCTATCAAAAGATCATAATTCTAGCTATTGATATGTGAACAGCTCATCTTCCTTTCCTCTGTATCTTGTATTAATCTGGTATTGTACAGGGGGTGTTAGGTACCCAAGCCTAATACTGCTAAAATTTGACTTTCTTAGAGGAGAGTATTTCTTCTATCTTTTCCTATATACAAATGTCACAGCAAAGACACTTCATGCTTATCACACACTCAGGTACAGGCTTCCACGTCTCCTTTGCAGTTGCGATGGTACCATGAGTTGACTCTGGCAAATGGGGAGTAGAAGGAAGTGAGCTATATCACCTTCCTGGTTTTTATTATTATAAATACATAAGACATTTTTTTTTTNTCTGTATCTTGTATTAATCTGGTATTGTACAGGGGGTGTTAGGTACCCAAGTCTAATACTGCTAAAATTTGACTTTCTTAGAGGAGAGTATTTCTTCTATCTTTTCCTATATACAAATGTCACAGCAAAGACACTTCATGCTTATCACACACTCAGGTACAGGCTTCCACGTCTCCTTTGCAGTTGCGATGGTACCATGAGTTGACTCTGGCAAATGGGGAGTAGAAGGAAGTGAGCTATATCACCTTCCTGGTTTTTATTATTATAAATACATAAGACATTTTTTTTTTAATTTATGTATCTGTTTGGCTGAGCTTGATCTCAGTGGCGGCACTCAAGATCTTCATTGCTGCATGAGGGCTCTTAATTGAGGAATGTAAAGTCTAGTTCTCTGACCAGGGATCACACCCAGGCCCCCTGCATTGGGAGTGCAGAGTCTTAGCTGTTGGACCACCAGTGAAGCCTCTCCTCCTGGCCTTTAAAGTGTCAGAAAGCCCTGCGCCTCCTCTGCCACGTTCCCTTCCATGTGGGTTGGCTTGGCCACGGTTGACGAGATAGAGCTGCAGTTACAATCAGCCTGGATCCTTGCGTCACTGTTTAGAAGTGTCTTCCCTACACTTGAGCTTCCCTGGTGGCTCAGATGGTAAAGAATCCTCATGCAATGTGGCTCAGATGGTAAAGAATCCTCATGCAATGTGGGAGACCTGGGTTTGATCCCTGGGTTGGGAAGATCCCCTGGAAGAGAGCATGGCAACCCACTCCAGGATTCTTGCCTGGAGAAACCCCATGGACAGAGGAGCCTGGTGGGCTCCATGGGTTGACAAAGAGTTGGACACGACTGAGCTACTAAGTGCAGCACATAGAGCACTCCAGAGCTAAGGGGCTCCCAGTGAACTGCAAGTGATCAAAACTTTACGTGCTAATCTCCTGAGATTTCTGTAGATTTGCTATTATAAATTCTTGGGGAAGTATCCCTTGACTGATAATGTAAACAAGAGTCCCCGGAATCCCTAATTATTTTATTGGTCAGAATTTTAGAAAATTCTTTCTGCAACTGAGGGTACTGCATTAACCATCTCCTATTTTTTACTATAGAGCTTCCCCAGTGGCTCAGCGACTTTTACATACATCTCATGGTTGTCAACAAGCCAGTCCCATCCAGATAACTTTTCATCCTCAGTGGGGATGTCTCCCACCTTGGGAGGGGCCACAACCAAGACAAGTTGTGTTTGCCTCATTCTGGGCACCAGGTAGGGAGTGTTAGTGACAGAAAGCAATGCAATGTCATCTGGCAAGGGAACTCTATTGTGGAAATACATAAGTGTATGCTCAGTCCCTCTAGCAAGCCATGCAGAGGATGCAGATACCCAGACAAAGCTGTATGCACCCGGGACCATGGGAACCTGGCAACAGGACCTAGGAAAGCCCTAGTGCAGTCCCATAAAAATATCAGCATTCCTTATCAAAACCTACCATGATGCTCAACACATTTTAGCTGAATACCTTCATTGAGGGAGTACTATTTAACCCAGAGCCATGTAAATTGACTGTGACTAAAGCCATGAAATTAAAAGACGCTTGCTCCTTGAAAGAAAAACTATGACAAACCTATGAAAGTGTTAGTCACTCAGTCATGTCTGACTCTTTGCGAGCCCATGGACTGTAGCCCACCAGGCTCCTCTGTCATGGAATTCTCCAGGCAAGAGTACTGGAGTGGGTTGCTATTCCTTTCTCCAAGGTATCTTCCTGACTCAGTGATGAAACATGGGTCTCCCACATTGCAGGTAGATTCTTTACCCTCTGAGCCACCAGGGAAGCCCATTACAAATGTAAACAGTGTATTAAAAAGCAGAGACATTACTTTGCTGACAGAGGTCCTTATAATCAAAGTTTGGTTTTTCCAGTAGTCATGTATGGATGTGAGAGTTGGACCATAAAAAAGGCTGAGCATCAAAGAATTGATGCTCTCAAACTGTGGTGCTGGAGAAAATTCCAGAGAGTCCCTTGGATTACAAGAAAACCAGACCAGTCAATCCTAAAGAAAATCAACCCTGAATATTCATCAGAAGGACTGATGCTGAAGCTGAAGCATCAATACTTTTGTCACCTGATGGGAAGAGTCGACTCATTGGAGAAGACCCTGATGCTGGGAAAGATTGAGGGCAGGAGGAGAAGGGAACGGCAGAGGATGAGATAGTTAGATAGCATCACTGACTCAATGGACTTGAATTTGAGCAAACTTCAGGAGAGAGTGAAGGACAGAGAAGCCTGGTATGCTGCAATCCATATCCTCCAATAAAAAAGAGAAAAAGAAATAAATACAAAAAAAAAATCAGACATAATCGAACAATAGCAAACATTTGTCAGAAGGCCATGGAAGGTGAGCTGTTTTTTTAAAAAACAGCATTTATGTTGTATGTGAAGCACAGTAGGATATGAGGCCAGGATGGTAAACGCCCCCAAAATCTGTGGTTCAGAGTTGAAGGAACCAGAGAAATAAACTCAGACTAGTAGACATTCTCATCAAGTATTCTGAGACCTGTCAAGGGTAAAAGAAAGTAGATTCAGCTCCAGGAAACAGAACTTGGTCTAAATGCTGTGCTTGCCAAGGAAGTCATTTTCAGCTCAGTCTAAGGAAAAGCCTCACATTGATATAGGTTGTCTCAGGGAATGACATTTTCCTCACTGTGGGAAGAATTTAAATAGGGGCAGAAAGACTTAACCACACAGGTGGTTGAACTGGATAAATACTAAGATTCCCTAGGAGTGGAAGCGAGATAAGTACAAAATAAGTGTTTATGTTGACTCAAGTTAATACCTGTGATATTTCTGTTCACATAATTAATACGTTTTCCTTCTGTGTCTTGATAAACAGGAGAGGTTCTTTCTGTTTGAATCTGCTTAATCCGCTGACAGATGGCTTTGTTGACAATGACACTATTTGTCTCTGACACTGTTTCCACACATTCTAACCATGCAGACACAGTGTTTGCTATGACCTCAAAATGAAAGAGTCTCTGGTCCATCCCTTCTGTGGCAATAACAATCCTTCATCATAGACAATAAAGAAGGCAGAGTGCCAAAGAATTGATCTTCCAAACTGTGGTGCTGCAGAAGACTCTTTAGAGTCCCTTGGACAGCAAGGAGATCAAACCAGTCAATCCTAAAGGAAATCAATACTGAATACTCATTGGAAGGACTGATGCTGAAGCTGAAGCTCCAATACTGTGGTTACCTAATTCAAAGAACGAGCCCATTGAAAAAGACCCTGATGCTAGGAAGAGTGAAGGCAGAAAAAGAGGGTAACAGAGGGTGAGATGGCTGGATGGCATCATTGATGACAATGGACACGAACTTGGGCAAACTCTAAGAGATGGTGAGGGACAGGGAAGCCTGGCATGCTGCAGTCTATGGGGTCATAAAGAGTAGGACACGACTGGGTGACTGAGCAACAACAATCATAGGCAATCATAGACACAGAAAATATAAAACAGTTTCTGGGTGCCAGGCACTGTGCTAAGCACTTTGCCTGTGGTGCTCTGTTTAATTTGCAATATAATCTATGTAGTCAGGACTGTATGACCCCATTTTACAGATAAGGACACTGAGACAGAGCCTCATGGGGTTTACTGAAAGCCATACAACTTAAGTACAAAAGCGGAATTTGGATCCTGGGCAGTCTGAGTTTTAAGCCAGTGCTTTTATCAAAGACATATTTTAAAAGGCAGAATCAAATGTAGAGAAAAAAAAAAAATCCAGCAAGTGGTTAAGAACACATGAAATGTGGTCATTTCCCCAGGGTGGAAGGAGGAAAGATTCACATATTTTTCCTTGAAGATCAAAATAACCCAAGCACTATTTTTTCATTTCAGTAAATTGTGATGCTAATGCAGGTTATTTTAGGAGACAAAATATTTCACAATAAAGACAATGAATGGAAATATTTTTTTTTAAACTGTGTTTTGCTGAGCTCTTTGAACTCGATTGCTCAGGAAACAAACAAGTTTGAAAAACTGAAGATTCCAGTTTACAGATGATGGTTAAAATTTCATACACTGCATACCTATGGAAAATATTTTTCATGTTGAAGGTTTTCAGTCATCTGATAGGATCATGCTACAGTTATGTAATATTTTAGGGTCCTTCAAAGCTTGGCGTGTTGCGGCTCTGTTTCTAGACAGAGGACTCAAGGGTCTACGCAAACAGATCTCATGGGTGGCATCCTTATCCCTCCAGGCTGAGCATAGGATTGTTAATTCTTGAATGGACCTTCTCGTCACAAGTAAATGGTGCAGGTCTGCTATTAATAAAAGTGGATTTAAAAACAAAACTGATAATGCTACTTTTCCACTGTGAAAAAGTCATTAAAGAAAGCTGGCTTGAAAAGGGGCACAATTTTCCATGAACTTAACATTTTCAAAAACATTGAAAAAATATTAGGTCCAGCTGGTTTCTACTTGGGGCCAGAGAGTAAATAGTTTAGGCTTTGTAGGGTCCTGGACAGTCTTGTAACACTTTAACTCCATCACTGTAATGTGAGAGCAGCTGGGCAAGACAAAAACAAACGAGGGGGTTGTATGGTGACAAAACTTTGTGCTGTTGTTTAGTCACCAAGTTGTGTCTGACTCTTTGTGACCCCATGGACTGTAGCCCGCTGGGCTCCTCTGTTCATGGGATTTCCCAGGCAAGAATACTGGAGTGGGTTGCCATTTCCTTCTCCAGGGAATCTTCCCGACCCAGGGATCAAACCCATATCTCTTGCACTGGCAAGCCGATTCTTTACCACTGAGCTATCTGGTAAGCCCAACAAAACTTATGAACAATGCAATTGCTATTGTTGTCATTCAGCCACCAAGTCGTGTCTGACTCTTTGTGACTCCATAGACCAGCTNCCCATATCTCTTGCACTGGCAAGCCGATTCTTTACCACTGAGCTATCTGGTAAGCCCAACAAAACTTATGAACAATGCAATTGCTATTGTTGTCATTCAGCCACCAAGTCGTGTCTGACTCTTTGTGACTCCATAGACCAGCTCTGCAGGCTTCCCTATCCTTCACTGTCTCCTAGAGCTTGCTCAAATTCATGTCCATTGAGTTGGTGATGCCATCCAACCATCTCGTCTTCTGTTGTTCCCTTCTCCTCCAGTGTCACAAAATAGCATACTTTCCTTTGATTTTTTTTCAATCATTTAAACATGTAAGACTCATCCTGAGCACACAGGGCACACAAAAGCAGGCAGAGGGCTGGCTATGATCCATGGGCTGGGGTTTTCTGATCTGGGGTTTTCTGAAGTCAGCTTAGCCTGACTTCAGCTCAGCTATATCTCGTAAAAGGAGCCCACCCCTTGAGAGCCCGTAGGTGAGGCTAGTGAGACGGCTCCTGGCACAGCTGTTTCCTCCTGCATCCCTTCTTTCCTTTTGTACTTCCCAAAGAATACTGGCTTGTAGCAGGAGAGTTTAATATACACAGCATGTGCCAACTGCTGTGATGATTATAAATAATTACCAATGAAGGGGGCACTGGTGAAAGTGTTTGATTCTTGGGTTAGGAAGATTCCCTGGAGAAGGAAACGCAACCCACTCCACTATTCTTGCCTGGGAAATCCCATGGACAGAGGAGCCTGGCAGGCTACAGTCCGTGCAAAGAGTCAGACTGAAGTGACCAAGTACATGTGCAATGAGAAAAGTCCATTTCTTTCTGCTCTATCCTCAGTGCCTAAGGTGTGTTTCAGCATGCAATAAGTGCTATGTTTTGCTTGTTGGATGAAAAAAAGGAATGAATATGTGCTGTGTCCAGGGTAACTCACCTTTTAATCAAAGCCAGGTGTTTGCACACACTCCTCTCTACCTGCCAGCCCCAGGCTCCTCAGGTTTGGGCTTGGGTTTTTGTTTTTATAGGAAGTGTGTGCTAACTTCTGAGCTAGAGATGGTTTCTTGTCAAGGTCTCCTTCTGGTTAGAGGCCTGTATGTGTCTTCTGAAGCTTCTCTCTGTGTTCTTGGCCTCTGCTTACCAGCCTTCTCAGTTCACTGCCATGAAATCAACAATCTCCTACTCTTCAAGACCAGGTTCTTACCTGGGAATTTACTGTGGAAAGCCTACAGCAAGCCAGACTTCCTTCTCTGGATGCACTTTGAAAACTAGGTGCTACGATGGTTTGGATGATTGTAATATTATCTGTTTACTTCAGATACCTGCAGAGAATGATGAGGATGGGAAATACAAGTAGAGTGGGAAAAATACAATAAAAAATGCGATGATGGCACCATGGGTGACCATCCTTGAGTGACCGGAAAGGAAGTGTGGGGGGTGGGCCAGAGCCGCGCTTTCACTTCTCTCTAGGGCTCCTTCAAGGGCTTTGGAGACCTTAGTGACCAGCTCGCGTTTGATAAAAACATCTCAGATCTTGGTAACAAAGAAAAACCACCTGATTCTTGTACTGTAGGAGGATTCTGCCAGGGCTCTGCCTTGAAGGAATGAAAGTTGAAGCTGTTACAATGAGACAAAGGACACCACAGATGATATAAACTATGAGGTGTCACGGATTTCAGTTTGTTTGACAGAGACCAGTAGAAACTCTATACTGCAAGGATGATGTCCTACATGATGCAGTGGCTGTAAAATGAGTTTTAACGAAACGTTGTATTTAATGGAAAAGGATTTTATAAAGCTTCCATTTTAAAATATAAATTTAAATTTTTGTTGTTGTTGTTTAGTCTCTAAGCTGTGTTTGACTCTTTTGTGACCCCATAGACTGTAGCCTTCCAGGCTCCTCTGTCTGTGGGATTTCCTAGGCAAGAATACTGGAGTGGGTTGCCATTTCGTCTTCCAGGGGAATCTTCCCAACCATGGGATTAAACCCACATCTCCTGCATTGGCAGGCAGGTTAAACTTTAAATAAGCTAAAGATGAATAAAACTAAAAGCTCATTTTCTCAGTTGCTCTAACCATATTTCAAGTGCTTGGTAACCACAAGAGACGTGCTCACTAAATAGAGACACATTTCAGTGTGATTTGCATCTTCTCACTGATATCATGCCGTGTATGAATGAGCTAAATTTGAAGCACCGAGGAAGGAAAATCTTATGACATAGGAAAATTTTCTATTTCTTTAATTTTGGATCTATGTGAAATGATGGATGCTTATGGGACTTCTTGTGGTAACCATTTCATGGTGGATGTCAGCCAAATTGTAATGCTGTACATCTTAAACTTATGCAATTGTAATAAACTAGAAGAAAAAAAGATACAGGAAAAAATCAATAAGAAACAAACAAGTACCTATGACCTAGAATTAATAAAAGCTGGCATTTGGAAAAAGAGGCACAGGTTCTAAATAATTTGACATGTCTGGATACGTCTGCAATTTTTTAATATATAACTGTATTTATCGGTTGATTTATTTATGGCTGGGCTGGGTCTTTGATACTACGAGGGCTTTTCTCTAGTTGCAATGAGTGGGGTTACACTTCCTTGTGGTGCTTGGGCTTCTCATTGCTGAGGCTTTTCTCATTTCGGGGCACAGGCTTTATTTAAGGTGCCCGGACTTCAGTAGTGGCAGCACGTGGGCTCAGTAGTTGCAGTTCCCGGGTTCCAGAGCACAGGCTCAGTAGTTGTGGTGCACGGGCTTAGCTGTTCTGCGGCACATGGGATGTGGGATCTTCCCGGACCAGGGATGAAACCCGCGTCTCCTACATTGACATGTGGATTCTTTAGTCTTGAGCTAGCAGGAAAGCCCTACATCTAAAGTTTTGATGAATGTTTTCCTCACCTGGATATTTATGTGGTCAGGTTGCTTGTCCTCTTGCGTAACTGAAGAAGGAAAGTATGTAATTGTATTCATGGAGGCTTCACCTGGTCTCGATTTTATCCCTATAAAATCCTGCTGCCTCTGGAAATAAGGAAGAGAACTCCAGGTTGTTCTAGTTTGGGATTTTTCTAACTTAAACTTTTAAATGTTCACATTTCTGCCACTTAGCCCACAAACACAAGTGCACATCCCAGGGAGTATTAAGAACAAATAATTTTGACAAGAGCTCTTCAGTAGTTNAGGTTGTTCTAGTTTGGGATTTTTCTAACTTAAACTTTTAAATGTTCACATTTCTGCCACTTAGCCCACAAACACAAGTGCACATCCCAGGGAGTATTAAGAACAAATAATTTTGACAAGAGCTCTTCAGTCGTTTTTTAACCAAACTCTTCAAAATTTAATCTTGGGAATACAGAGATTGGACTAGATATGAATTTACCAGCACTGATTGTCCAGAATTTGTTATGGCTTGTTCTTGGCAGATATTTTTAGGCTAAATCTGTTTCTTAGAAAAACACATGGAGGTGCTCCCTTCTTGTTTCGTCCACACAATTTTTGTTAACGTTAATGTGACACTACATAAAAATCGAGTAAACACAAAATGCCAGCTAATAGCTGATAGCAGTACAGACAGTAATTTACATAAATAGAATTTACATGAATTAATTCTGCCACCTTCCAGCAAACAGAACCACAAAGCATTCAGTTGTTGAAGCAGTTTAACTCTTTGGAGGAAATCAGTTTACCACAAAGGGGGCTGTTTTCTTTCTCACCTTTTGAGACTGAAGAGGGCTCTACACCACTCTTAAGAAAGGAAGTGATTCCTTTTTAAAAGGCTTCTATCTTGAAATGTAACAAATAAGGCATTTTGCTGATGGTAAAAGGCTCTCGGAGGATCACGACACCTTCNTTACCACAAAGGGGGCTGTTTTCTTTCTCACCTTTTGAGACTGAAGAGGGCTCTACACCACTCTTAAGAAAGGAAGTGATTCCTTTTTAAAAGGCTTCTATCTTGAAATGTAACAAATAAGGCATTTTGCTGATGGTAAAAGGCTCTCGGAGGATCACGACACCTTCCGAAGTATAATGCTCTGTTCATCACCAGCCACTCAGAGAGTGAGGTGAGGAAAGTCACATGTGCTGAAAAACTGTCTTGTAACCAGTCCCTGTTTTCTTTGTAAAAAGTTTCTTTATCCTCATCCACACCATTGTTAAAAATCTAAAATGAAAGGCTTATCAGCATAAAACAATACCTTCTGTGAAAAACACAGAGACCTTCCTACTTTGATAGTAGGAATCTTCTCAAATCAGAGAAATAGGCCAGAATTATGGAAACATACAATTTTTCTTTAACGGCAGCTCAATATCATCAGCGGTATCTCTACAACTTTAGGGTTTTTTTTTTAAATTTAGTAATCTTTGGTAATTATTTCAATAATAAAATGTAATAATTTCTTCATTATTATAGGTGTTATAATTTAAAGTATTTCAGATTTGTTTTTATTAGACATGCCAAGTCATTCAGTTGTGTCTGACTCTATGTGACTTCACAGACTGTACCCTGCTAGGCTCCTCTGTCTGTGGGATTTCCCAGGCAAGAATACTGAAATGCGTTGTCATTTCCTTCTTCAGGGGATCTTCCTGGCCCAGAGATTGAACCCACATCTCTTGGATTTCCAGCATTGCAGGCAGATTCTTTACCTGTTGAGCCAACCCAGACATGTAGCTCTCTTCTATTCAAAGCATGATTATCATACAGGTCGTATGCACCTATAAACTGGGTGAATTTAGGCTATGTTTACATTAGATCTATGTGATATATAATGGAATTTAAAGATGGAACCCTAACCATTCAATATAGTAAATTTTACTTTGTATTCATGTAACATAGAAAAATTTCAAAGTATTTACACCATTTGATTCACTCTAATGATTAATTGTGATGTTGCTTAATTTCACATTCTGAATATCGTGGTTGTGGCTTCATCTCTTAGTTTTATCTCCCCCAGGCCAGACTTTATATGAGCTGGAACTCTTGGGTTTGCTACTGTAGACCTAAATATAAGGGTAAAACGAAGCAGGTCTAAAATTGTCAAAGGCTAAGTTTATTTGAGACTAGCAGAGCAGTTGCTTTTCAGGACATGCAAGCGGTAGCAAGCCACAGGCGAGTCTGTTGAGGGTTTGGGGTAGGTTGTATTTATGGGCAAGGAACAGAAAGAAGGGTCAGTTAGAGTCTGTTAAAATGGAAACCACACAGAGACCAGCTTTGAAAATTTTCTGAGCTGACAGACCCAGTCCAGTCATACAAACAAAGCTCAATTCAGCTTATTTTGAGAGACCAACCCTACCTGGGTCGTTTCTTGTTTATGCCCCTGGAGACCAGAAACAAACTTTCCCAAAGTTGATAGGGGGCAACCCCTGATCAACTCCATGGCATTTAAGAAAATGCCAGTATTGTCAATTGTCTATAAAGCAGGCATTTACAGGAAATCAGTCTCTCAGTCCTTTTTTATTCCCAGGAGGCACATTCATGAGATTTTCCATTTTATATCCTCTGGCTCCATTTTATACTGAAATTCTTTTACCGTACCCACCACCATCGTCTTCAGTTTCGAATATCTACTGGCCTCCCCGCTTCTGCTCTTACTCATTTATATCCTAATGTCCACATGACTTTCCACTTAACTCATAACAAAATCCCAAATCGTGCCCTGACCTGTAAGGCTTGCGTGATCTGGCTCCTGCCTGGTTCTTCAAACTTAACTCCTTATGTTTTCTCTTCGCTAATTAGTTCCAGACACCATATTTCCTGACTGCTGGTCACGTGAACCATGCTTGTATAATCTGTTTTTTTAGAATATTTTCTGTTCACCCTGCCAGGGAGAATTCTCTTCCTGCAGACCTCCCTTCACCTGCTTTTCATGTAATTTGTGCCTGTTTTTAGGTGTTAGGTCAAGAAACCTGCAGTGGTCCTGCGGTTGAAATGGCACCTCTCACCCCAATTTCTATGTTCTCAGTCTGCCATATTCTTCATGTCACTTATCTCTACCTGACATTATATACAATGCTTGTTTGTTGTACATGTATTATATGTATTTGTTTACTAGAATGTAAGCTCTATAAGGGTTCTAAGTATTTCGTAAATACTTTTTACTGTTGTGTTTCTATCGAATAAAACAGTGTGTACATGGGGAGGAAGTTGGGAATGAGAGAAATAGATGAGGGAGGGGAAGAGGAACACACTGCCAGTTACTAAATAAATGAGTCATGGGTATAAAATGTACAGTGTGGGGGACAGAGTCAGTAACGATGTATGTATACAAATAATCTTTGTATGGGGACAGACAGTAACTGGGCTTATCAAAGTGATTGTAAAATGTATAGACATGTCAAGTCACGACATTGTGCACTCAGGACAGTGTTGTCGACTAGTTATACTTCAAAATAGACAAACTCATAGAAAAAGAGACCAGATTTGTGGTTACCAGAGGCAAGGGGTTGCTTGGGGGATTGGATGAAGGTGGTCAAAATGTATAAACTTCCAGTTATAAGATAGATGAGCACTAGGGATGTGATGTAAAACATGATAAATGCAGTTAACACAGCTAAACATTATATATGAAAGGTGTTAAGAAAGTAAGTTCTAAGAGGCCTCATCACAAGGAAACAAATTTTATTTTTCTTTTCTTTTGTTTATATTTATTTTGTGACAATATGAAATGATGGGTGTTTGCCAGACTTATAGTAATCATTTCATGATGAGTGTAAGTCAAATCATTAGATTGTATACCATAAACGTATGTAGTGTGTTCATGCAGGCCTGCTCAGTCATGTCTGACTCTTTGCAACCCCATGGACTGTAGTTCACCAGGCTCCTTTGTCCATGAGATTCTCCAAGCAAGAATACTGGATTGGGTTGCCGTGTCTGCCTCTAGGGAATCTTCCTGACCCAGGGGTCAAATCCAAGTCTCTCAAGCCTCCTACACTGGCAGGCAGGTTCTTCACCAGTAGTGCCACCTGGGAAGCCCCCGCATCTAGGAGAGTAATCCACAAATCTACAAATTAATATCTCCCTCAGTTTTCCTGTCATGTGGACCAAAAAAGCTCATATTCTACCCTAGGACGGGTACATTTGTTGCCATACAGAATAGCATGTAGTCCTGGGCATTCAGATTCTGTAGTAGCCACAGCACTGATGATAGCATGAAAAGATGCCTCAGTGACAGGAGAGAACAATGGTGTGACTGTTTCCATTGTCACTAAGCCATAAAGCTGTGGTTATTGAATACTGCCACTGTGCAAATCTAACATGTACTAAAGTGCACCAACAATTATTTAATTATGAAGTTTCACATTAGTGTTACAGTGAAAGTAAGTCATAGGAAGAAAAAGTCACCCTTTGGATGAAGTAAGAGGTTTTAATTAGATGTTCATTTACAGGAGATTTGTGTCAGTGGCTGGGGATTTAAAATGAACAAAACGTGATCCCTTCTAAAAGTGATTGCAGCTAAGGACAATGCCCCTTTGATAGAAGTGTGACAATTCACACATAACATTTTGCTTTTTGTGAGATACTTGGCATTGCTTTCAGTAATGAAATATCAATTATTGATCATCCTTGCAAAGGGGCTTCCCAGGTGGCTCAGCCATAAAGAATCCAACTGCTAATGCAGGAGACGTGGGTTCGATCCCTGGGTCAGTCAAGATTCCTTGGAGGAGGAAATGGCAACCCAATCCAGTATTCTTGCCTGGGAAATCCCATGGACAGAGGAGACTGGTGGGCTACAGTTTATAGTATCACAGAGTCCAACACGACTGAGTGACTGAGCACACATACACGAAAACTTACAAGGAATTAGCAAAGAAATAATTTATAAAATCCAATTCCACCTACAGGGGAATTGTAGCAAAAGAACAATTACTGTAAATCACACCATTTCAGTTTTGGATCTTCAGAATGCAATTATAACCGAATTTCAACATTGTTAAAACCCGAACTTCCATCTATCATAACAATTTATGCAATTATGGATATTTTTGCTCCCAAAGTACAGATTTTGCAACAGAAATGGAAAGAAACTTTATATCACCTCATGATGCTACACTTAGTAGTGCAGTAGAGAAGGCAGTGGCACCCACTCCAGTGCTCTTGCCTGGAAACTCCCACGGATGGAGGAGCCTGGTGGGCTGCAGTCCATGGGGTCTGCTAAGAGTCAGACACGACTGAGCGACTGCACTTTCACTTTTCACTTTCATGCATTGGAGAAGGAAATGGCAACCCACTCCAGTGTTCTTGCCTGGAGAATCCCAGGGAGGAGCCTGGTGGGCTGCCGTCTATGGGGTCGCACAGAGTCGGACACGACTGAAGCGACTTAGCAGCAGCAGCAGCAGCAGTGTTAGTCACTCAGTCATGTCCGACTCTTAGCAGACCCCATGGACTGCAGCCTACCAGGCTCCTCCATCCGTGGGAGTTTCCAGGCAAGAGCACTGGAGTGGGTGCCACTGCCTTCTCCTCCCTAACTCTAAATGCCATCAGATGATTTCCTACATGGATTTTCCAGGAAAGTTCTTACATCATGTGTCCTGCCAGGTAAGAAACATGCTGTGCTTAGTCGCTCAGTCGTATCTGACTCTTTTTGACTCCATGGACTGTAGCCTGCCAGTTTCTTTTGTCCATGGGGATGTTTTAGGCAAGAATACTGGAATGGGTTGCCATGCCCTCCTCCAGGGGATCTTCCCAACCAAGTCATCAAATCCAGGTCTCCCACTTTGCAGGTGGATTCATTGCTTCAAGGAAGCCCCAGTAAGAAACATAACCAGTTGAACAAGTTTTTGCTTTTTTTTTGAAGCCATAGCTTCATAGTTTGCTGGTAAGAGTGTCATCATATTAGCTAATAGAGGTACAAAATCTATAGGTTCTATTCAATTTTATAGAACTTGCTAGAGGGTCGCGATAGAGCAAGAAAAGAGGCTACATCTGTAGCAACTGGGTTAAAACCTCCTGAAGCTGAACAATAAACAAGTTGTTATTGGAAAGCGCCTTTTAAATATGTTCTATATTTATATGGTACAAGAATAGACAACTATTTTTAGATTTCTTAATATTTTTAGACTGACAATTTTTCTTCTCTTTGAAAAATTTCCTGAGGCCAATGCCTGAACTTGAAATAACTCAAATACTGTTTTTAATGGCATGAAAAAGCTTCTAGTAAATTTGCAAATATCTAAGCCAGAGCTTTGGTTCTAACTATTAAACATGAGGCTACTCATTCTTGCATGGAAAGATGTAATCTGTAAGCACCAGAAGTACCCTGTAAATACTTGGTAAGAATTTAGAAAAAAAAAAAAGGCATAATATTTTTACCTTGCTATCCCATAGAAGTAACTTTGGAAAAATACTAAGTATAGGGTTTGTCTGGATCTAGTGCTGTAAGTAATAAGAGTGAGGTGTGTAGGGCTAAATAGCTTAGTTTCAGATCCTTTGTGCTTCAAATTCTCTGCTGCAGAAGTACACACATAGTCTCTGGAATTACTCCAGGAGGGTGGGACTCTTGATTCAGAGAGCAGCTCTGCATGTTCTATTTTAAACATTGACATTCCCCATACAATTGGGTGAAAAATTTAAAGAAAAATGTAAGCCACTCTTTTTACCGTTAAATACCTAGGACTTGGTGAAGTGAAACCCTGGGTAGAATGGAGTGTTTGCCTCAGTTTGGAGCAGCCTGCACTTTAAAAGTATTAATAGTTTGGTTCTCCTCTTAAGTAATGCTAATCTCTAGAAAGATAGCCTTGGTGTTTAATGAAGTTTCTTTATGCAGCTTGGATGCTTGGTTGGAACACAAACATTCATAATCCCTATGGTAATATTTCTTTTCTCACTCTCTTGGAGTCTCACTCTGCACACAGGAAGTAATCAGTCAAAACTCTAGGAGACAACGCAGATATTGGGGTCTGGTTTTGAGCAGAGCCCCCTTTCTTTTGAGGCTCTCTATGCAAATTTCTGTCACGTGAGTCTCCCTAATGGATGGTTACCAGTCCCCCCAGTTGAAGAAGACCTCTAGGGGCTTCTCTGGTAGTCCAGTGGTTAAAATTTTGCCTGCCAATGCAGGGGACATAGGTTTGATCCCTAGTGCCACAGAGCTACTCAGCTTGTGTGCCACAACTACTGAGCCTGTGCTCTAGAGCCTGGGAACTGCAACTGCTGAAGCCTGCATGCTCCACAGCCTGTGCTCTATAACAAGAGAAGCCACTGCAATGAGAAGCCTGTGTACTGCAACCAGAGAGTAACTCCTAATCACCATAACTAGAGAAAGTCCATGCAGCAAGGAGGATCCAGTGCAGACAAAAAAAAAGGGGAGTGAGGGGAAGACCTCAGAACTCACTCTGCATTGCAAGACCCTGAAAGTTAGTGCTCCTTAAATTTCACCCTCTGCAGCTCAATAGCTCACCCTCGTCCTAGCCCCAACCCCATGCGGGGCTACACTAAATGACCACAGCCACACAGCACAAATGACTGATAGTAAGCTTCACTTTATTTGTTCTTTTCTTTGGTGTCACTTGAGTTGTTCAATGTCTGAAAAGTTTTTTGTTTTTTTTTTTTGCAGACTTTTCATCCAGATTCTTAATTGTTTAAGGCACAGATATAAATCTGGCTCCTGTTCTTACATTTTGGCCACAGTGAAAATCCCCTCAGTTCAGTTCAGTTTAGTTTGGTCACTCAGTCCTGTCCTACTCTACGACCCCTTGGACTGCAGCGTGCCAGCCCTCCCTGTCTGTCACCAACTCCCCCAGTTGACTCAAACTCATGTCCATTGAGTCAGTGATGCCATCCAACCAGCTCATCCTCTGTAATCCCCATCTCCTCCTGCCCTCAATCTTTCCTAGCATCGGGGTCTTTTCAAATGAGTCAGCTCTTCTCATTAGGTAGCCAGAGTACTGGAGTTTCGGCTTCAACATCAGTCCATCCAATGAACACTCAGGACTGATCTCCTTTAGGATGGACTAATTAGAACTCCTTGCTGTCCAAGGGAATCTCAAGAGTCTTCTCCAACACCAAAATTCAAAAGCATCAATTCTTTGGTGCCCAGCTTTCTTTACAGTTGAACTCTCACATCCGTACATGGCTACTGGAAAAACCATAGCCTTGACTAGATGGACCTTTGTTGGCAAAGTAATGTCTCTTCTTTTTAATATGCTATCTAGGCTGGTCACAACTTTCCTGCCAAGGAGTAAGCATCTTTTAATTTCATGCCTGCAGTCACATCTGCACTGATGTTGGAACCCCCAAAAGTNATGAGTCTGAGTGAGCTCCAGGAGTTGGTGATAGACAGGGAGGCCTGGCATGCTGTGATCCAAGGGGTCGCAAGGAGTCGGACATGACTGAGCGACTGAACTGAGCTGAATCAAATTGAGTAATAGAAAATTTCCCAAAGGATGAGTAAGTCTTCAACAAAAGAGTCCCAATTTTTTTCTGTCAACCCTTTTCTTGGTTGACGGTTCTTAACTGCAGTTGCTATTCTTGTTCAGTGGCTAAGTCATGTCTGACTCTTTGTAACCCCATGGACTGCAGCATACTAGGCTTCCCCGTCCTTCACTGTCTCCTGGAGTTGGCGTAAACTCATGTCCATGTGATGAGTTCACTTAAAACAGCTTCATCAACTTTTATGTGTGGAATCAAGAAGCCTATACAAAGATGTGAAGAATTGTTAATAAATGAGAATGCAGTGATGCACACAAGCCTGTTTCTTTTGTCCACAAACACTAACAAATTTGTCCAGACTGTTTTCTCCAATTCTAAACAAACTATTTTAATTAACAGAACACTGAACTTTTCTTGGCTAGTAGCAATGATTTGTGCGTGCTTAGTCACAAAGTCATGTCCAACTCTTTGCAAACCCATGGACTGTAGCCCACTAAGCCCCTCTGTCATGGAATTTCCAAGGCAAGAATACTGGATTGGGTTGTCATTTCCCCCTGCAGGGGATCCTCCCCACCCACGGGTTGAACATGTGTCTCCTATGTCTCCTGCATTGGCAGGCGAGTTCTTTAACACTGAGCCAGTAGCAATGACTTACTCTCCCTTAATTAATGCAGTCCCATTTATACTTTTCTTTTTTATTCTCATTCTCATTTACTTTGAAGTCAGTTTGGAAACTCCACACAATAAACCTTAGCAAGTGAGTCTTATGCCGTTGGCCGATTGCAATGACTTATTTAAATCTCTTGGCACTAAATGCTATCTGTGAATCAATGTTCCTAACTCTACTTCAGTGCTCTGTTCACTGAATGACACTGCTTTTTCTTGGTATTTTTTAAATAGAGTTTGCACTTAGATCTACATGTTCTTGTGAAATCCATTTAGCTAAGTGAGCATAGACTTCTAGATTTTATAGTGTCCATGCAGGGTCTTAAGACTAGAGGATGATTCTCACCTCTGGATGAACATTAAAATCATCCAAGGGAAGTTAAAAATATCTCAGTGTTCAAATTTTTCATTACTGAAACCAAACACCTTCTTTTTAAATTCATTTTTAATTGGAGGATAATTACAATGCCATACTGGTTTTTGCCATACAACAATGTGACTCGGCCATAAATATCATATGCCCCTTCCTCTTGAACCTCTCTCCCACCTCCTGCCCCACTCCACCCCTCTAGGTTGTCACAGAGCACCAGGTTGAGCTCCCTGTTTTTATATAGCAACTCCCCATTAGCTATCGATTTTATGTGTGAATTCAAACATCTTGCAGAGAACATAGAGCTGGCCTTTCTAGAAGACACCCTAGAAGATTCTTTCGCACAATGAAGGTTAAGAACGGCTGCCACAGACAGTATCTGAATTTGGTAAAGGCATGGCTCAGACGGTAAAGAATCTGCCTGCAATGGGGGAGACCCAGATTCCATCCCTGGGTCAGGAAGATTCCCTGGAGAAGAGAATGGCAACCCACTCCAGTATTCTTGCCTGGAGAATGCCGTGGACAGAGGAGCCTGGTGAGCTACAGTCTATGGGGTAGCAAAGAGTCAGACTCCGAGCAAGTTAAAAAAAAAAATTCTTTGTACAGTCAGCTATTGCTACCAGCAGAGGGCCTGCTCTGTCTTATATAAAAGCTCCAAGAACATAACTGATGTAGAGCTTAGCTCTCCATCAAAGTCCTGTTCTGACATCATGGGGAAAGAGAACTAAACTGCCTTCCAACCATAAACCCGCAGGAGCCACTCCACAGAGCATGATCCCAAACCTCTATTACAGTCATTTCACTGGGAAGTTGTAGATTTTCACTTTGAAAGCCATCAATTGTACTTTGCAATTTTAGGGGAAGGCCCTCAAAAGAAAACTGATGGCTAATTTAGTGCTTTTCAAAGGCTGAAAGCTAACCAAAACTAGCAGGCTTCATTTTTTTTCCTTAACAAATACGTGCATTCATGGATCTTTTTCTAATCAATTTTAATGTGTGCCTTGTCTCCAAAATGGAACAAGTGACAGACTTTATTTTCTTGGGCTCCAAAATCACTGCATATGTTGACTGCAGCCATGAAACTAAGAGACGCTTGCTCCTTGAAAGAAAAGCTATGACCAACCGAGACAGCATATTAAGAAGTAGAGATGTTACTTTGCCAACAAAGGTCCGTCTAGTCAAAGCTATGGTTTTTCCAGTAGTCATGTATGGATGTGAGAGTTGGACTATAAAGAAAGCTGAGCACCAAAGAATTGATGTTTTTGAACTGTGGTGTTGGAGAAGCCTCTTGAGAGTCCCTTGGACTGCACAATCAAACCAGTCAATCCTAAAGGAAATCAGTCCTGAATATTCATTGGAAGGACTGATGCTGAAGCTGAAACTCCAGTACTTTGGCCACCTGATGTGAAGAACTGACTCACTGTAAAAGACCCCAATGCTGAGAAAGATTGAAGGCAGAAGAAGAAGGGGATGACAGAAGATGAGACAGTTGGATGACATCACAGACTCAATGAACGTGAGTTTGAACAAGCTCTGGGAGTTGGTGATGGGCAGAGAGGCCTTGTGTGCTGCAGTTCAAAGGGTCACAAAGAGTCAGACACAACTGAGCGACTGAACTGACTGTATCCAAAAAACATGTAAAGCAAATGAGTCTAGAAGTTTAATGTTTGCCTATGGTCACTTCTGACTGTTGTTGTTTAGTTGCTAAGTGACTCAGTGATAAAGAATCTGTCTGGCAATGCAGGAGACAAGGGTTTGATCCCTGTGTCAGGAAAATCCCCTAGAGAAGGAAATGGCATCACACTCCAGTATTCTCGGCCGGGAAATCCCAAGAACAGAGGAGCTTGGTGGGCTACAAAGAGTCAGACACAACTGAGTGACTGAGCATGCATACTCATCCAACTATCTGTGACCCAATGGACTATAGCCTGCCAGGCTCCTCTGCCCATGGGATTTCCCAGGCAAGAATACTGGAATGGGTTGCCATTTCCATCTCCAAGAGTTCTTCCCAACCCAGTGATCAAGACTGTGTCTCCTACACTGATAGGCAGATTCTTTATCACTGAGCCACCCAGCGGACCCCATCACTTCTGATACTTTTCTCATTTGTATCTGTGGGACAGAGGTGATTGAGTTACTACATAGAGAGGTCAACGCCACTGAAAGAAGAATTTATGACTTACATTTCCTGAGACAAGGGGGCATGCCATGCCTATAGGACCAGAGGGGAAGCACAAACCAGTTCTGATGAGGAGCAGAAGCAGAAGTGAGATGAGAGCTAGACCAGAGGTTTTATTGGGATTTCTTTTTTTTTTAATTTTTATTGAAGTATAGTAGTAAATATACTACTATAAGTAGTAAGTATATATTTAGTAAAGTAGTTGCTTTACAATGTTACATTAGTTTCTGCTGAACAGAAATTTATTGGGATTTCCATGGAAAAGGTAAGGCAGGGCAGAGTTAACAGGTGAGGACTGGCTTGTTGGAATAGTTATGGCAGGCTTTGGGCTGTAGATGTGGTTGCCTGGCACTTCAGCCCGGGGTGATTTAAGGCAGGGAATATATTGGTTTGGTGTGTGAGTGTCTGTGGAGGAAGCAGTTAGCAGTATGGATTCCAGATTAGTTGTTGGGTGAGTTGCTAAGTCATGTCTGACCCTTTGGCGACCCCATAGACTGTAGCCTGCCAGGCTCCTCTGTCCATGGGGGTTCTCCAGGCAAGAATACTGGACTGGGTTGCCATGCCCTCCTCCAGGGGATCTTCCTGACCTGGGATCGAACCCCCATCTCTTGGATCTCCTACAATGGCAGATTGGTTCTTTACCACTAGCTAAAGAAGAAGATTGGTTAGTTTGCATATAGAAGACGAGTTCTTACCTGGGTCACTTTTCTGCCTCTCAGAATTGGCTGGTCCTGGGAGGGCAGTCTTTCCTAGTATTTTTAAAATGTCAATCACCACAAGATACAGAAAATTAAAAATGTGACTAACACAGCACTTCCATCTGGACAAAACAGTCATTGTGTGAGCAGGAGGTTGTCTGAGCTGGAAGACCACGTGGCTGTGTTGGGGGAAAGGGGCCCTTCGCCCCAATGCAGCTGGTCAATGACAAGGTCAGCGCGTGGCCATCAGTTACCACAAAGGCAGCAGGAGTGTTCGCTTTCAACCTTCAAATGAGTGAGAAGATGAAGTGATGAGAGTCTCCCAATCTGATTATACACTTTCTGAAACATGGGAGGGCGTTTTTTGCGCATCAGTCCTATTTATGCAGTTCCTGCTTCTTGCTGTTGTTCAGTCGTTAAGTTGTGTACGACTCTTTGCAACTCCATAAACTACAGCATGTCAGGCTTCCCTGACCTTCACCATCTCGCGGGGTTTGCTCAAACTCACGTCCATCACGTTGGTGATGCCTTCCATCCATCTCACCCTCTGTCGCCCCCTTCTCCTCTTGCCTTCAATCTTTCCCAGCATCAGTGTCTTTTCCAGTGAGTCGGCTCTTTGCATCAGGTGGGTGGCCAAAGTATTGGAGCTTCATCTTCAACATCAGTACTTTCAGTGAATATTCAGGGTTGGTTTTTTTTTTTTTTTTTGGATTGACTAAATCATCATCGATTTATTGTTCCAAAATTAGAAACAAACAAAGAATAGGAAAATACATCTTTCTTCTTCCTAGAACAGAAAATCTTCCTAAAACAACTGGAATCTTTAACCTACTAGATCTTTTCAATTAAAAATATCTCCCCGC